>JACEHZ010000365.1:0-592228 GCA_017893485.1 Hemerocallis citrina
TTGTTATTGTTGTTCCTTCGTCTTTGCTCGTTGTGTCGTAGCCGCTCTCTCTCCTCTGTCGTAGTCACGGCTTAATCATCAAACGACAACTTTCCCTTGAACTAGTTTATTATTCTTGCTAAAAAATCATTGATCTTCGTAAGTAGTTCATGTTTCGTTATCGCATCTTATTTGTTTGATACCTTTCAAAGAAACTATTACAGATTCATCGGTGAAACCAAGTAGTAGTTTTCTTTCGTGCTATATCCTTGAATCTAATCCAAGCCGTGTCACCATTGTCATATGCATAAACCACACCATATAATGCAGAGGTATAAATTAGTCTAGTATATTTGATTGTATACATTGGATTGGTATGATTATTGTTGATAAATTCTAGACGGCAGTAATGATGAGATTCTATCTTGATAACCGTAGAAATGCACCCAAAATACTGGACATGAATGTATGTAAACTCTCATTATATGCGTTTTGTATATCTCGATCGTTGATAAATAAAATTTATCATGTAGCTGCCTTACTGTCTAGTCTGTGTTATAGTGAGTTTTGACCATGTTACTATTATAATTAGATTAAACTTTATAAATGAAATTCATGATTCTTTGAATATATTTTCCAGAACTTTTTACGGATCTAAATTCCGATTCATAAACTGCAAGTTAACACATTTTTAACACTGCTAGGTTTTAATTTTCAGATTATCGTTTACAAGTGTATCGACATGAATTGCTAACTAAACGAAAATGTTAACAGTAGAATTAGAACTAGACATTAACTAGGTTATAGCTAGACATGATTATGAGTCATTCAAATATTTTTATAAGATTAATTGATGACTTTCTAGACTCGTTATGCATACCAGAATATGACCCTAGATCGTAGCCAGATCAGTAGTTTAGTAAAAAAACCAAACTTTTAACCTTGTCGCAGATTATGTCAATTAAAAATTATTAAAGAAGATCCCTGTGTGTCTGGAATCCACACTATCTGACGGATTTGCAATCCGACTTACATATTGTAAGATATTCAGACTCTCGTGGAGTAACATCTGAATTCCATAACACAGTCTTAAATACATTACCATGTTTAATTAGTTGAAACATTGGATTAAATTAAGAATTTAGACCTGATACTAATCATGTTGTTACTGAACACTGTCAGGAACTAAATTATGATTTTTATATGATTTTTATAAGATTTTTAAATGATTTTACACCCAACTTTTATATATAGAAATTTGGCTCTGACATGATGCCTGAACATGAAACCAGTAAAGAATAGAACTTTTCACCTAGCTACTGTGATTATAATATATTGTGTGAATATGCGTTGGAACCGGCAGGGAGTCTAGTTTCCAGAACCCCAGACGGAACCTGATTTGCCTCCCCGGAGCAACGGTAAATTCTACTTTTGTATAGCAACATCTTGCTGTCCAGAATTTGCAGTCTTCATGTTTAATTGTAAATCTGTTTAAACCTTGCATTGCACTACATATCATTCATTGTACAGTCATTCATACATCGTTAACATCTTTTCTTGATACCCGTTCCATCGATTGCACATTCATGATTCATGTTAATAAATTAATAACAAGCCGGGGTAATATGGGTCGACTTGGTAGTGATCAATCGGAGACTGTACTCTGCTGAGGGGCCCATGTTTCCCTATATTGTTATTATTATCATGTATCGTATTATGGAAAAATTATCGTTATTGATCGTTGATTGTGGATTCTCATTATTGATTATCGTGCTGAGTACATGATCTGTAGAGTTCATCAATATAGTGTAAGCGTTCACTTGCTTGTATGCACCGAATCTGTGGTATGGGACACAGAATCACATGCAAAGATAAGGTAATAAAACATGATAGACCTAGAAGTGACACTTGCATTGATCTTGGTTATTGTTATCAACTTGATTCTTGTTATATTGTTATTATTAATCGTTGAATTGTTGATTATAGACCTTGCCGTGTTATCGACATTTTCATTGACAATTGATATAGTTCTAGTTCCTTGTTCCTTGATATTTATATGTCATGTTTTATTGTTCCTTGCTTGTTATTACTTGTTGTCCGTGACTTGCTCCAACGGACATTTTTCCCCCACTCTAGACCATGAGCTTGCAGGTATACAAGGAGACCTTCCTGAAGGACTTGGTGAGAAAACCTTCTAGGGATTGGAGCCGAATAATTGACCTACAATAATTATTTCATCCATGTTATTTTAAATTCCAGCATTGTTGTTATTATCACATTTTGTATTTTGGGCTTTGATGACCCAAAGTTTATTTCTTTCCAGATATTGGTTATTTTTGAGATATTTTATGGATTATTTATATTATGTGATTTCATTATAGCATGTGTGGTTGTAATTGTATTGCATATTGTTGAGTTGAATATTGTAGCTTATAAATAATACAAATCATTCGATGGGCCTTTGTTACATACTCGTATTCCCGTATTTTGGGAAGCGGGGCATGACAGGTTTTTAGTGGTTTCAGAGCCCATGTTTGACCCTAATCAGATTGGGTTAGCCAGGTTTAACTCAACAATATGTACACCACGTTATCACATGAATATATAGTAACCAACTTATAATCTGGATACTCACCGATTTGATCGTATTGCAGACTATGGCTCGCGGAGGCTCTTCCACTTCTCGACCCAGGGATGAACAGCCATACAACGCTGCTATTCTTCAGACGATGTAGCAGATGATGGCCCTACAATAAGAACACAATGAGTTGATGAGGGCTACCTTGGAGGCGACCAACCGAGCCGCTGTTGGACCTACACCAAGGCTCTTGCCACCCAGGCTAAGGACAGTAGCAGACTTCATCAGACTGCACCAGGATAAGTTCTCGGGCACTGAGTCGTTGTTGGAAGTCGAGCAGTGGCTGATTCGAGCGGAGCAGCTGTTACTAGCGGCACAGATCTCTGATGTAGATCAGATGGATGTGGTAAGCATCCAGCTTATGGATCTCGCCCACATCGGGTGGCGGGCAAAGACTGAGAGGCTAGAGCGACCCATCACTTGGGCCACTTTTACTGAGAGCTTCATGACAAAGTTCTTCCCCAACATCATCAAGTTTGAGATGGAACGACTGTTTGTCTCGTTAACTCAGGGGAATCATGGGAACGGATCCCGAACAGCGAACACAACAAAATCAAGAATAAGAGACGAGAATCACACAAATACAACCATGAGAGGTGCACGTGTCTTCATACGACACACAAGGGACAGCAGCAACCAACAACAGGACCGACAGCAGCAACCCAAGAAGACGATGGCGGCGCAAGGGACGGCTGCGGCGGCGACGCCTAGGGTTGGGGTGTGTCGCAGCGGCACTCGAACAAGACGACGGCAGCGGGGCTCGGCTTGGGAGGTAGGTGCACAGCAGAGTGGGAAAGGAGGAAGAGGAAGGGGTGCAGTGGTGGTCAACGCCGGAAGTAGACGACGATAGCGAAGGGCAGAGGGAAGGTCGGGAGAGAGGGTGACGGTTAGAGAGGGAGAGAGACAGGATTAGGGTTTGGTAATTAGGGTTAGGGTACAATTAAGGTGTTTATATAGGGACAATATGGGTTTGGGTGAACTGTAACACCCCGAATTCCAAAATGCAACTAAATTCGAAGTTCCACAGGATCTTTACACTTCTTTCGTACAATTTTACAAGGAAATAAAAACTTTTTGTTACATCAGATTTACATTATATCTTTTTATTATTATAGCAGAAGCAATTTTACTTACATGAAACAACATTTAAATCAATCTTTGAGCAGCATGTATAGTTCAATTGGTCAAGTATCTTTACCCTGCATGTAAAACTGTGGGTGCGTCAGTTTATTCACTGACGAAATATTATATACGGCCATCCTTTCTATGCCGGAAACAGAATAACGATTCTCAATACTTAGCAAACCACAAACTTGTTCACAAACAAAATTAAAAGGGACTATCCTATTGATGTCGTGTTGTGCTGTGCACTTAGTCCTTAATGCAGTGGTTATGTTATATGACACTAATGCGCACTTGTTCGGATTCTATGCATCCCATACTACATAGGTCCGAGGGCAAGCCCTTAATCGTACTTCATGTTATAGGGTTCAATCTCTCGCCATGACTTAAACTACTACGGTAACTATGGTAAGTATCCTAGATGTTATATGATCTACGAGCCCATGTCCAGGCAGTCTGGAGGAGAATCTCACGCACTGACATGACGCATCAAGTAGGCAGACTATGGACAATTCAACCTCCGCCATGGAACGATGGCACCACCCGCAATCACCAAACACCCCACATGCGTCGCCACCGGGACGATAATTCCGGAGTAGTGCTCACGCCATGTCATGACGCATCAAGCAGGCAGTCTGTGAATCACTCTCACACCGCCAATCCGATGGCCCTCATACTCGTTTTTTTTCTCACTTTCGTTACATCACCACTATGTGTCTAAATCCTTAGTTTATTTGAATCATGAATAAAATCAACCCCTAGAGTTAGCTTTTTCCTCTATACCGGTCTCAATCAACAACATGACCAACTTGGTCTTTTCATCTCAATTATTCATCTCAAAAAATATAATATAATTCATTCACTTGCCGGTAATAGGACTTAGCCACCCTCTAGTTCGAAATTTCATTTCATGTCCATAGCATTTGTGTATTCATATTCATAAAACATTTCATAATTCATCAGGATATTTCATTTCACTTTCCTATACAATTTCACGCAAAAGACAAATAAATTTCACTTTTCTAATTTGTCACATTCAATCTTCATTATTTCCATTATCAAACATCTTTTCAAACCCTTTCAAACAGTATATTTATTTTTGTCAAGAGACAATTTAAAACCTGAGAAATCACAATAGTCTGAACAGTCGACTGTTAAACTTGGCCAGTTGGCTATTTTGTAAAGATTTAAAAACTCAAAATGAAAAGGATCAGGGCAGTCGACTGTTAAACAAGACCAGTCGGCTGTTCTGCGATGCTTTAAAACTCGAAAATAAAATGGACGGGGCAGTCGACTGTTAAACATATACGGTCGACTGTTCTGCGAGAATTACAACTCGAAGAACTAGATATCCAGGATAGTCGACTATCTACGCCTATTCGGTCGACTGCTCAGCAACAAAAATCGAAAGTTGGAATCATTTCTTCTTTCTTTTGATTAACACACAAAATTTGGTTTAGATTACGATATGTTCATTTCCCCGAAAACTAACACACAGCTTTAGAATTCATTTAACATCAATCACAACATGCATAATTTACTAACTAATCTTAATAATATAGAGATTCTTATGATTAGTATTTTCCACACGAACACAACTTCTAAAATTTGCACTTTTCCCATAACCACAATTCTTCTACATGGATAAACATTTATTCTAATTTAGCATGCTAGATCAATATCGAAATATCACAACATCAATCATATCATTCAATCAAGTTCACCCATTCATTTCATGCAATTTCACTTGTGTTCCATTTTTCACTTTTTTATCGTATTATCAAAGAGCAATATTTTCACTTATTTATTCTTGCATGATTAGCACAAAACCTAGCATGGTATCTAGATTAGAAGTCATGAGAAACACCCACCTATTTGAAGAAACAAAGAAAGAACTCCTATAAATCTCCTTGAACAAGCGATCCTTCTCCTCCTAGATCGAGCCGCAACTTGCCTTCGCCTCCTTGTGCTTGATGGAACTCGAGCACTCCTTCTTCCTGTCGATTTGGCCGGCCTCCAAAGATGCACACAAACTAGCACACCTCAATCTTTCTCTAACTCTCAATCTTTTACTCTCTAGTATAGGTCTCTCTTATAATGAAAAATAGGTGTAAGAGTAATTTAGGGAAAAGGGGGGGGTATTTATACAAGATTTTAGGTGGATTGAATGGCTAGGATTAGATCAACTAGTTAGAGATTAAGAGCTAGGATTAGTTTGGAAGTTGCCATAACCACCCATGAATGAGATAACCACCTCACCACTACTCCCATCTCTCCCTCTCTCTTGATTCCATCCGGCCACTCCCAAGGGTGTGTTTTGCACACTCTTGTGCATGCACGTGCAAGTGCAATGCAAACTAGTAACCCTACAAAATTTTGTTCATGCACTTATAATTAATTGTTTATTTAATTAGTCTACCACACAAGTTGGGTTAATTAAAATAGAATTTAAACTAAATGGGCGTACTATTGGGCCAAAAGACCATGGGCTCCAATAATTAAAATAATTTATTAATACAGTGGGCTAAAAACACAATTTTGGGCTTTAGATTTCAATTAGGCTTTAAAAGAATGTATTTTCTGGAAAATTAAGGGAGAACAAATACTATAAAAAATATTTTATACAAAAATTATACCAATGAAATCATACATGCAAAACATGTAAAATCACGAAAATATCTCATAAATGAAAACTAGGGTGTTACATGAACTGGGTAGTATCCAATAAGGAGAAAAAGAATCCAATAGGAGATAAATAAGCCATGAAATAGGTTTAAACAATAGACGAGATCAAGAACAAATTGTATATCAATAAAGAGAATAAAAAGCTGAATCAAACAGAGAATGAATCACAAGCGAGAGGAACACAACACACCATACAAAAGAAATAAAAATAAATACAACCAAAATAAAATAAATAAATTGAGGATTTTATTATATATAATTAAAAATACAAATAATGAACAATAAGGGTTACAAATCCTACCCACCTAACAAGAAGAGTTTCATCCTCGAAATTCAACCAGAAGCACATAGGGTAACCCCAAGAGAAAAAAAAAACAATAGCAAAAGAAAAAACAACAAAACAAGAGCTACACAAAAAAATGAGGAAACCTCCGCTGAATATTCTCCTTCAACTCCCAAGTCGACTCACCTGGTAAGTGAGGATTCCAAGAAACACGAACAAGCTTGATCACCTTGTTCTTCAAAACCTTCTCCCGCCGATCCACAAAAACAACTGGCAGGATTTCACAAGACAAATCCGGCCTCACAGATAACTCCGAGTAGTCAATCACATGCCTCTCATCACGGATATACTTTCTCAGTTGCGAGACATGGAAGACGTCGTGCACTCTAGATCAAGTCGGGGGCAATGCAAGACGATAGGCCACTTTGCCTACTCGTTCCACGATGTCAAATGGTTCGATGAACCTGGGGGCTCAACTTGCCTCCGCCACAGAAATGAATGACACCTCGCCACGGTAATACCTTAAGGAAAAAATTGTCTCCCACCTCAAACTCCAGGGCTCTACGATGAACATCAGCCCATCGCTTGTGTCTGTCTTGCGCGGCTTGAAGATGCTTCCTGATCAAACTCACAGCATCCACTGTCTTGGTGATCAACTCTGAGCCCAACAATTTCCTCTTGCCAATGTCATCCCAGCACACTGGTGACCGACACTTACGACCAGAGAGTGCCTCGAATGGAGCAGCTTTAAGACTAGCCTGAAAGCTGTTATTGGATGAGAACTCTACAAGATGCAAGTGGTCCTCCCAAGAACCTCCAAATTGCAGCACGCAGGCCCTCAACATGTCCTCTAGAGTCTGGATGGTCCTCTATGACTGTCCATCTGTCTTAGGGTGAAAAGTTGTACTGTACTTCAACTTACTCCCCAGACTACTCTGAAGACTCCCAAAACTGCGACCTGAACCTCGTATCCCTGTCGGATACAATACTGATTGGAACCCCATGAAGCCTGAAAATCTCTTGCATGTACTTCTCAGCTAGGCTCTCAGTGGACTGTCCAACTTTGAAGGGAACGAAGTGAGCACTCCTGGTCAACCTGTCCACAATCACCTAAATGGCGTTGTGACCCTTAGGACTCCTCGGCAAAGCGGTCACAAAATCCATGGTGATATGCTCCGACTTCCACTCTAGAATGGGAAGAGGCTGAAGAAGTCCGGCGGTCCTCTGATGCTCCACCTTCACCTGCTGGCAGATCAAGCACTGCAACACAAATCTCGCCATGGCCCTCTTCATACCATGCCACCAAAAATGAAGCTTCAAGTCCCGGTACGTCTTTGTACCACCAGGATAAATAGAGTACGATGATTGGTGGGCTTCCTCAAGCAACTTCTGACGAACCTCACCCTTCGGAACACACAACCTGAACCCAACATGAAGAGATCCATCTGAGTGAACAACCATATCGGTCCTCGTACCCGCTTCAACTTCGGCTCTGAACCCTTGTAATTTCTCATCACCTACCTGACCCTCCTTAATCTGTTCAACAAGAGACGACTGCAACTAAAGCATCATGCAACTCCGAACAGAACCTGGTAAGATCACATCCAAATCCAGCCTCCTCATCTGCTCAACAAGCTCTCTCTGCTGAGTTAGGAACATGGCGAATGGTCTCCTACTCAAAGTATCTGGCACCAAGTTCATTCTACCAGGATGGTATTGCAAACTGATGTCAAAGTCAGCCATCAACTCCAACCATCACCTCTACCTCATGCTCAGCTCCTTCTGAGTGAACACATACTTGAAACTTTTGTGGTCAGTAAAGATCTCCACTCGGTCTCAAAGCAGATAATGCCTCCATAACTTCAAAGCAAAGATCACGGCAACCAGTTCCAAATCATGGGTAGGGTAATTCTTCTCGTGCAGCCTCAACAGTCTGGATGCATAAGCAACAACTCGATCCTTCTGCATCAATGCTGTACCCAGGCCCTTGCCAAAAGCATCACAGTGAACCACAAAACCACCTATTCCATTCAAAATAGTCAACACTGGCGCTGACGTCAACCTGCGCTTCAACTCAGCAAAAGCTTCACCACAAGCTCCGTCCCAAACAAACTTCTGATCTTTCCCAGTTAGCTTAGTCAACGAACCAGATATGTTCGAAAAGTCTTGGACGAACTTCTGATAATACCCGGCCAAACCAAGGAAACTTCTCACTTCCAAAACTGACCTAGGAACAGACCAATCATTGACCGCAGAAATCTTGGACGGATCAACAGAGATACCATCACCTGAGATGATGTGCCCTAAAAAGGTAACTCGATCAAGCCAGACCTCACATTTGTTGAGTTTTCTATAGAGTTGATTCTCCCTCAAGGTCGACAGAACCAACCTCAGATGATCAGCATAATCCTTCCAATTCCAAGAAGATACCAGAATGTCGTCTATAAAAACCATCACGAATCTATCCAGAAATGGAGAGAAAACCCTGTTCATCAGACTCATGAACACTGCTGGCGCATTCGTGACTCCGAAAGGCATCACAAGAAACTCATAGTGCCCGTATCTGGTTCTGAACGCAGTCTTCTGTACATCAGCTACCTTCACCTTCACTTGATGATAACCAGAGTGAAGTTCCAACTTCGAAAAGACAGCAGCTCCACCCAACTGATCAAACAAGTCATCGATCATGGGTAGCGGATACCGGTTCTTCACTGTAACACTGTTCAACTCACGGTAATCCATGCACAGACGACGACTCCCGTCCTTCTTGCTGACAAACAAGACAGGAGCGCCCCACGGGGACACACTGGGCCTGATGAAACCCAAATCCAGCAAACCATGAACCTGCACCTTCAGCTCTGCTAGCTCAACTGGTGCCATCCGGTAAGGACTCTTCGATATTGGCGCAGTACTAGGCTGAACATCAATATCAAATTTCACATCCCTATCCAGGGGAAGTCCAGGCAACTCCTTGGGAAACACATCCAGAAAATCCAGCACAATAAGAGGTGCAGCCTCACAGCCTGAATGCAACTCCATTGCACAACCAGCATCGACAACAACTTCCTAACCACGCCTAAGGGGTAACTCCCTAGCATGGAACTCAAACTCCTCACGGCCTGACATCATGAAAACAACCTTCTTTGCTCGATAATCGATGATAGCATGGAACTCACCCAGCCAATCCATGCCGAGAATCACATCAAACCCTAAATTGCCGATCACAATCAGATCTGCTCTGAAATCAGCACTTCCAATCACCATGGGACTCTGCTTGCACTCCCGGGAACAACAAAAACACTGCCACCTGTGGTGATATGCCAAGCAACCGGCAACTCACTGCACACCAACTGATGCTGATCCACGAAGTGGGAGGAGACGAAGGAAAGGGTTGCCCCAGAATAAAAAAGAACAAGAGCAGGAACAGAATGAACAAGAATAACACCTAAGATAGAGCCAAACAAGGAAAAAGATGAACAAATGAAAGATAACCAAGGAAAAATGATGCAGGAAAGACAACATGAAGAAAGATGAAAGAGAAATAAATGAAACGAGGAACAAAAAGCAAACAACAAAAGAAAACACAAAAGAAATACCTGCAATGACTTTTTCTGCGGTTTGAGCTTCCTCCGCGATCAAGTTGAAAGCCTGACCTCTCCCTGGAGCAGCAGTCCTCTGACCGACAATCTGATGTTGAGGGGAAAGTTGCGGTCTAGCCTAACTATGGACTGGCACGACTGCGGCCTGGTCGTGCCTCCTCCGAGGACAATCTCGAACCAAGTGGTCAGTAGCACCACAACCGAGACAACGGCGGTCAGCCTTCCAGCAATTCTTGCACAAATGCCCAGGGGCCTGGCAAAAGTCGCAAACAACATCCTTCTGTGGAGGAGCAGGCGGTATGGAGCTATCCTGACAGCAAGGACTGGAGCTGGCCTCCTGATCGGACCTCCAGTAGGCCTGGCAGCAACAGCAACGGGGTACTGCACAACCCGCTGAGAAGGGGCCTCACGATCATGAGTCTGCTCTGTCGCTCGAGCTGCATCCAAGGCATCTGCATAGGTACGGAGACGATAGGCAGCCAAATGCACCTAAATACCCTGATCAAGACCCAAAAGGAACCTCCGAGCACGATCCTCCTCATTTGCCACCAAGGTGGTAGCGAAGCGGCTAAGCCTCGTGAACTCTGCGGCATACTCGTCCACGGATCTAGAGCCCTATTCCAAGAAATACTTGGTGTTGCAACACTTTATATACAATATGTAACAAAATCTCAAAACATGGCACTAATAAATCGACCAAACAACCAACCAACCAACCTGCTTCAAGGTAAGAAATTGATGCTCCATTTCTACGCGGGTGATGTACAGGAAGAATTTCTCCAGGAAGCTTTAAGCGAAAGTGGCCCAAGTAATAGGCCGCTCTAGCCTCTCAGATTCTGCCCTCCACCAGATGTGGGCCAAATCCACCAACTGGACGCACACCACATCCACACGGTCGGCATTGGCAACCCTAACCGCCTGTAGCAGACTCTCCGTCCGTATCAGCCATTGCTCAGCCTCAAGTGGCGTCTCAGTACTAACGAACGTATCAGGGTGCGACTTCATGAAATCCGCAATAGTACCCGAACGAGGGGGCACAACTACAGGGGCAGGCACAATGGGGTCGGAACAGCATTCCGGTTAGCAGCTTCCAAAGCGGCCTTAACCAGTTCGATGTGCTCCTGTTGTATCTAAGCAATCTGCTGGAGCACCCGAGTTACAGCTGCTAACTTAGGATGGCCTTCTCGCGAAGCCGAACCATTCCCACAAGCCATAGTCTGCACAAAACCCAAAACAATTAGCATTCAGAACCAGTTGATTAATAATTATTTGTGCAATGCATGGCCTGTCGGGAGTCAAGTAAATCCGATTAAGTCAAGTCTGTCTGATGTATTAGTCAAACTAACACATTAGCCAAACTTGAGGCTCCGATACCACTAAAAATCTTGTCATGCCCCGCTTCCCAAAAGGAATACGAAATACGGTATGCGACTAAGCCCAGCGGATAGTTTTCACCATCTATAAGCTGTACGGATCTGCTTGACTCATCATAACAGTAAATATAACTGTATACTCCAACCAGGAATGCAAAAACAATCATAACTCAACAGTATTTATTGCATCAATAATAAATATTCCAACAAATACTAGATCCGAAACAAAACAATAATCCTGGGACAATAAGCATAAATACAAGTTTCAATACAGTTCATGAAATAAAATAGTTCATCAAAACATTTAAGCAAATTATTCCAATTGCGTAGCTCAAAACTTTTGCTCACCAACTCCAGTAGGCAATTGATCAGCAAAACCTGCTCATATGGCAATTACAAGGAAAATCGGAAAACAGGAAAACATAATGCTCGTTAGATGCAAGTCCGGGCCTCAAGCAATACAAGTAGGAAAATGAAGGTAAAAACTAAACTAAACAGGTAATACTAACATGGAGAGGGTAGTAAATATAACATTCTACAGATGTCAGTAAGTACTGTAGTGATAACAAGAGAAGCATAACACTAACAGTAAGGATCAACAGTAACAATGTGTCAACGGTAGCAGTAATCAACAGTAACAGTAAAGTCCACAGTAACCGTAACAGGATATGATAGTATAAACAGTTACTCTTCTGTCTAATGTTCATTACTAACTAGGTAGCACTTCATGCGTCCCAGATTTTACCACATGGTTACTACAACAAACAGTTTCGTTTTAAGATTTTGTAGTGGAACTTCTATAGTGCAATATATTCAAACAACAGTAACAGTAACAGTAATAAAAAATAGTGTCATGGATCATGACCTCATGCATCCAGAGATAAACAGTAGGTACCACAGTAAATAGTGGGGAAACCAGTCCCTTCTGAATATGTAATTCTATATTGTCCACTACTCGATCTTTTCCCTTAAAAAACCCCGGCACTTGATTTCTAAACATGCATGAACGAATACAAAAAGGCTAAAGATATGGCAAGAATAGGAAATAAGTCTAAGATGAAATAGTGATTGCAACGGTTGATAAAAACAACTCATAATAGTCAAAACAACGACAATTTTCAGTTCTGGACAGCTAGACTACTGTACTAAATATGAGATTCCCATTGCTACAGAATAGAAAATCTAGATCCGTCAGAAAATCCAAAAACTAGACTCTCTGCCGATTCCAACACATATATATAAGTCACATATCAACCACAGAAACAAGGTTGAAAACAACAATTAATACAGAAATTGTGTTCACCCTGGAATGCAAAAATCTTGTTTATAAGCATGAAAAGAGTTTAAAATCATCATAATTAAATCTGAGAAAAATCTAAAGATTTCCTAACATATCTATTCTCAAAATATAAAATATCATGAATTTATATTACAGATAGTATAATCAACAAAATTAGGAAAACAGAGTAATTCAACAAAATCTCAATTCTGAAAATTCAGACACAACAGTACCAAAACAGAGATAATTCATAAAATATAATTTGAAACCCAGATCTGTCAAAAGGGTTATAAAATAGACAAATCAGGCTACATTTCTTATTCAGAATGTTTTCATCAAAAAATGAATAGAATCGGGTTCAAAACATAATTCTTTACTGAACAGCATGCAGTTTGGAATATTTCCATTGGTTTCAAAAGCATGAAATGAGATACAAAAGTCATTAATTAATTCCACAAAAAATTAGGGAATGCTTCCAGTTATATCTAAACATAGTCAGCAAAATATAGAGTTCAAATTCTACTTTTAATTTTAGTTTTAAAATAAAATTCCATACAGAATACATATAGTTCAGAATCTAGAATATACGATATAACTGTAGTAAAATAGTAATAACTTATGCATCAAAAATCGGAATTCAGATCCGTCGAAAGTTCTGAAAATTAGAAAACAAAGGCTACAAATCATGTTCACTAACTTATTTATTTTACTGATGTTAATCGGGTCGAAATTACTGTACAAAAATAGGACAGCGGCAAACAAAGTTCTTTTATGCATTTTATCAAACAACTTAACTACAAACGGTCCAATCTAGATGTCATACGAAGCATGGTATATGTGGGTTACTCAAATAAGTATGACATGTGTATGGATAGTCTATAATGAGATAATACATCCAACAACCATCTATGCAACAGTCATCTACAACATACGGTATGTCACAAACAATATACAGTCAAGATGTCTGCTAATCTAATTGTTTTCATGCCACGGGTGTCAATTATTGTAACTACTCATAATCAATAGATGGTGTCAACGGTTAACCTAACAAAATAGGATCATCATGAGAGTACATATATTTTCATACTAGATTACTTACGGTATTAACTTGTATGACAAAAAGAACACATACAAGCTACTTTCCTGTTACGAAGATGACGGAAACGATGGAATACAATAATGGGAATGGATCCCGAACAACGAACACAACGAAAGCAAGAACAAGAGACAAGAATCACACAAATACAACCATGAGCGATGCACGTGTCTTCACACGCACACACAAGGGACAGCAGCAACCAACAACAGGACCGACAGCAGCAACCCGAGAAGACGATGGCGGCACAAGAGACGACAGCGACGGCGATGCCTATGGCTGGGGTGTGTTGTGGCGGCACTCGAACAAGACGATGGCAGCGGGGCTCGGCCTGGGGGTGGGTGCATAGCGAAGAGGGAAGGGAGGAAGAGAAAGGGTACAGTGGTGGTCGACGCCGGAAGTAGACGACGACAGCGAAGGGCAGAAGGAAGGTCGGGGGGTAGGTCGGGAGAGAGGGTGACGGCTAGAGAGGGAGAGAGATATGATTAGGGTTTGGTAATTAGGGTTAGGGTACAATTAAGGTGTTTATATAGGAACAATATGGATTTGGGTAAACTGTGTACTATCCAATAGGGAGAAAAGAATCCAATAAGAGATAAATAAGCCATGAATTAGGTTTAAACAATAGACGAGATCAAGAACAAATTGTAGATCAATAAAGAGAATAAAAAGCTGAATCAAATAGAGAATGAATCACAAGAGAGAGGAACATAACACACCATATAAAAGAAATGAAAATAAATACAACGAAAATAAAATAAATAAATCAAGGATTTTATTAAATATAATTAAAAATACAAATAATGAGCAATAGAGGTTACACATATCGAAGGTATCGGTGGGGGCCACCTCTAAAATCTATGTGGGTCACCTCAAGAGTCCATGGAGGCCACCTCTCCAGTATCCAAAGTCGTGACATGATTAATGAATAACAAGTCGGGATAATAAAGGGTATGACTTAGTGGTGGATAATATAGGAGAATGTACTCAGAAGGGGGCACGTGTTTCCCATTATAGTGATTCATGATTTCGTGATATAATTACTTGTGTCTCGTGACTTCGTGATTCATGATTACATCACTCGTGACTTGTGACTCGTGATGCCCGAGTACATAATCCTATAGACTTCACCACTTAAGTCCAAAAGTTCGTTTGATTGTTATGCACCTGAACCTATGGTATAGGACGCAGGATTGCATGCATTAGATAGGTTAATAAAAGACTGATAGACTTAAAGATTAACACTAAGCATCGACACTTACATTATTGACTATCGACTATTGTTTATCGACACTTGCAATATTGTTTACTATTGTTCATTGACTCACTGCATATCTATTGATTATCCCCTATAGTCATGGTTGTACTATTGTACCATTGTTACTCGTGTTGTATAGTTTTTAGATATTTGCTTATTATGTCTTGTTCTGTCCATGTCACACCTTGTTATCTTGTTAGTATATTGTAGCTTCCCCCCCCCCCCCCCCCCCCCCCCCCCCCCCCCCAATAGATGCTGAGTTTGCGGGTATCGAAGAGGAACCAATATAAGAACTTGGCGATCAAACCTTCTAGGAGATAGAGTCAGATTTGGCTTGCATTAGATTATTTGTTTTATGCTTTGCCTTAGTCGTTGTTGTTATTATTTCGTACATTGTATATCCGGGCATTTCTAACCCAAAGTTTATGTTTCCAGATGTTGGTTATTTTGTGGATTACTTAATTTTATTCTCTGTTTATATGATTATTTTATTTCCAGCGTGGTTGTGATCATTATTATATTGATCAGTTATAACTGTACAGCTAATGATGATGTATATCATTCGCTGGGCCTTCGTCGCGTGCCCGTACTTCCGTATTTTGTGAAGCGGGGCGTGACAGGAAGGATGTGATTCAAGTGGAACTATATTCCCTCGCAAAACGTGGAGTGTTTGATCCTATAATACAAACCCTAAATGGAATACACCCTGTAGATTTTAAATGGGTGTTTGTAAGAAAAACAAATAAAAAGAATGAGATCCAAAGATATAAAGCACGGTTAGTTGCTTAAGGATTCTGACAAAGACCATGAATAGATTATGAAGAAACATGTTCCCTGGTCATGGACATCATCACATTTAGATATCTAATAAGTCTCATTGTTTCTGAAAAACTTGATATGAGACTCATGGATGTGATGACAGCATACCTATATGGTGACCTAGACAGTGAGATATATATGAAAATCCCCTAGGGATTTAAAATACCAAAAACCAAGTCTAGAAATACGCACTGTATTAGATTAAAATGAGCCTTATATGGACTAAAACAATCTGAAAGAATGTGGTACAATATGTTCAATGCATAAAATAATCAAAATTTGAGATTGAAGTGCAACATTATAAAATTCTGATCTATTGAACTAATTTTGGATAAAAATTTGTATGTGAAATGTTCTCGAAAAGAGTAGGATTTCAAGCGAAGAAAAGCTATTTTGAGATACTGAGACCTTTTTAATTAAAATTTTTCCTCGAAAGTATGTGATTTGGATAAAAATTTTCATGGTGTTACATTGGAACACTAAAAGCATCTATAGTCGTTGGCTAAAATGCCAAAATTTCCAAAAAGGGGGGGGGGGGGGGGGGGGGGGGGGGGAAGCGTGCAGTAGTCGTTGGCTATATACCCAAATTTTGGGTTTTGGGTGAACAGTGGTCTATTACATTTAGAAGCAGATATAGGAATTTGGAAAAATTAGCCGCCGAAAGATGATCTTTTGTCGCTGATTTTTTTTATATTAAAAAATATCGGACGGGGAATAATATCTCGTTTCTTTATTTTTTTTAATATTAAAATCGATCAGGCGGGAAATTATTTCCCGTCCGATCGATAATTTTAAAAAAAGGACGGGAAATGATTATACGTCCCACAAATTAAATAAAAAACAAAAAAGAACCAGGTACGAAAGTTGATTACGCATCCCACATATTTTTAAAAAAAAAACATCTCGGACAGGAAATCTGATTGTTTTTTTTATAAATTCGACGGACGGGAAATTATTTCCCGTTCGTTGAATATTTTTTTATATAAAATAAAATGGAGAGATGAGAAATCATACATCGTCTGTTCAATTTCTATTTTATTATTATTATTTTTTTTTTTTTTGGGTGACGATATATTATCTTTCGTCTGTTAAATTTAAACAATGAAAACCCAAAATTTGGATTAAAATGACTGCAGTTCAAATTCAAAATTTATGATTGAAGGACTACCGAGCTCTAAGGCCTGCTATGAAATTAGTGAATTATAGGTGACCAAATATTGAATCTCTACTATTATAATGGGAGAAGGCCTTAGTGGTATTTGTCATTATTTTTTTTTTTTTTTCATTTTGTCATTTTGAAGCCAAATGACTCATTTTGGTAAATATTTTCGAAAGTGGACCAGTTTGGTAAATAGTTTCGGCAGTGGATCAGTTTGGAAATTATTTCCCCTTTTTTTGTCTTTTTCCTTCTTCCTCCGCGTGCACGTGCGAAAGTGGACCAGTTTGGAAATTATTTTCCTTTTTTTTTTTTTGTCTTTTTCCTTCTTCCTCCACGTGCATCGCACGTGCATGATACTAGTACCAATAATTGTTGGAGACCTGTGAGTAAACAACCCTTACAAAAAATATTTGAGAGGGTTTTTCCACATTGTCCTTCGTTTCAACTTTAAAACCCACAACAACCACCAAAAAAAACCCCTCCTTTTCATTTGCCGACGGCGAATCAATGGCGGAATCCTCGTCGGCGATGAAGAAGGGTACCGTCACCCCCATGGGCTCTCTCTTCCCACCAGAAGAAGCTAAAAAAGCTTCGAAGCGCGTCCAAGCCGCCATCGCCGATCACCGGAGCCAAGCCGACCGCCTGAAAAGATTCATCTCCGACAACTCCGCCGTCACGAAGCTCGTCCGCCAACTCCCCGACCATATCTCACATGACGTCATGGTTCGTTCATTTGATTAAAATATGATAATTATTTCTCATCCATCAGAATCAAGAAACTAGGGTTTTGAAATCAAGAACTAGTGAGAACGTTTAAATCGAGGGGATTGGTTTATTTCAGGAATTAGTAGAATCGTTATTTGAAATCTCCGTCTAGTTGTATGATATTTGATTCAAAGAGATAGAAGAGTCATTTGATAGAGTGAAGTTTGTATAGAATAGTGAAATCAGTCTAATTGATTTAGGGCCTGTTTGGGAACAAAGTTAAGCAAAGTTACCTCTACCTCTAAGGGTGTGCTTGGGAATGGAGGTAAGTTAGGATAACTTGAGTTTTCTAATGTTATCTTACAAGCTTAATTTTTTTTGTACTGCTTGGGCTGTGTTTGGGAATGGAGTTGGATTCACTAAAGTTTATTTTAAAGTGGAGGTAGAGGTTTGCGAACTTTATTTATCACACCTCTACCTCCACTCAAAAAGTTGTATTTACTCCACTTCTTTTGAAGTGTTTGGTAAGCCAGTAAAGCTAACTAAGCTCCATGATTTTGGAGTTTTTACCAAAGTTTAGAAAAATGAGATCTTAGTGAAGTTATATCAACGTTTGGGCTGAAAAAAGTTAACTATAGTTATTTCAACTCCAAGTTGGCTCCCAAAGAACCCAAAACTCCAGTTTTCTTAACTCGACTTCATTCCCAAACACAGTCTTAGTTTTATTGTACAATTTGAGTTGAGATTCCGTAGCCAAAATTATCTCAATTCCACTACAACGTAATTTATCAAAACTTTTGAGATCCTCCACTCTTTCTCTCTAATCTCTGTCTCTAAGATAGTGGACTTAAGTTAAGGGGGTGTTTGGTTGGTTGTAAAATATTTCAACGATTATAAGATTAATGTAGAGAGAAGAAATATGTGAAAATGAGTTCTAAAAAAATGGTTTATTTGGATGTAATTTTATTGTAGTATAGGTTAGAGAGGGGAGAGAGAAATTTAATGTAGAGGGTTAGGCGAAATTATTTTATTAGATAGAGTAAAAAAGTAGGAGAGAGAAACAACTAAATAAGCACTAAAGCTGAATTCGGAGGGTTTTCTTAGGATTTCTTTTGGGGTTATTGTAGTGCTACAGTATAAATTCAAATTCACTCAAATTCATGCCAAACCAGTAATTTTCCATGGATTTTAAATTCTACAATCCACTTACCTACATCCTAACATGCCCTAACTGTAGTTGACATGCGAAACACACCACAGAATAATGGAGTTAACTTTTTTAGCGCAGGTAGAGGCGTGATTAGTAAAGTTTACACTTCAAACCTCTTCCTCCACGGCTCCACTTACAAATTAGCATAACCGAATTTTGTTTCTAAACAGAACCTAAACAATAACTTTAGTTATCTTTTAAACTAGTGGTTGGCAACCCACATACAAGATACAATAGGTTCGAGAGGAGTATGGATAACTGTTTCACCTTGTAGGGTGAGACGGTGAGAGACTGTAGTTATCTTAACTCCAAAGAAGGCCCAAATAGCCCATAGTTCTAATAATAAAAATTATGTGAGATAACTTCACATAACTCCAGTTATCATAACTCAACTCCATTCTTGAATACACAGCCATTCATGTCTGCTGTTTGAATATAACTATGACATTTATGCGACTCAATTCAATTGTATTTGCTAGCAATCAGGACTATTGATTATGATGCACAATCCATTTATGTATGTGGAATTTTGGTTAAGAACTCTAAATGCTGTTCTAATTCGCATACAATAAAATGTTACGTTATCTGGGAGGCTCTGTTTGTTAAAATTACAGATTTTGGGATGCTGACTTTATCAATATTACTATAACTCGTGCATACTTTTTCTCCTTAACATTATGATCAAAATTTTCATTACAAAGATTACAGTTCTGAATTTTTACAAAATATTTTGAAGTTTCTAATTTTTCAATTTAGCTTTTACATTGCAGTTTTGTCCATCCATTTCTCTATTTTCAGTAGAGCTCTTAGAATTCCAAAGTTAGACGCTATATTTTTTGTTTATTGCGTGTTCAGGTTCCATTTGGAAGTGCAGCATTTTTCCCCGGAAGGCTTATTCATACAAATGAGTTCTTGGTAACTTTGCCCTCTTTCATTTTGTCTAAGGCAGCACTAGTTTTGGCATATGCTCTTTCTGTTAACGATTTTCATGGTTTTAGGTGTTATTAGGGGATGGGTACTATGCCGAAAGAACAGCAAAGCAGACAGTAGAGATTCTGAAGAGGAGACAGAAGTCTTTGGAATCTCAAATGGAGGCTCTAAAGGGCAATATATCGGATTTAGAGACTGAGGCTAAGTTTTTTGATTTCACTGCTGTTGAGGCTCAAGTAAGCAGTTTTTGTTTCTGTGTTAGTTCATTTCATTAAAGACACTTCGCATAAAAAGTAAACACCAAGTTACTAGTTCTTCGACTTATAAAGGGGAAAACGCTGAATTGGTCTACTGAAGTGCATTGTATCATCTCTTTGTTTGTTTGTGGAATGTTTTAGTAATCTATGGAGATTCGATTCAGTTTTAGCATTTAGTGACAATCATAGGATGGCTGGCATTAGCGAGATGCAGTTTTCTAGCTGCTTTAATTAAATTCGCTTAGTAGGGTAATTTGTTTTCATGTTATCATTACAATTGAAGGACCATGGTTTTGTGCAGGTAAATGTTGTGTCTTTAATTATTTCCATTTTCCACTTCATGTGCAGTTCTTTTGCTCTGTTGCTGCTATGGCACAAGCCATGTACTTTCTATTAAATGTTTTTTAGCATACATTTCTATTAATTTTTGCAAATTTGAAACTACATACTTATCTATTTAATAACTACAAATCTACAATGTAGGTCAGAAAATTTTTCTCTAGTTAATCAATATTCTGAATATATGAAGTAATTAGTAACTAGTGATTATAGATTATCTATACCGTCTATACTCTTATACTTTAATACCATCTACAATATTATGTATTGTGGAAGGAAATGTGCATGAAAGGTTCTAAATGCCAGATGTTGGAGTTGACTTGGCCTAAGAATTTTGTAATGTTTGTTGGGAACATATTGAGGATCCAGTAAATATTGAGTATCATTTCGGGTGAAAATTTATGTTTTAACTGTCTAAATAACCTTTGCATTCATAAAATTTCACAAGTATTATATGCTTAATTTTAACCTAAATGTAAACTTCTGTAACATCTCATGCAAACTCTAGACCCTAGAGTTAGATTTATAACTAAGTTATACAATCAAAATTCTCAGGTTCACATGTGCTACTTAATTAGATAGTTATTTAACAGGACAATCTGATAACATAGGTTAGCATGAATCGTAAATGTGTTTAATATAACAAATTAATAACATAGGTTAACGGAAGTGACAAAGGTGTTTAACATGATCAATTGAAACATAGGTCACTTACGCAAATTGATTAAATATTTAATATGATAGAAGTAGAATACTTAAAACTGAGAAGTTAGAGACATTTTGAGATAGAATAGTCAAGGTTTTAAATCTCGGATTTCGGACTCATCTTAGCAAGGGGTGTTTCGTCTCGTATCGGAGCTATCGGATGAGATCTTGGAAAAATGTGATCATCTCGGATGTTCATTTCGGACACTCAATAAACATTTTTTTTGTTACTAAACATGATATTATATGTTTTACATGTCATTTATCATATAAAATATTGTATAATGTAACTAATGACATGAATCAATCACGGTAAATATTCGCGCGGAATTTAACAACAATATAAAAAAATGTAATATAAGTATATAACTAAATTGAATTTGCATTGATTAGAAAAAAATGTATTAGTTAATAGACTTACTTGACTTTGCATATACCCAAACAATAAAGACAAAATTCTCACATTATCTTAGCTTAAGATCCTATATTAAAGGACTTATATTAAAAAAGTAAATAAAAAAAAGTTATATATTCACAATAATATTAGTGTTGATTTCGGCCGATATTTCGGCCGAAATTTACACATTTCGGTTCAAAACGATATGGAGTATAAAATCAATGATTTCATATTGGCAAGCTAGCCGAAAGGAAATTTCGGCCGAAATTTAAAACAGTGAGAAGTCATGGGACTCTCTTCTCTTAGTATCCCATTTTGTCGTCTCTTTTATGTCATTGTTGGACATATAAAAAATGAGGAACAGTGATCGAGAAATATAAGGATGACAACTGTAAACAAAAGGATGCAAAATTGTGATTAATGTCTTTTGGAAGAATTAGGATCAATTGGAGCCCTAATTCTCCACAAAGAAAATTTGTAGTGTAAGTGGAGTCCTTGTTACTAGGTTGTTCCTCTAACTTATCTTTAGAATTCATAAACTGCAATTACGTCTGTTGGACGACCTTTAGAACTCAAAATTTCATATGCCTGGAGAAATCTTAGATTCAACTCGAGGTGTCGGGAGATCAACATGTCGGGGAAAATCTTAGATTCAACTCAAAAAATTTCCCCAAAATGACATATTGGTGGCCGAAATCCTTCAAAACTGACATGCTGACTGACATGTCCAGCCAGCATTTATTAGATTTGAGCACGTGCTCTGTTTCCCTATTTCCCTATTGGCACAACTATTGTGTTTTTGCTGCTTCTACTTGTGATATATTGTTGTACAATGTGCTTTATAAATGATAGGCTATTCTTGCAATTGATTTTAATTGTATTACAAGTGACAACAGTACTTAACTGAGGTATTTTAGTATTTTCAACTACTTTTACCTTTATCAATTGGTATGTGGTTCCACAGTTCTGTTAACTTTAAGAAGTTGAATTTGTTCATTATACGCATTGCTGAAAAAAATTTGAAAATAATTTATCTCTACTGATTCTGTTAATAGCACATGTTTTCGTAATTGGGTAGACTAAGATGTTGTTCATTTCTTCATAAACAGGAAGGTCTTGTCGAAATTAGGGAAGAATATGATGAACCTCAAAATGAGTCTCAGTCAGGTGCTTTCTGGAATCTTTACTTGTATCTTTGTTTATCTTCTCATATTTACTTTACATTTCTTACTATTTTTTTTTTGGCTATACCTACGCAATTACGCACCAGGTATCATTTGGTGAATGTGCGTTCTTTATTTGCAGATATTCATTATAATTTTATCCAATCATGTATTGAGATGTCTGTGAACTTTAGCAAGATTTTCTTTGACTATACTATCTGAATCAAACCTTTCATAAGAATATTTTTGCTGTTCGGCATTGTTGAGGGATCATAATATAATCCCTATCCTTTTGCACTGCTGAAATCTGAATGTTAATGAGAATACATCAACTGTCGACCAAACTTATGATCTTGTTTGATAAGAACTCTGGAGTTCTGGATTCTTCGGTGTCCATTTAATTTTGAATCATGCCAATGAGATCCAATTTTTAGCATGCACATATGATTCGAAACAAGGGGGTTTAATTGATTAGTTATGAACTCAGAAATGGGCATTGCCATATTCATATTTGTTTTTCAACCATGGATAGTTGGAAATGTGAAATCTTATTTATATTTAGCAACGTTGGAAACAAAACAAAAATGACAGAAACAGTTGCAAATACAAATAAAATTTAAGTAAAAATGGACATGTTATGAAAGGATTTCTTTGTGGATCTTTCACATCTTTATCTTTGCAAGTCCTTGTCATGTATGTTAATAAATTTGGAATGAGATTTTACATCCTTTGTGCTTCTTTTGGGGAAGGATTTCTCCATTGTCTTTTGCTCTGTCTCTTAGTATGGATTATTCCAGGTGGATCTTCTAGTAGGTGAAACAGCCAGATTGGATTTTAGACTTGTATTTCATTTATCTCTCGTCCACTTTATGGCATTAGAAACTGTCAGAGTTTCAAATTCATATCATTTTATCTACAATGTTATTTTCTTAATGCTCTTGGCCTAAGTAATCATCTAAAAGGATTAATGGGATGATAAATCTGTTCAATAACCTTCTCCTGCTCATGATATGAACCAAGAATTAAAACCGAAGTATATTATCAAATCCACTTGTTCTACATCCATGATTTAGACCATATATTCCTGTATCAGTTTTCAATTTAATTTAATTGAGGTTCACATGGTCTTGATCTTGATATTTAGATCTACATTCTTTATATCTATAGTGTAAAATGACACTGCCATTCTATAAACTCAAACGAGCAAAACTACAAATTTCACCTTACTGTATTGTTACTTGGTGGATAAAAAGGTGATAAACTTTCTCCAGTGCTAAAATGCACAGGAAAATGCTATGTGTACTATTCTTTTTGTACTACTTTCACACTACTAGATTCAAGAAAGTGGAGCCATGTACAACTCTTTTGTGTTAATTACTAACGGGCACCACCCTTTTTCTGTTGAAGTGTGAAAGTAGTACACTAAAAATAGTACAATTAGCACCAGTCAAATGGAAAATAAGCAAAATATGTTAAAATCCCCGCTTTTTCGAAGTTATGGAAGATTACTTTGACTTATTTGGTGCTGTTTTGGTGAATAATAATAAAATCCCTGTGGTATCTCTTCACACATTAGCTTCATTTGAACTTCACCACGGGCCTTTACAACATATCTGATTTATTCATCTTGATCTAAATACCTCAAGTGTCTTTACTGTCACTTACTAAATGAATGCAAAGAAAACAAAATCTCACTTACGAAAACAATTGCAGTTTGATGCACATTGATACATCATCAGAATGCTTAAATTTTCTTTCTTGAAGAAATTGAGGTGTGAAGATTAAGATAACAATCTGCTTGATCATCATTCACTCAATGTATGCCCCAATGAGCCTCAGAGGAGCAGATGATGTCTTGTTCTCTCTCTCTTTTCTGGGGATGTTTAAGTGGTAGGAGTTTCAGATTTGAAAGTTTTTCTCCCTGAATTTAGGTGTACCCAAGTCAGATATTGCATGTTCTGGGGAGAACACATCCATATTGCCGAATGAAGAGGTAGAATATGTTCGGATGATGGCAAAGCTCGATGAGCTTGAAAAACAAGAACTTGATGCTGAAAATACTTCAGAGAGTGATGAAGATGAGGACGTTGAAGCTGACAGTGCTCCAGACAGTGATGAAGATGACAATGTTGAAGCTGAAATTGCGCCAGAGAGTGATGACGATGTGAATGTGGAAGTTGAAAGTGCATCAGGGAGTGATGAAGATGAATATGCTGAAGCTAGTTTTGATATATCCGCATCCCGAAGTGACGCTAATGATGATAAAGGCAAAAATTCACAGGTAATGCTTCAAATTTTAATTGAATGTGAAATAGTCAAAATTTTGCTGCATCCTGGTTAAGATAGCAGAACCTTGTACCAATTTTCCATTTACAGAAGTCAAGAGATAAAGGGATAATGCAATCAACTATAGCTAAACCTGTTGGTGGTGTTTTACATCAACATCTTACCAATCAATATTCTGTAAGTAACTGTGGCGCATATATGCTTTCTGCTAATAACGTATATCTCTTTCTGGCTATTTAGTAATTTTTCTTTGCTAACTGGTTAGCATTTTGAAATGCAGATACCTGAATCAAACTCCAAACCTTTTGCCAAAGGTTAGTTCACATGTTTTACCTAGTTGCTGCCTATTCTTGCACTTTGTGATTATGGCATGCAAGTGATAGAACTTCATGTAACTTATGGCCATGTTTCTTATATAACCTCTCTGCATTTTTACAACTTGTTCTGTAGTTTGCCCTTTTTACTCTGTGTTCTCGGTTGTTTTATAATTGAAATTTTCACTAATGCAAAGGTTTGTTTCCATGATATGCTTGGTTGAAGACATTCTCAAGTAGTAAAAGGAATCCGAGTTATTGGCTTGCTTACTCCTCTCTTTTCCTTACTGTACTAATGAAGTGAATAGTTATTGATGACTTCTGTAAATCAAATGTGATTCTTATCCTTCACTTTGAGCCCGTTGTTTTATGAACTTAGTTCAACTTTTAACAAGAACATGCACATCTGATTTCAAAATCAAAATTTTGTGATTCCACTTAACATAGGAGCTAAGGATACATCGTTCTGTATTTAGAACTGAGCTAGTAATTTATCATGGATGATCTTCTCATGATGGATTTTACACAGGCTTTGCACCTTCCAACTATACCAGTTCCATGGTATTAAAATGAAACACACTTTAGTTACATATATGAGTGGCTAGTGATTTGCAGCAATAGTTCTTATTCAAGGTTCACGATCGTGCATCATGTTTGTGTTTATGCTTGTTTCTAAATCATCATTGGTAGTAGCAAGCCTTCACCAAGTGGCTCTTACTCTTAAATACTTAGGGTTGATGAATGAGAGTGCTATCCTCATTCTCTCGTGTTCACTTGACAGAGGATGTGCTGCCATTTTATCCATCTTTTCGTCCTGTCGAGTCAATAATCTTTTCATGATACTGGGTTATCTTTTTCTCCTGTTTTCTATCAATTTATATTATCCTCTGGTTATGCTCCCCACATAGTTCTCACATGCCTCACTTTTAAGCCGACCTTGCCAGCTAGGTTGCTTCACTCCATTGGATTACTTTTCTTCAGCTTTCTGTTTGATTTTCTGAGGTCTCCATTTCTGAATTTCATTTGCTATTCATTTTTATGTTCGGATTATGACAAGCTATATGCTGCGGATCTTGTGGTTCTGCAATCCCTTATTGTTTTTCCCTAGGCGAGGCTTTAGCTTGTAATGTTCTCTTGTTACCGCAGTTGAACCCTCAGAGCAACTGCTCTGTAGTATTTAATGTTGTGATTCTGTTGGTGCTTTCTTTAATAGTTATATCTTTTTTCATTCTCTTCCTTTGGCTCAATCATTGATGGAAGTATGACAGCTGTCCAACTTGCGTATAGATCTTGCGTCGTTTATATCAGATTCATTTTTGACAAAGCAAATCAGTATTCTTATGTATAAAATGCTCTTCATATGTCGGAAAGGAAATGTGAAATGTGTGCATATTTTACCTCTCCTTTTTTTTTTTTGGAACTCATATGCCACCGTGCTCCATTAATGAGAAATAACAATACTTTTATAATTTTCAATTTATACTGTTCAAATTCTTATATGCTGTTCTCACTAGCTTTGATACGTACAATTCTGCTGTGTAAATTCTTTTATAACTTATTATTAAGCAAACAACTCTCCTAGCTATTAGGCCAACCATACATTGATTTATAACTGAAACTTCGGTGTAACTTGTCAATTACGAGTTATGACTTAAAAGCTAAAATGCATTAATTAGAGGTGTTATATTCAGGTGGATTTTTTTTGGCAACTAAATAATTATACATGTAATATTAGAAAATAATTATGAATGCTAACATTATCGATGTATTTTGCTTCATTATTAACCTACATCAAACTGGTGCCTTGCTAAAATGACCGAGTTTTGAAACCTAGTTCAACATGATGCCTAGGAGGAGATTGATTATCCATAACTTAAATCATGTATGTGTATGAGCTGACGCTTGATCATGATTAGGCAGCTATAGGTCCACGAAGCACTTGCTAGTTGCTACAAGACTAGAGCTTCTGGTTGATGATGGAGACCTATCTTATTGTTAGAATTTAACCAGATTTACATAGAAAGTGAAAATGAATTTAGGAGCAGGGGAGGTAGTCCGGAATTTTGAATGTATATGTCTGTTATTTGTTCTTCTTTTAAGAAAATTTAAAGCCAAGTTCTTTCTTATATTCACAGAAGGATCTGCTAAGAGCAGCAGGGACATTTCCAGTGCCCCACTTATACTCCCAGTGCATCCTGGTGTCAGTGAAAAGCTTCAGAACTTTTCTAATCTGAAGCTTGAGGTAAGATGTGTCACCATGGAATGTTCGTATTTTTGTGTTCTGTTGGCTGTATATATTAGCAATGAAAAGTACACTTATTATCAGAACAATAACTCTTAGTTCCTCTTATCCAGTACAATTTTTACCTCAAGACTGAATTAGATCCTTTCCGTCTCGGATAGGGAGTGCAATTGTGACACTTGATGAACAATTTTTGTCCGTCTACATAAAAAGGTCCAAAACTGCACAGTAGTTAGGAAAGATTCAAGCAATATATTTCCTATTATAGGTTGTTTTGAGGTTTCATTTACACTCTATTGACTTGAGTTACCTGGGGATCTAGTAAAATGGGTGTATCATATCACTAGATATGACTTGAAGAACTTATGTGGTGGTGTATAGGCAAAGTCCAGAAACATGCAAATTTGCATGTTTTTTGATAATTAGGAAGTATTAACTTTTATTCATTAGGGTTTGGATGAAAAATGCAAAGTTCAAATTATAAACAGTACCAAAAGTCTAGTTCAAAATTTCAATGTATGTCTTTAAGATAACTTTTACCATTCCTTTCAAGATCCTACTTTGCTGCAATGAAACAATTGACAAACAATTAACAATTTTGCTAAAAGCGAAAACAGCAAGACTAATAGTAAAGAACTAGAGATGCAGATCGTAAATGGGAATGGAAAGTACAACATGTAACATGAATTTGTGTAGTTGTTCAGCTGTCTGACATCAGTAGGTCATGAGTGGTTTGCTAACTCAGTAAATTCTGCAGGATTCTTCCGACAATATTGCAGGCCAAGCTAGTACTGGTTTCAGTAATCAAAGGGTTCGATTCTTATCTCAAACTAAGGCCTTACTTTTCATCAGGTTCATTCCATGAAGCTGTTAAATCTAATTGAAAAAGCACCAATTGTCATGCTCAGGCTTTTACAGGCTCAGTTGTTGAGCATTCCCATGGACTCCCATCTGTCCAGCCATCCAAGAGCTCAACCGAGGACCAGGTACATAGAAAACTTAGCGTACTGTAACAATAAATGATAGTGTTAAGCTCAGTTCTCTCTTTACAAATTGATAACTAATTTGGTTCAATCACCCTGTAAGAAGTGGTTGTGATCTAAATGAAGTCCATTGTATCTCTTTAATATCTTTTGCAGCCCTCGAAGCCTGTTTCCAGGTTCAAGGTGAACAAAAACCGTTCACAATGAATGAGTGCTGGTATGCGACGAGGTTAACGTGTTAGATTGCATTCTTGCAGCTTTCGATTCTCCATGTGATACTTAGAAACATTGTTGATACTTTTGTAACAATGTAAAGTTTTGCCGTGCTAATGGTGTAAATAATGGCACTTAGTGCAGAAATTTGTTTTAGTATCTATTTAAGTGGTAAATGTTCTTTTACTGCTTATCAGTGGAAAGACTGATGCCACCTTTTTATTTTTTATTTTTGGGTTTTATAGAAACTTGTATTTTTAAAGGGTTTTTAACACGTATACTCCTAACCAATATGCTAATATCATATATACTTTTAAAAATATGTATTTTCATATTTGTCTCTAACAATAAGAGTTTATTTCTTACTTACCCCTAAAAATTGTCTCAAACTAGGCGTATTTGAAATTTATAAGATTACTGGCGAATTTAGGTACGAAACATGAGGAAGACGATGAAGTTACAAAGATGTACTATTATTCATTTATTAAGACAAATAAAGAAAATTTGTTCAGGGTTGATGTGTTTCAGTTGGTATAACAGTTGATTGAGTTTATAAAGAGTAAGAAGATTAAGCTTCACCAGTAGCGGAAGGGTATTTCAGTCATTTTATATAAAATTATATTTTATATATTTTTATGTCTTTTAAGTAGTTTTAACTTAAGGGGCAATTAAGAGATTGAACACACTTTATTAGGGGGAAATGTGTACACATTTGTGAGGGGTATATGTGATATTTATATATTTGTTAGGGGTATACATGTTAAAAAGCCATTTTTAAATTAGTCTCTTTTTTCACATTATTTACTACTAGTATAATGTACGTGCGATGCACGTCTATAAAAAGTAAAATCATCAAGTTAAATGAATATATATCGAATAAAAAAATAGTTTATATATGAATGTTTTGATTTGGACTACACGTGCGGTGCACATTTCTATATGTTGAATATAGCTTAAACGTGTATTATACGTGTTTATTTTTTTTTGATGAGACGGATAGTCTAACGACTTCAGCCAGACAATCAATATATAAATAATGAGTAAGTACAAGGAGGGTTTTACCAGGAGTAAAACAAGATCGCAACGAGGCGATAACAAAACAAAACCTAAACTAGCAGCACTGGATAAACAGTTAAATAGACAGCTTACAACAGTGAGACAGAAAGAAGCAAACGATGGATTAAGCCAAGTCAGCCGGCAAGAAGTTGCAGACCACTGCGCGAGGATCTCCGGAGCTAGTCACCGCAAGGCGGTAGGACACCGATTGCCAGCATCCTTCTAACCAACGAGCGAGAGCTCGGTCAGGTAGAGCTGAAGAGGCCACCGGAATATACTCGGGACGCTAAGGGGACCAAACAATCTTGTCGAAATCCCTCTCAGGTGCCCGGATTGACATTGATGATGGTGAAGGAATGGCCAAACCAACCCAACTTGGACATTGCCTCTCTTCCAATCAAAACAACAATGAGCAATCAAAATGACGCTCCGAGAGCGTCACTGAAATGAAAACAAGGCCGCGCTGAAACACAACAGCCATAACCCGTTGAAATCATACATTAACAGGTCACAAGATAAAGCCAACAGAACTACACAGTAGGATAGGAGAAACAAGCATCATAGTAATATCAGTATATCACCCTACATAGAAATGGATAACTGATGGAACAGGGCCACCCCTTAAAATACCATGGACAGCCAGCCCAATACAGTCGGTCACAATCACTTACTGAGTAGAGATAGAGAACGGGAATATGTACATAGATAAACCAACAAAACCCAGCACTGGTACAACACATGGAAGGGACTACTTCACAGTATAATAATAGCCATAACCCTTCCTAACATCAAAAGAAACACCAAGAAGCAGTAGCCTACCACCAACAGGAAAAGAAAATCTAGACACATTTGCAGTATAATCAGTATAATCAAAAACAAAAGAGAAGGAAGATGGAAAGCAGATCTTCCTTATAACAGCCCACTGCCCACCATCAACACCTCTGCGCAACTAGCGCAGAATCACAAAATATATACTGCCAAAAACTCCTTAACCCTGCAAGAATGAGGATCGAAGACTAGCATCAGTCATAATAGAGTTCGATAGTAGACTATAGAGTTGAAACATAAAGCATCAGCTTAGCATCAGTTGAAACATAAAGCACTAGCGCAGAATCACAAAATATATACTGCCAAAAACTCCTTAACCCTGCAAGAATGAGGATCGAAGACTAGCATCAGTCATAATAGAGTTCGATAGCAGACTATAGAGTTGAAACATAAAGCATCAGCATCAGCGTATTATACGTGTTTATATAGTTACAAAATTAGGGTTTGTTTGTTACAAACCCAACTCTCCCAATAAAATAGTAGAGATTAGGTCTCTTAATTGAGGGTCGTTAAACTAAATAGGTCTCTTATTGGTGATTTTCGTTCAAATTCAACTTAATCACAATTAATAGGTTAACTAGGTATGAAAAAAAAATCAGCTTATCCTCGTATATTGTGTTGGTAGGATTAGAGTGCTAAAGCTTGTTTTGGGAAAGAAAAACAATGGAGTTGGTTGAAATTTTGAAAGAGAAATCTATTTATAATATAGCGTTAGTCTAAACTAGTTGATGGGTATAAGACGGTAGGATCAAAAGGGGGAATTATGAAAATGAAATATTTTTATGTTAAGTACTACGACGATATGAAGAGAAATTCATGGTTAATCTATAGGTGAGACTAATTTCATATTTATTAGATCAATTAAGGAATCTAATAACAAATAGTATAAAAATGAATTTTTTCCCAAACTGCCATACTTTTTGAAAGTTTTTTCCAAACCGCCCTATTTTTTAAAAAAATTCTCAAAACAACCTACTCGCTATCTCAAAAAGCGAGTTTGGGAAAAATCCCATCACTTTTTGGGACAGCGAGTGTGAGGCTTTGGTTTTCCCTGGTCAAGACTCAGTGTCTCAAAAAGCGATGAGATTTTTCCCAAATTCGCTTTTTGAGACATCGAGTGTGTTGAGAGATTTTCAAAGCCTAAACTAGCTTCTTGAAATTTCTCAACTCAACAGTCGCTTTCTCATAAAGCGACTGTTGAGTTGAAAAATTTTCGGAAAGAGAAAGAGAAATTATGATTGATTAACTTTTCCCAAGATTTCAATTATTGGTGATGGGAAGCAACTCCAACTTGATTAATATGCGAAAATTAGGTCACCGTTGAACTTGGTCACAAACAATTCAAGACACATAATTGATAATTCCCTTACAACGCTCCAACTCTATTAAATATTGCTTTCTTTCCATTACCCACAAACCAAAGAGTAGATATAGATAGTGGTATCCTTGTTTTGATATAAATCATATATATGAGTCGTTATAGGCAAAAAGGCTTCGATAATAATCACTTAGATCTGATCTGATTCTCCTTAGATCCTATACAAATATTCTGTGTCTGCAAACTCCCCTTTGCATGCTTATAAAGAACTATTGGAACACCCACTTGAAGAAGAGGCTAACGGAGATGGGGATTGATCCAATAACCCACAAACCAAAGAGTGAGACACTTGCCTCCTCCTTTGTAGATGGCCAGTCCAAGAGCATTGCAAACCTCAGCCACATTGCCTCCACCTCCTCCTCCTCCTCCTCCTCCTCTGATTATCATATCAATGGTGACTTAATTTTCGCATATTAATCAAGTTCGAGTTGCTTCCCATCACCATTAATTGAAATCTTGGGAAAAATTAATCAATCATAATTTCTCTTTCTCTTTCCCAAAATTTCTCAACTCAACAGTCGTTTTCTCAGAAAGCGTCTGTTGAGTTGAGAAATTTCAAGAAGCTAGCTTAGGCTCTAGAAATCTCTCAACACACTCACTGTCTCAAAAAGCGAGTTTGGGAAAAACCCCATTGCTTTTTAAGATATCGAGCCTTGGCCAGGGAAAAACAAAGCCTCACACTCGCTATCTCAAAAAGCGATGAGATTTTTTCCAAACTCGCTTTTTGAGACAGCGAGTAGGTCGTTTTGGGAATTTTTTAAAAAAGTAAGGCAGTTTGGGAAAAACTTTCAAAAAGTAGGGCAGTTTGGGAAAAAAATCTATAAAAATAGGGAAAATTTTAAAAGTACATGTTCTAAAATACTGCTATCTAAAAACCCTTTATTTTTAATTTTTTTATTTATTAAAATTTTAACTTTTTTAGTTAGAAAATCAAGTATACTTTTGCAGCTGGTTGCTTCATTGTTATGTTGAAGAGCTATCGAGTATATCATCAGATTTGGTACCTTGCACATCCCCCCCAACACAATCAACGGTTACAAGCACGTCTCAAGGCGGTACAGATCTCAGGGTTCACAAGAGGGCTAGTGAGGAGTCCTTAGACGACTATCTGGAGATTGCTGCAGCCGCTAAAGCGGCTAAGACAAGCGTCGGAGGTACAAACTCTTTCCTAGCTTCTGTTTTTAATTTCATGACTGATACTGAGATTTTTTATCTAGCCGAAACCTGTGGTCTTGCGGTTACCAATATTGATAGGAATGCCCTCCTCCTTAATCAAATTAGAGGATGGGAGACCGATAGGGTTATTCTTAATTTGAACTCGACAGCCAAAATGAATCACGTTCTCCCCTACCCGTAGTTAATGGAGGCCCTATTCTGAAACGTTAGAGGCCTCGGTGGGCGGGGCAAGCGAGATATGGTTAAGGAAGTCATAGCCAGGTCTAAGGCTAACATTGTAGGTTGCCAAGAGACCAAACTTTCACACATGTCTAGACTTAGTAGAGTAGGGGGTAGTCGAATCTCCGAATGGAGGATGTCCCCATCAGTTGGGGCGTCTGGGGGCATCATCCTACGGTTTAACCCCAACATCTTCTGTTATCTAGACGAGCTCCACGTGCAATTTTCTTTGTCGGTATTGCTACAGCGAAAATCCGACCGGTGGACTCAATTGGTTACGGTGGTCTATGGACCGCATACTTCTGCCTCTAGAACGGCCTTCTGGATGGAACTAAGAGCTATCCAAGCACACTAGCCACACCCTTGGGTGGTGGGGGCGGTTTTAACATCACAAGATTCGCCTCAGAACATAGAGGCAGAGAATCCAGTGATCTAGACAGGGAAGCATTTAATGAGGTCATCACAGACTTGGAATTGGTTGACATCCCCATCTTGGATAGGCTTTTCACCTGGTCGAACATGCAGGCGGTGCCCATTCTAGCTAAGTTAGATAGGATCTTGGTCTCCACGGATTGGGAGACCAAATTTCTGTTATCATCGGCTAAATCACTCCCTAAACCAACCTCTGATCACGTGCCTATTTTCTTATCTTCCGGGGAAGACTAACCCAGAAAGCCATCAAAATTTCGGTTCGAGAAAGCATGGTTAGAAATACAAGGCTTCCACCATATGGTCAACGAGAGTTGGTCTCGCCCGACCATGGGTGGTGAGGCGTCCGCTATATGGTGTGAAAAAATTAGTAGACTCATGCGCAAGCTTAGGAAATGGAACCGGACCAGATTTGTACTGATTTGGAGAGCAAAGGAATCCCTTCTTGAAGGAATTGAGGAACTTGAGAAGACTGAAGAATCTAGGGATCTACTACAGGAAGAGCGGAATCGATTGTTCCAATTCAGACAGAAAATTGACCAGCTCTACAGGATTAAGGAAATCAGATGGCTACAACAGTCCAGAATTTCGTGGCTCAAAGAGGGAGACGCGAACACAGCATTTTTTCACCGAGTTGCCAGCGCACGGCGTAGATCTAACTTCATTCACTCAATCCACTCAGATTCCGGAATGGTATAAGGCGACGTTGCTATCAAGCTGGCCTTCTAGTCCCACTTCAAGCGCCTCTTTGGGCACAAAGCGGACTTGAGAGTCCATCTCCAACACGATTTCTGGCAAGACCAGGCAGGCACTTCAGACCCTAGGCTGTAATCCCTAGAAGCACCCTTCAATGAGAAGGAGGTCTGGAAGGCAATCCAACAACTTGAAAAAGATAAAGCTCCAGGTCCAGATGGTTTCCCGATTCTATTCTGTCAGATATTCTGGGAGGAAATCAAAGGTGACTTGCTGAAACTGTTCGCAGACTTTTACTACGTGGAGGTTGTGCTGATTCCTAAGAAAGAAGACTTCCGACGAGTTGGACACGTCCGCCCCATAAGCCTCCTTAACTGCTCTATAAAGATCATTACCAAGACTTTCGCTAACAGACTGGGAAAGGTAATGGATGGCCTCATTAGTCAGGACCAGACGGGATTCATCAAAGGAAGATGTATTCAGGACAGTATAGTTACGGCTGAAGAGACTATCCATCAATGCCACACTTCGAATTCTAAGAGCTACCTCCTGAAGCTGGATGTCGAGAAAGCCTATGACTCTGTTGAATGGGACTGTTTGTTAGAAGCGCTTACTGGAAGGGGTTTCGGGGACAGATGGATCAGATGGATCCACACTTGTCTTACCACCAGCAGAATGACTATTTTGGTAAATGGGATATCAGGCCACCCATTCTCCTGCAAATGGGGGCTCAGACAAGGAGATCCACTCTCACCCTTTCTTTTTACAATCGTGGCAGATATTCTAAGATCCATGATGGCTAAATGCAGTAGAGCAGGTTGGATCGTACCAGTGGATAAGGGAGTCAATCGTCAAGGATGCTCTATACTCCAATATGCAGACGATACTCTCCTATTTGGAAATGACAACCTAGGGGAAACTACTGTCTTCAAAGGAATTCTGTATTGCTTTGAAGCTTGGTCTGGCCTCATAGTTAATTTCCACAAAAGTGCTCTCATTCCCATTACCCTGACTCCAGAAGAGGCTCTTGATCATACCACTATCCTCAATTGCTCCACCGAGAGTTTTCCTATTCAATACCTTGGATTGCCGCTAAGACCCGGGAAACTCAAAAAAGCGGATTGGCTACCCATCATTGACCGGGTTGAGAAATGGCTTGCAGGCTGGAAAGGCAAAGCCCTATCTTTAGGAGGGAGAGTCACACTTATTAATGCAGTCCTCTCAAACCTTCCTACCTATTATCTCTCCTTCTTTGAAATGCCGATATGGGTAATCCAAAGAATTGATCGGACTAGGAAACGTTTCTTATGGAAAGGGGAAGCCCCGGACCGAGGAGGATATCACCTCATTAGATGGTAGAAGGCGTTCATGAAAAAGATACATGGAGACCTAGGTATAATTGATCTTCGAGATATGAATCTGGCGCTACTGGGTAAATGGTGGTGGAAAGTATTCCACCCTAATGGAGAAGGGTGGCAACAATTTGTTCAGGGATATATGCATGGGAATGGAACGAGAAATCTGGGCTTCAGGATAGGCCCTCGGGTATCCTGGTTCTGGAAAGGTATTAATAAGGCATACGATCCCTTCCATAGCTGTGTCAAATCAGCTATCGGTAACGGCAGACTCACTAGATTTTGGTGGAATAAGTGGTGTGCTGATCACACACTCAGAACCCTGTTCCCTAATTTATATGAGCAGGCGACACATCCACACTGCACGGTGGCCGCAGCCTGGAAAAGAGGCGCCTGGAATCCATCTTTCAAACAACCGCTTGACCTAGGCTCACATCTCAGACTAACGGAACTTCAGGCCTACATCACCAACGCTGAAATTGGTTGCTTTCAGGGGCACGATAAGAAATCCTGGGGATTGGAGAAGAACGACAAGTTCACGGTTCACTCCATGTACAATCGCATCCATTTTAGGGGATGTACCCCAAAATGTTGTGCCGTCATCTGGAGAACGAAAGCACCGCTAAAAATCAAAGTTTTCTTATGGTTGGTACTAAATGATGCGATCCTGACTGGAGAAAATCTAGCTAAGCGCCAACCGAATGTGGACTCTCAATGCGGATTCTGCCACGCTGCCCTGGAGACTAGAGACCATCTTTTTCTTCAGTGTCCTAGGAGCAAAGCGGTACTCGTAGAGGTACTCAGCGCCCCAGGGACATCTCAATACCTTAGTACATATGAGGACCTGTGGGTAGGTCCAAAGTTCGCAACGGAGAGGGATGCTATGAGAGAAGCGTGGTATATCGCGATCGCCGCAATGACCTGGGTTCTCTGGTTAGACAGAAATAATCTTTACTTTCGTAGAACTTGCAATAGTATTTCTGGCAATTTGACTCACATTATGCATTTTATTTCATTTTGGGCTAATGTGGCAGCAGCAGGTCCCAGGGGAAGGATCGCAAGTGTATTCCAGGTAGAGGAGTTTGATGACGAGGAGATCGAGATCGGACCAACGATTGATTGATAGCCAGCACGGTCTACGATGGTCATTGATACCCACCACCCCAGGGTTTGTTGGGGGGTATGATGTATTTCTTTGCGTCTACTCTATGTTTTTCTTTTGTCCCACCCCCTATGTTCGGGGTGGAGTTTATGTACTTCTGTTTTGATTGTAGGATTTTGTTGTAGGTTCAGCACTCTGAGTTTGTTTTATTAATCACTTATTAATGAAACAGGGTCGTCAGACTCCACATTTTCTTTAAAAAAAAAAAAAAAAAAAAAAAAAATTCTACATTGTCTCTTCAGACTCAAATATCAGTTCGCGTTCGTGGAAAGCTACTATTGCCTTTTTTTTAATAATTATATTAAATACAGATACTATTAAATTCTTAATTTGTTTCCGCATGGAATGAAAGCGATGTGAATTCGTGCAATTAATCTACTAACAAGAAGCATATTGTTAGTGCCACTGAGTTATGTTTGTACCATATATACCTTGACCATCTCCCTGCACGCCTTAATCACGTCCTTGGCCTTGTCGTAGAATAAGGTATTGAGAAAGATACAAATAGCGTGAGGATCGAAGTGCAGTTGTATCTCTAATATTACTAATAATTTACACGCTCGATGCACGTCTTTATAAATATATATTTTTCTTTATATAAAAAAGATTCGACGTTGTCGGACATCGAATCTAAGAACTCCTTTATATTAGCTATGTATGTGCATTTCATGTGTTTGTTGGGTTACAATGCACGTGTTTGTTTAGTAATAAACTCTCCCATTAAAATAGTAGAGATAATGGGAGAAGGCCTTAGTGTCATTTGTAAATCTATCAACGTGTGTGACACACGTACATTTCAGGTTCGAGTCCTCACTAATTGATCGAATTTTATATACACTTAAGCAACATGCATAAAACATTGATAACAACCTAAATCATGTTTCTATAGATCTAGATCTTAATCATGTTACAAAAGTGGCTTAATACAAAATCATAAATCATGAAACTATAGATCCTTCGCTAAATCAAAGGAAGAATATTAAAAGTAGAAGCACTAACCTGAAGCCATTGATGGAGATTGCGCAGAGGGTTTGGATCTTCCTATATGATACGTACTTCTATTAGAGGTCGTCTCTCTTTTCTTTTCTGTTGATGGGATTGCAGATAGAATAAAAAGATACGTATATATAGGGGACCACAACCCTAATGGATAATTAGTGATTTCCAATTTTGTCCATCACAAAATTAGAAATTTACTTTACGGTTTCTATACGTAATATATCACACTTTATATTATATGTGCTTTTAACCTATCACTTAATCTTGGTTAGATCACTTTAATTTGGGTTAGACTTTAGAATAACAATTATACATTTAGTCACATATGTGAGCCCACATAGATTATTTTCCAACAATCTCCCACTTGGGCCACATATGTTACACCTTACAAATGTATATATTTTATGAGCTCAAAACTTTGCTATCATAACCAAAAGCATAGCCAAACAATCTCGTCAATTAATCATGTAAATATAGGATCAAAGCAATTTCGTTACATTTATCGTAACTAAATTCATCAATGGTCACATATATCAACATAATCAAATGACATAGATCAAGTGTGAATGTGTAGCATGGAAATTTCATGCAATGTGATCTATATACATGCCTATTTTCAACTGGTCTTTTTTAAACTTAAGTGAGGTCAGAATCAGAACATGGCAAAAGAGTGAGAAAACTGAACACTTTATTTCTGAATCAAAAAATAACCAAATGTATAAATGTTTCAGACAAACGTAAAGCAAATAAAATACAAACTCCCACTAAATCATGATATCCTCAAATAATACAACACTCATATGAGCAGTGTGCTCAAGAAAGACCTTGAGTGGTAATCTCTTTGTGAGCGGATCTGCTATCATGGAATTTGTCCCAATGTGCTCTATGGATATTTGTCAACTCTGCACTTTTTCTTTCACAACTAGGAACTTTATGTCAATATGCTTCGACTTTGTTGAGCTCCTGTTGTTGTTGGAATACATCACTGCTGACCTATTGTTACAAAATAACTTGAGTGGTCTTTCTACATTCTCCAAGATGCGCAGCCCAGTGACAAAGTTCCGCAGCCATATTCCATGATTCGATGCCTCATAGCATGCTACATACTCTGCTGCCATAGTGGAAGAAGCTACAAGTGTCTGTTTGACACTTTTCCAGGATATAGCTCATCCAGCTAACAGGTAAATATTGCCTGATGTAGACTTTCTGCTATTTTGGCACCCATCAAAATCAGAATCAGAATATCCTACAACCTCCAAATGATCTGATTTTCTATATGTGAGCATGTAATCTTTTGTTCTCTGAAGATACCTCATAACCCTCTTGGCTGCTATCCAATGGTCCATACCAGGTTTGTTTAAATACTTGCCTAACATCCCAACAATGTACGCAATATCCGGACGTGTACATACTTGAGCATACATTAGACTCCCAACAGCTGATGCATAGGGGATCTTTTGCATTTCTTGAATTTCAAGGATACTTTTAGGGCACTGACTGAGACTAAATTTGTCTCCTTTAGCAACAGGAGTATTCCTTGGTCTACAATCTTGCATGTCAAACCTTTTGAGTACTTTATCGATGTATTCCTTTTGTGATAATCCAAGAATACCTCGAGAATGATCTCGGTGTATCTGAATTCATAATACAAAAGAGACATCCCCAAGATCTTTCATCTCAAAATGCCTGGACAGAAACCTTTTGGTTTCATGCAACAAGTCTATATCATTAGTGGCAAGTAATATGTTATCGACATATAGAACTAGGAATATATGCTTACTCCCACTGAACTTGTGATACACACAATCATCAATAACATTCATCTCAAAACCGAATGAGATAATTACTTGATGAAACTTGTGGTACCATTGACGAGAAGCCTGCTTGAGTCCATAAACGGATTTCGTCAATTTGCAAACCATATTCTTTGAGTCTCCCGACACAAAGTTTTCTGGTTGCACCATATAAATTGTCTCGTCAATGTCGCCATTGAGAAATGCCGTCTTGACATCCATCTGATGTAGCTCAAGGTCAAGATGAGCAACAAGTGCCATAATTATTCTGAAAGAGTCTTTCGATGAAACTGGAGAGAAAGTCTCTGTAAAATCGATGCCTTCTTTCTGAGTATAGCCTTTAGCTACAAGAAGTGCCTTATACCTCTCCACATTACTATTTGCATCCCTCTTGGTCTTAAATATCCATTTACAACCAATTGGTTTTGAACCTTCTGGTAATGGGACAAGTTCCCAAACTTTGTTATCTTGCATAGACTTATACTCCTCATTCATGACATTCATCCACTTTTGAGAGTTATAACTTTTCATAGCCTGATAAAATGTGATTGGATCATCTTCCATCATTCCATTGTCATCCTCATGTTCTTGGAGAAATACCATATAATCATCCGGAATAGCATTCCTCCTTTCTCTCGTGGATCTCTTTAATGGCACTGGTTCTTGAGGTTGGTGAGTTTGTTCTTTTGGAACAATTACCTCATTTTGAATAGGGTTGTTCAACATTGTCTTGTTGAGGTTCCGGATTCACTTCTTGATCAATAATAGGTGTGGGAACCTTAATATTGTCAAAAGTGATAGTAGGAATTGGGTTTGTAATTGAATCCAATTCATCCTCAAAAGCAATGTCCCTAACCTTATTTCTCTTCCCAAACTCAACTTCCTCAAAAAATATTGCAGTTCCCGTCTCAAAAATATTCCTAAGTGTGGGATCATAAAACTTATAGCCCCTAGATCGCTCAGAATAACCAATAAAGTAGTTGTTCACTGTTTTGGAGTCCAATTTCTTTTCGTGTGGCCTGTAAGGCCTTGCCTCTGCTGGAAATCCCCAAATCTGAGTTTTTATTATAAAAAACATTTATTAAGATGTGCATAACTAATATTAAAAAGGTCTCAGATTCGATGCCAGACTACGTCGAAATTTTTACTTTAAAATTTTATATATTAATTAAGGCGTGCATCATACGTGGAAGTTACTAGTAATAAATACATAGTTACAATTTAATCGACAGCTAACAGAAGTAAATATGTGATCATAAACTCAACATCTTAGCCTGGTAGTTTAAGTTTTTTGATTGATAAAATTTTAATTTCCTCCATGCGATAAATATAAAATTCTTATAGAAATATAGTTTAGCAAATAATAAAATTCTTATAGAAATATTGTATAGTAAAATATAAAAATTTACACCGTACAAACTTTAATTTTGCTTTCAGCTCTTTCTCTTCCAATTTGGTTTGGTCAAGTTATAGATTATATAACAAATATACAAAACTTATTTGAAATATTATTGAAAGACCAAGAAATAAATAAAACTTTAGAAATATATTATTCTAATAGCAATATTATGAATCTTAGAACTTCTTAGGAAGAATTTTTAACCGTTATCCCTCTCCTTTTTGGTATCAGAGCAATAATGGATCCTTTAAGACCTGAGCACTTAGATCATAATTACATAACTTAGACCCATTATAGTTAATTCAAAAATAGACCAAGATTTCTCATTGTTTAGACCTAATTTAAAGAGAGAAAAAATCAACTATTAAAAGAACTATCTAATAAGTTAGATTATATTAAACACCAAAATAGTATCCAACTAGAATAGCTTGGTAAGGCAGAAAACTTACCTAGCAAATTAGAACCCAAAGAAAGGGAAATTAGAGATATGTTAAAAGAGGTTAAGCTATACGTTCAAGGAGTATCAAAACAAAATAAAAAGGTCTAAAAAGAAATTAAACAAATTGTTCTTAGTTAATGAACGATCCATATAACGAGGCACTAGTTTACACAAAGACATTTCAAGACTCAGAAGGATATAGTGATTATAGCCCTTAAGCACAAGTTGATCCAACGATTATTAGTCAAAATAACACTATTATAAAATTACTAATTCAGTTACATAATAAATTCGATCACATTAGTCAACAAGTAGCCACATCACAAGAGGGAAACATACAACACGAACTTATAAAAATTACAGATGGCTTAGGAAAATCTCCTTAGAACCCACAGGTAAAAAAACTATAACTAGAAAATCTTGACCAACATTCAGATTCCCTGTCCAAAAGCCAGAATGAATAGAAACCAAACTGAAGTTCAAGCCTTTTTAGGACCTTCATGAACAATCACGTTAGAACAAGGCTCCACGAGTTGTACAAGACCTCTCTTAGAAAGACTGTTTAGCAGAAGATCAAATAATTATGATATTTAGCTAGATGAACTCATAGATCCTGAACAGGACTATGAAAGATTTCAGAGAGAAGTATTGAGTCCAAGAACATTATATCAGACAAGTAGATAGAACCAAAGAACAAATATAAAGGTAAAGGGAAAAAACTGTTAGGAATTCGAGGGTCTTGTTAAGTCTTTGACACAATCAACACAAACTACCAAGCAAAACTAGATCACACCAATCACACAAAGCACACAAGAATTGTTCCGATTGGGGCTTTCGCCTTAATCTGGGGGAGGAAGAACCGAAATATTATTCAACTAGAGAAGTTACAAGAATATTACAATTCTCCCCACAACCATCTCTCAAGCCTAACTGGAACTTGATGTTGCTTACAATGGAGAAACTTTCTTACCCTCTCAGATGAAGTACTCTCTTCTTCTATTTAGCACTCAATAGAATCATATGGATCTATGAGCTATTACAATTGTTTATATAGATCTAGAGACAAACCCTAAATTGATATCATGTTACAATAGCCATTGGATAGTACATAAGAGATAACCCTACGATAAGAAACACACGATCTAACTTAAAAAGCAAGTTGGGCTTCTCATGAATCAGCCAGACTCAAGCCCGAAACCCATCAGCGCTGCAAACGGTCGACTGCACCAACAAGACGGTTGACTGTCCTCCTTGCGGGAGGACATTGTACATGGGTCGGTCGACCGCACATGAGTTGCGATCGACCGCAACCTCGCTCTGCTGCTGCCGTTGACTATCTCCTTCTTGCCTTTACTCAGCCTCCAATCGTCTTTATCCCCCCATCGTCTTATCGTCTTCTTATCCAACATCGTATGCAAAACATAAACCTAACTATCTCCACCTTGGATTGCATACGCATGAATCCATACCTGTGTGATGTAAAACTCTTCTAGACCTTTCTTCTTCACTTTGTAAACAACACGTTTTTATGGCTTCTCCTGCTAGTTCAACAAACATCCACTTGTTTTCCTCTAGCTGTATGCCCCCCTAAAGGGCACACCCCTGTAGATGTAATCATGGAGGTGCCACCATCCACACGAAATCCACCTACATCAAGGCTCTCCACCTTTCAACGGTATTCGAACGTTGCAGTCTCAATTTGGTAATTCTAGTGACAGCTTACTAGATGATGCTGTAGGAACAATGGGCTTCCATACACTCGGCCAAGTTTTCCAGCTCCCACAAAAGCTGGTAGAGGTTGTATTGACCCTGCCCAATTTTCCTCTTACCCTTCATTACCTTACGACGACTAACCCAAACTGTCAAAACTCCACCTCGATCTGTGTACCTGCAACCACGAGCATCAAGAGTCCCCAAGAATATCAGATTCTGTTGTATCGAAGGAATATGCATGACCTCTTCTAGTATGAACCCTTTACCATCTGGCATCTCCAATTCAACTGTTCCCTCACCCACTACTTCACAAATCTCACCACTCTCCGTTCTCACACTACGTCCTGTTGACGACTTGTAAATAGAAAATATTTCCCTCTCAGAACAGATATGAGAAGAACTTCCCAAATCAAGATACCAACTTGAATCCACATTTGAAGAACTTGAAACAAGAAGACATAGGTCTTTATACCTAGCTGGTTTACCTGAATCAGTTGTGCTGACTATATGAGCTTGTTCACCTTCTTTAGTAGCACTCTTCTGACTCAACCACTTGCGACAGTCTCTCTTGTAATGCCCAACTACTCTATAATAGTGACAACGAATCTTACCCTTGTGTGTCGCATCCCTTCCAATTGAAGTATCACCATCCACCGCAAAGCACCTTGTAGAAATATACCCTCCTTTATGAGTTTTCTTTCTCAGTTCTTCTTCCTTCAGACCCTTAATCACTCCGGCTACTGTGTGTCTCCTTGGATGATTTTTCGTGTAGCATGATAGTTATCAAGTGATCATAAGAAGTTGGCAGTGAATATATCAAGCTGAAAGCTTTATCCTCTTCGCTAAGATCATTAGCATTAATCGCCTTCAGTTCAGATATTACCTTATTGAACTCCACAATATGATCTTGAAGATGGGTACCTTCCTTCATTAAGAACCTAAACAGCTTCCTCTTCTAATACATTCGATCTAGCAACGATGACCCCAAGTAGTCAGGTTTGAGTCTCGCCCACAGACTCGCCGCACTTGTCTCCTTAAGAATATTACACTTAACTTCGTCCGCCAATTGAAACCGGATTAAACTTAAGGCTTTCAAACAAATCTCACCCCACTTCTTCTGATTCATGTCGGTTGGCTTCTTCTCTTCTTGGGCAAGGTGCAAGTCCTTCTGAACTAAAACATCATACATGTCCACCTTCTATAAATTAAAGTTGATCTTATCGTCAAACTGCTTGATCTTTGTCTTTTGATCTGCCATCTCCTTCAAGGAACTCGAACAAACTCACGAACCTGATTGCTCTAATATCACTTGTTAGGAATTTGAGAATCTTGTTGAGTCTTTAACACAATCAACACATACCACCAAGCTAAACTAGATCGCACCAATCACACAAAGCACCCAAGAATTGTCTCGGTTGTGGCTTTCGCCTTAATCCGGGGGAGGAAGAACCAAGATATTATTCAACTAGAGAAGATACAAGAATATTACAATTCTCACCACGAACCTCTCTCAAGCCTAACTGGAACTTGATGCTGCTTACAATGGAGAAACTCTCTCACCCTCTCAGATGAAGTACTATCTTCTTCTATTCGGCACTCAAAAGAATCATATCGATCTATGAGCCGTTCCAATTGTTTATATAGATCTAGAGACAAACCTTAAGTTGATATCTTGTTACAATAGCCATTGGATAGTACATAAGAGAACCCTATGATAATAACCACACTATCTAACTTGAAGAGCAAGTTGGACTTCTCACGAATTAGCCAGACTCAAGCCCGAAACCAATCAGCGCCGCAAACGGTCGATTGCACCAACAAGACGGTCGACTATCCTCCTTGCGGGAGGACACTGTACAGGGGTCGGTTGACTGCACATGAGTTGTGGTCGACTGCAACCTCCCTCTGCTGCTACCACTGACTATCCCCTTCTTGCCTCCACTCCGTCTCCAATCATCTTTATCCCTCCATCGTCTTATTATCTTCTTATCCAACATCGTATGCAAGACATAAACCCAACAAAAACAACACTTAGAACAACCAATAAAATTTCAGGCTACAGGAGAAGCACAAATTCTTAATTTAGCAGCATATGACCCCCAGAACTGGTCAAATATAGTAGATGTATGGAAATAAACAATAATATGAGACTACTATAAAACCCAAAACATGGAAACTGAGGAAATGTATAAGTATTTAGAAACCTATTTAGGCGAAAGTGTACGAGCGATGTGGGAAGCCTATAAAGACACCCTAGTCGCAGAATACAATTAAGTTACTAGGATTAGAAGATAATCCATATAATTTTGTGAATAAGATTCAAAGCCTAGCAAGAGGAGAAGATCCTAATTTTGCTAGGAGAAGATCCTAATTCAGGACATATAGGATTGCAACAATATGCTATAAGAAGCCTAGAACAATTAAATTTATATAAGTGAAAATATATAAAGAAATTCCCAATTGATTATTTCTGCTATACATTTATTTCAGGTAATGCTTTAAATAAAGAACAATGAGACAAATTATTTAGAAAATTACTAGGAGCATTGGGTACAGAAATAACCGATAAATGGAGAAATGCGCCATTTATTGCAGCAAATCCCAGCTACCCCTGGTCTATTGGGCAAAGAATACAACACATAATAAAGATATTAAAAGAAAAAATGTACAAAAATACAAATTCAGAAACAATTAAAATATTCAGATTATGGGTTTTTCAAAGAAATTTATACTCCACCGATTTATGGAATAGGAGAAAGCAGTAGTTCAAGGAAGAATAAACAAAATTATTATAACTATAAGAAAGATAAATATAAGAAAAAATGTATTTTAAAAGGCGAAAACCATATTAGAAAATTTAAGCCAAATAGACTATATATAAATAAATTAGAATGTTTTACTTGTGGAAGTCATGAACATATGAGCATGACTTGCCCTAAAAGAATAAATAAACACGATAGAAATAGTAAATTAGTAGAATGTACGAATGAAGACTTAATAAATATAGATGAAACAGTATCTGATACAGAAACTATTTATTCCATAATCACTATTGAAGATATAGAAGAAGAACAAATAGAAGACAAAAATAATGATTTCATCGATAGTTTTGTACCGCCAATAATAGATATGCCAAACTTTGAAGAATTAGAGGACTTAGACATAATGAATATTGAAACTACTAGTAAAGACTCTTGTAAATATGATTGGGTAATAAATACAGGAATAGACAACATACCATGTTCATTATGCAAAATGGTATGCTAGTAAAGAACTCATAACAAAATGCTCCAAATGTTACAAAGAAGGTTGTATGAAGTGTATAGAGATAATATATGGACAAACTTTTAGTCCATTAGAAGCACGAACAATGGTAAATACCAACGAATTAAGAATATTAAGAAAGCGGATAGAAAATTTTGAAGACACACAAAGGATAATACAAAGTAAAATATATGTAATAGAGGATAAAATAGATAAAGGAAAAACTATTATAAAACAACCATTAGAACCTTTAGAAATTGATAGAATTGAACTAGTACAAATATGTAATAGCAAAGATCTTAAAACTTTAAAAGTCAGATGTGTAGTTATAATAAAAGATTATGAAATCAAATGCTTAGCACTTGTAGACACATGATGTAGTAACGGTATCATTAACCAAGATTTTGTACCCATCCAACATATTGTTAAAGCCCAAAATACATTAGGGGCTCAGAAAATGGATTCGGAGATTTATATATACTAGATTTGCCCGTGGCCACGTGCCTACGGCACGTCTTCAGAACGATACAACATATAAAAAGCCTTGTAAACAGTAAATCAACAATTATGTAGCTGAAGTTTGAATAGTATGACAATAATTAGTTGTAAATAAAAGTCCATTTTTCCATTAGTATATGGTGAAAAATAATTATAAATTGGGGTATAGGGTATAAAAGTCCATGTTTTCATATATATATATATATATATATATATATATATAGAGAGAGAGAGAGAGAGAGAGAGAGAGAGATAATAAAATAATTGAATGAGTTTTTTTTTTGGGGGGGGGGGGGGGGGGGGGGGGTGAATTTGAATTTGAGTTTTGGGGGGAAACTTTTGGGAAAAAATGTGTTTTGTGAGGTTAGATTTGGGCCTTTAATTTTGGGGGGATTGAAGGAGAGCCACTTGATAGCTTTCTTTGTGTTTTATTATATACGGTTTATTAGCTCTCAATGGTAAGATCAGATTTGAGACAAATTGTGGAGAGAGTAAAGAATATACCCTACCAAAAGAAGGTACATGGGTAAGACCATTAACTTTACGAGTAGATTTAATATGAGGCCTAAGTTTTTTATTAAAAGACAATGGTAGTGTAGTGATTAGCAAAGATTATTTTCATTTACAAAAACATACTTTATTTACCCCTATATTTATTGAAGACAAACCAACAATGACAAGAAGAATCAATAAACCAATTAAAGAAAGGGAATGTAAATGCGAACGAGAACACCAATGCCAATTAAATGATATAGAGCAAGATGGAGAAAAGGATAATCATAGCATAGAAATTCAAACAGACTTTATGAATTTAGAACATTTATACTATACCCTAGTAAGTGAACAAGACATAGAACAACTAATTTCAAAAATAGAATAAATAGGAATATTAGGAGAAGATATATTAAGATACTTGGAAAAAGATGAGATAGTATGCAAACTTAAGATTATAAATCATAAATATAAGATTAGAACTGCTAAGACTAGTATAATGTACGTGTGATGCACGTCTTAAAAAAGTAAAGTCATCAAATTAAATGAATATATATTGAATAAGAAAAAAAATAGTTTATATTTGAATGTTTTGATTTGGGCTACACGTGCGGTGCACATTTATATTTGTTAGATATAGTTTGGACGTGTATTATACGTGTTTATATAGTTACAAAGTTAGGGTTTGTTTGTTACAAACCCCAACTCTCCCATTAAAATCGTAGAGATTAATGCAATCAATCAAGACCTAGAAGATTTTAAAATTCATATATCAAAAATCTTAAAATTAAGAGTAATTAAAAGATCTAAAAGCCCTCAGAGATCAACAACTTTTATAGTTAGAAATCATAGTGAAATAGTTAGAGGAAAGAGTAGAATGTTAATAAATTATAACAGAGTAAATGATATTACAATAGATGATGGTTATGATATACCTGACAAAACTAGATTAATAAATCAGATTCAAGGTTGTACAATTTTTAGCAAATTTGATTTAAAATCAAGGTTATAGCAAATTATAATGCATCCCAAAAGTGTGGAATGGACAACATTCACTTGCCCAGAAAGTCATTTTGAATGGCCTGTAATGTCATTTAGCCTCAAGAACACCCCATCTATTTTTCAAAGAAAAGTGGATGATATCTTTTTAAAACATAAAAAGTTGTCGTAGCTTATATAGACGATATTCTAGTATTTAGCAGAAAGAACATCGTGGCCATTTACAAATTAATATCTTTGAATTTATTAATCACGGGGTAATTGTAAGTAAGAAGAAAATGCAACTATTTAAACCACATATAGAAATCCTTGGAGTAATTATAGGCCAGGGAAAAGTTAATCTTCAACCACATATATCACAAAAGGCTTTAGATTTCCTAGATAAATTAGACACTTTGCAACAAATTCAGCAATTTCTAGGACTAGTTAATTATGCCAGACCTTTCATAAAAAAATTAGGAAAAATAACTGGTCCTTTATATGCAAAAACTTCGCAGAAAGGCCAAAGACATTTTAATCAAGAAGATATTAAATTAGTTCAACGAATAAAACAGCTAATAAAAGATCTTCTTGAACTAAATTTGCCATTAGATATAGACTATCTAATAGTAGAGACAGATGTTTGCAATACATGATGGGGAGCAGCCCTTATTACCAAACCAAATAAGTATTCAGATTGAGATACAGAAAAAATATGTAGATACGCTAGCGGAAAGTATAAATAGAAGTGTAATATTAGTAGTATTGATGCAGAACTTCTTGCAATTTCATATGCATTATATAGCTTTGAGTTATTTATAATATCTAAAAAAGAAATTACTGTTAGAACAGATTGTGAAGCAATAGTTTCTTTCCATAATAAGATAAATTTAGATAGTAAACGTAGCTCACGCAGATGTTGGTTAAATTTTATTGACCGTTGCTCTACCCTAAGTACTCTTATAATTTTGCTCATATTAAAGGTAATACTAATACTATTTCAGACACTCTTAGTAACCTTGGCCATCATAGTGAGCTAGAAAAGTGAGCTAGAAAGCATGGTGGACCTAGTTCATCTCCAATTCACTAATTTTCCTAACCCTTTTCTTGATTACACAAACTAGAGTTTATTTTATTCCAATTCCTTCAAATCTGCTCTATAAAAGCATTCAGTAGAAATAGTGATTGTATATATGATAATCATTTTTTATTTTCACTATCAGATCAACTTGATGCTTATGAAGACGACTATGAAGGACTAGTTAGAAAACAGTTAATTAGCTCTAGAATAGATCATCTTCTTAAATTATTTGCACTTTATTTGAATACTGGTCTAATAAACATTTTTGATAATAATGTGCAGTTGGCAAGACTGCAGTCAGGCAATTATAATAATAATGTTTAGACTGTAGTACCAAGACCTTTTAATCAGAACATGGTACAACGACCAGAACAAGAACATATGCGTTTTGGTAATCAAGAACTTCTAGTCTTTTCAAACAGTAATATTTCTGCCAAGACCTTTCCACATATTTCTGTAACTAAAGAACAAAGATAATTTTAAGTTTTATGTAGTTTTTAAAGGTAAACTTGTAGGAGTATTTCATACATGGATAGAAGTCTTAGATTGTATCAGAGATTTAGAAATCCATTTTATAAGGGTTTTAATAACATGTCAGAAGCCTTAGACATAGCTAGAAACATCTAGGACCTAACTATTTTGTTTCTCCCTCCTTAAGAACTGTTTATGAAGCACCCTTAGACTATTCTATAGTTAAAACTGAACGAGGTAAATTTTTATTTTGTGATCATTGTGAAGCTATGACAAGAACTGTTAAAAAATTAAATGAGAATATTAATAGCTTAATTCATGAAAAATATATTTGCATCAGAAGATTTCTAATTTACAAAAAAGATTTATTCCAGACTAAGTTTCCGCCAAAGACTGTACCCCAATCATAAATCTAAAGGGTGAGGTTGTTGAGCATTCTCATTTAAATGCTACAAAAGATACCATTGGGTCTAAAATTTAAATGGCTAGTCTGGCTCAAACGGCAGCCAGTAAAGACATCTCAAGCCCGTTGATGGTTGTGGCTTTGCCAAAAAGCCAAGACAAGGGGAAATCCCCTATAGACAGTTCCTCAGAACAACCAGAAGACTATAAGAAGTCAGAACAAAATTTTTTAGCAACTAGAACAAAATAAAAAACAACAAGTGCCAGCTAAAAAGATGAAGCTCAGAGTAAAAAAGAAAAAAGAACTTATTGAAACAAATGATAGCAGAACAAGTGGCACATGCATTACATAAAACCTTATTAAAAGATGAAAGAGATAGGGTACCCAAAAATAGAAGACGGTATATTCGAAGATAAAGGAGAAACGATAGATCGCAATAAAAAAGACATGTCGCCAGAAGAATCTAATGACGAAGTCCATGGACCAGACTCACCTTTTTCTTTTGATTCTGTAATACCCCTAAATTTACATAGTCCCATATTGGTTGGAAAGTGAGTTATGAGTTATTATATATTAGATTGTCAAGGATCTAAGAGCACCCACTAAGCTATAACACTTTTGGTGAGGTTGTGCCCTGTGGTGGAGCCGTGATTAGGTTTTGTAGGGCTCGGAGCAATACAAATGGTATCAGAGCCAACTTTCGACACTGATAATGGGGTAACAGAGGGTGTACACACTGGTGGGGCCAGGGGGCAGTACGCTGGTAGGAAGACCAGATCAGTACACTAGCAAGACCATGGTAGTGGCATCCATGGGGACCATATCAACTAGAAAGGAGATCGTGGCTAGATGAAGGGCCCAAGCTTAGCGAGGACGCTAAGTCCAAAGGAGGGGTGATTGTAATACCCCTAAATTTACATAGTCTCATATTGGTTGGAAAGTGAGTTATGAGCAATTATATATTAGATTGCCAAGGATCCAAGAGCACCCACTAAGCTATAACACTTTTGGTGAGGTTGTGCCTTGTGGTGGGGTCGTGGTTAGGTTCTGTAGGGATCAGGGCGTTACATCTCCACAATTCGTCTCATATCTAATCTTACTGTTGGGGGCTAATAAACTGTCATATATATAAATCTGCCCATCCATTTGCTGAGCCCCTATTGTATTTTAGGCTTTAACAATATATTGGATGGGTACTAAAACTTGGTTAATGATATAGTTACTACATCCCGTGTCTACTAGTGCTAAGCATTTGACTTCATAATCGTTTGTTCTAACTACACATCTGACTTTTAAAGTTTTAAGATCTTTGCTATTACATATTTGTGCTAGTTCAATTCTATCAATTTATAAAGGTTCTAATGGTTGTTTTATAATAGCCTTTCCTTTATCTAATTTATCCTATATTACATCTATTTTGCTTTGTATTATCCTTTGTGTGTCTTCTATATTTTCTATCCGCTTTCTTAACCTTCTTAATTCGTCTTTATTTACCATGGACCGTGCTTCTAATGGACTAAAAGTTTGTCCATATGTTCTCTCTACACACTTCATACAAACTTCTTTGTAACATTTAGAGCATTTTGTTCTATGTTCTCTACTAGGATACCATTTGCAGAATTAACATGGTATGTTATCCATTCCTGTATTTATTACCCAATCATGTTTACAGGAGTCTTTACTAGTAGTTTCTATATTCATTAAGTATAAGTTCTCTAATTCTTCAAAGTCAGGCATATCTATTTATGACGGTACAAAACTATTTATGAAATCATTATTTGTTATGTTATGACCCAAATTGCTCTTAGGGCCCATTGGGCTTAGTATCTTCATATATGTAATAATTATAATCAAATGAATACAATCAACATTTTTGCCCTATCTCTCTCTCCCACAGCCGGCTCCTTCTTCTTCCTCTCTTCTCTTCCATTTTCTCAAAACCCTAACAATCCACAACCCATTCAAATCCTAACAAATTGGTATCAGAGCCAACACCAAAACACCTTCTCTCGATCCCTTCCCATGCCGCAGTCCACTGCTGCGCTGCTGACGTCGTCGCCGCACCTCGCCGCTGCGCCCTTCCTTCCCGTCCGGAGCACCACCGACCGATCAGTCCAGATCAGGTCTTCCAGTCCCAGATCAGACCCTGCCGATCAGATCAGACCCTGCCGTCCCAGATCAGTCCAGATCTCCGACCGATCAGATCAGTAGAGGTCTTCCAGTCCAGATTTTCATCGGGTTTCTTGGTCTTCGTCGTCGGGAGCATTGGAGGAGAAAGATATCAAGAAGGAAGGTTTGATTTTGTGATTTGAGTAATTAATTTTTGGGGAAAATTTTGGTGTTTTGTTGAATTGGGTTCAAGAAATTTGAATGGATATGTGGGGAAAATATGATATCGAGAAGTATGATGGGAAGACGAGTTTTGCATTATGGCAAGTGCGTATGGCAGCAATTTTGTCGAGCCAAGGCGTTAAGGATGCCATTTTTGGTTGAGAAAAATTGATTGATGCGGTGGCAGATAAGAAATGAAGAGAGATGGAAGATAAAGTGCTTTCTATTATCCAATTGTGTTTGAGCGATTCGACATTGCAAGAGGTCCTATCGGAGAAGACCGCTAAGGCTTTGTGGGAGAATTTGGAGAATATTTACATGAAGAAGTCCCTCACCAATCGACTGCGGTTGAAGTTGCGCCTCTACACTCTTTGCATGGTTGAAGGTACATCAATTTCCGATCATATTACGGAGTTTGCATCTATTTTGAATGACTTAAGTAAGATTGATGTTAAGGTGGAGGATGAGGACCAAGCCCTTTTGTTATTATGCTCATTACCCGCATCATACAAGGCTTTTAGAGACATGTTGATTTATAGTAGAGATAAAATTTCTCTAGAGGATGTTAAGAGCAATTTGCAAGCCAAGTTGCACATTGATAGTGAAATGACCAATAATGAGAAAAGGAGCCAAGGTGTTGGTTTAGTTGTTGATCGAGGTAGGTTATGGGACCGAAACTCGAAAGATACAAGGACCCGTTCGAAGTCTAGGCACAAGAATTTGACGTGCAACTATTGTAAGAAGAAGGGACACATTAAGGCCGATTGTTTCAAGCTCAAAAATAAACAAAAGGCGGATAGTAAAGGTTCTTCTTCGGAGGAGGCCAATGTGGCCGAATGTGACACGGTTGATACTCTTTGTGTGACAGATACTAATGTTGATGATATACATTGTTGGGTGATGGATACGGGTGCTTCGCAACACATGACTCCGAATAGAGATTGGTTTGAGACTTATGAGCCTACGGATGGTAAGGTTCTCATGGGGAACAACAATATGTGTAAGGTTGCCGGAATTGGTTCGGTGACAATTAAGTTCCATGATGGAAAGATCCGAAGGTTGACGGGTGTGAGGCATATACCCGATTTGTCTAAGAATTTGATTTCTTTGGGGTCTCTTGAAGAAAAGGGGTGTAAGTTCCAAAGTGAAGGTGGAGTCCTTAGAGTCTCTAAAGGGGCTCTCACAATCATGAAGGCAAAGAGAATTGGAACTCTTTATTTCTTACAAGGTTCCACGGTCACGGGCCCGGCCGCCATTGCACGTTCGGGTACTATGTCGGATGAGGATACTATTAGGCTCTGGCATATGAGATTGGGGCATATGAGCGAGCGAGGAATGACCATTTTGAGCAAGAGAGGCTTGTTGTGTGGTCAATGCACGGGCAACTTGGAGTTTTGTGAGCATTGTGTATTTGGCAAGCATAAGAGGTTGAGCTTCTCCACGACCATTCATTCGACCAAGGAAACATTGGACTACATCCATTCGGATCTTTGGGGACCTTCTCGTGAGCCTTCCAAAGGTAATGATTCTCGTTACATGCTTACTTTCATTGATGATATCTCAAGGAAGGTTTGGGTTTATTTCTTGAAAGAGAAAAGTGATTTGTTTCGCACCTTCAAAGAATGGAAGTCACTTTTGGAGAACCAAACGGGAAGGAAAGTTAAGAGGTTGAGAATCGATAACAGTTTGGAGTTTTGCAACCGTGAGTTTGATAATTTTTGCAAGGCTGAAGGGATTGTTCGGCACAAGACGGTGGTCAACACTCCACAAAAAAATGGTGTTGTAGAAAGGATGAATAGGACACTACTTGAAAGGTCTAGAAGTATGCTTTCAAATGCGGGTTTGGGTAAGGAGTTTTGGGCGGAAGCCATTAACACATCCTGCTATTTGGTGAATCGATTTCCTACCACTTCAATTGAGTTGAAGACACCCGAAGAAGTGTGGTTGGGTAAGACGGCCGATTATTCGAATTTGAGGGTGTTTGGTTGTCCCGCTTATGTACATGTGAATGAAGGAAAGTTGGAGCCTAGATCGAAGAAGTGTATTTTTGTTGGGTATCCCAGAAATGTGAAGGGGTATAAGTTGTGGTGTCCCGAATCATCCAAATTTCTTATTTCAAGAGATGTCATTTTCAATGAGTCGGCCATGTTGAAGGCAAATGATGTTGCACCCGAGCCGACTATTAAGGAGAATGAGAAGGTTGAGAAGAAGGTGGAGTTTGAGGTGCCGGTCCAAGAAGGTGATGATTTGATCTCACATGATGATGTCAATTTGGAGGAAGCCCAAGAAGAGGTACAACCATATGCATTGGCAAGAGACTGAGCTAGAAGAGAAAGAAGACCACCTACAAGGTATGGATACTCCGACTTTGCTTATTGTTTGGCAATTGCAGAGGATGTGGAGTATTGTGAGCCATCTTCCTACAAGGAAGCCATTTCTTCTAAAGATGCGGCCAATTGGGTTGCCGCTATGAATGAAGAGTTACAATCTTTGCAACAAAATGAGACTTGGTCTCTTGTGAAGCCTCCGAGTGGTAAGAGGATTGTGGGTTGCAAGTGGGTGTTTAAAAGGAAGATTGATGGCTTAAATCCCGCGAATTTTCGATACAAGGCAAGGCTAGTGGCTAAAGGGTACAGTCAAGTCCAAGGTGTGGACTTCAATGATGTGTTCTCTCCTGTAGTTAAGCACACCTCTATTCGAGTTTTGCTCTCTTTGGTGGCAATGAAGGATTTAGAATTGGAGCAAATGGATGTGAAAACTGCCTTCTTGCATGGTGATTTGGAGAAGCAAATTTACATGAACCAACCGGAGGGTTTTGAGGTTGCGGGAAAGGAGGACCGTGTGTGTCTTTTGAAGAAGTCCCTTTATGGCCTTAAGCAATCACCGCGGCAATGGTATAAGAAGTTTGACTCATTCACGGTGAGTATTAATTTCCATCGTTCCAATTATGATAGTTGTGTTTATTTCAAGAAGTTGGATGGTGGGGATTTCATTTACTTGTTGCTCTATGTGGATGACATGTTGATTGCATCCTCAAACTTGAAAGAAGTTAGGAAGTTGAAAGAGCAACTAAGTTCGGCATTTGAGATGAAAGATTTGGGGGCCGCCAAAAGGATTCTCGGGATGGAGATCACAAGGGATAGGTCCAAAAGAAAGTTGTTTATTTCACAAAAGAGTTTTGCCGAGAAAGTGCTACGCCGTTTTGGCATGGAGAAAGCGAAAGTTGTTTCAACACCTCTTGCGGCGCATTTCAAGCTTTCGGCCGCTTTAAGCCCAAAATCCGATGATGAGAAGAAATATATGGAAAAGGTTTCATATTCGAGTGCGGTTGGGAGTCTCATGTACTTGATGGTGTGCACTCGACCCGACATTGCTCAAGCCGTTAGTGTGGTAAGTAGATATCTCTCTTGTCCGGAAAAAGGGCATTGGGAAGTGGTGAAGTGGATCTTCCGCTATTTGAGAGGTACTATTGATACTTGTTTGGAGTTTGGTAATGGCAAGAAACTAACGGGTTTTATGGATGCGGATTTTGCGGGTGATTTGGACAAGAGGCGTTCCTTGACGGGTTATGTTTTTACCCTTGGAGATTGTGCAATTAGTTGGAAGTCTACACTTCAAGCCACCGTTGCACTATCAAGTACTGAGGCCGAATATATGGCAATTACTAAGGCTATTAAGGAGACTATTTGGCTCAAGGCGTTTGTTGGTGAGATGTCTTTACTCGAGGGTCCTATTACGGTGTTTTGTGACAACCAAAGCGCGATTCATTTGACCAAGGACCGCGTGTACCATGAGAAGACGAAGCACATTGACATTCGATACCATTTTGTTCGAGATGTGATCTCGGAAGGCAAGGTTGCCGTGAAGAAGATTGGTACCGAATCGAATCCGGCCGATATGCTCACAAAGCCTCTTCCAATTGCAAAGTTCAAGCTTTGTTCAAGTTTGATATCGGTTTATTTCTAGCTAGTTTGAGCTAGTTTTGTTTCTAGCATGTTGCTAGTATATCTTTATGTTTACCTTTGTTTAGGTTATGTTTGCTTTATACATTTGCTTTGTATTTTAGTTTGTTTTAGATGCAATTTGGTTCAAGGTGGAGATTGTTATGTTATGACCCAAATTGCTCTTAGGGCCCATTGGGCTTAGTATCTTCATATATGTAATAATTAGAATTAAATGAATACAATCAACATTTTTGCCCTATCTCTCTCTCCCACAGCCGGCTCCTTCTTCTTCCTCCTCTCTTCTCTTCTATCTTCTCAAAACCCTAACAATCCACAACCCATTCAAATCCTAACATTATTTTTGGCTTCTATTTGTTCTTTTGCTACATCTTCAATAGTGATTATGTAATAAATAGATTGTGTATCAGATATTGTTTCATCTATATTTATTAAATCTTCATTCGTACATTCTACTAGTGTATTATTTCTATCGTGTCTATTTATTCTTTTAGGGCAAGTCATGCTCATATGTTCAAGACTTCCACAAGTAAAACATTTTAATTTATTTCTATACAGTCTATTTGGAATAATTTTCTAACATGTTTATGCGGATCTAAATATGGTTTCCGCCTATTAGATTTTCTTAAGAAATACCTATTTTTCTTATATTTATCTTTCTTATAGTTATAATACTTTTGTTTATTCTTCCTTGAACTGCTGCTTTCTTCTATTCCATAAGTCTATGGGGTATAAATTTCTATGAAAAACCCATAATCTAAATATTATAATTGTTTCTGAATCTATATTTCTGTACATTTTTCTTTTAATATCTTTATTATGTGTTGTATTCTTTGCCCTATAGACCAGGGGTAGCTGAGATTTGCTGCAATCACTGGCTCGTTTCTCAATTTATCGGCTATTTCTGTACCTAATGCTCCTAGTAACTTTCTAAATAATTTGCCTCATAGTTCTTTATTAAAAGCTTTACCTGAAATACATGTATAATAAAAATAATCATTTAGAATTTTTTTTATATATTTCCATTTATATAAACTTAATTGTTCTAGGCTTCTTATAACATATTGTTGCAATCCTATATGTCCTGAATTAGGATCTTGTCCTGTGACTAGACTTTGAATATTATTCAAAAAATTATATGGATTAGCTCCTAATTAGCATTAGTATAAATACCCAAAATCCGGATCCGACCCGGGCCCAACCCGAACTCAGCATTGGACCGGAACCGACCTGGCCTATCCGGGTCCGGGTCCTGGTACTAAAATGGGACACATTGTACTTTCGGGTCCGGGTCCGGGTCCACTAAAAAGAGACCCGACCCGGACCCGGACCCGGACCCGGACCCATTAAAAAAACCTAAAAATATCATATCCCTATCCCTCCCCTCCTTCCTCCTCAATTCTAAATCTTCCTCTTCCAAACTCAAAACTCATGCATTTTTCTTCTTTCCTCTATTCTAAATCCTCCACTCGCCGCTTCCACTCGCCGCTCACACTCCCGCTCCTACCCGAATGGGTAGGAATATTTTAATAGGACCCGGATCCGGAACCGGACCCGGTTCTCATGGGTCTGGGTCCGGGTCCAATTTTTGGACCCGTAGGGGATCGGGTCCGGGTCCAGGTAGTCAAGGATCTGACCCGACCTGACCCGATACCAATGCTACTCCTAATCCTAGTAACATATTGTATTCTGTGACTTGGGTGTCTTTATAGGCTTCCCATATCACTCGTACACTTTCGCCTAAATATGTTTCTAAATACTTATACATTTTCCCAGTTTCCATGTTTTGGGTTGTCCTATAGTAGTCTCATATTATTGTGTATTTCCATACATCTAGTATATTTGGCCAGTTCTGCGGGTCATGTGTTGCTAAATTAAGAATCTATGCTTCTCCTTTAGACTGAAATTTTATTGGTTGTTCTAAAACTAGTCTTATCCCTTTACTTTTATATTTGTTCTCTGGTTCTTTGTATTCTTAATATCTAATCCTAGGTGGATTACCTGCTCCATATGTTGTATTGGGTCATAGAACTGTTGTATTAAAAGGTGACGGAGATGTTGCTTCACTAGTTATTCCGCTATCTACTAAGTCTTTTTGATACGATATATCAGATACTTGGGTCATATTTTCTTATAGTTCTATCTCTTCTCGTAGCTTTCCTATCCTTATATTTCTGTTTTTATCATAATACAAGAATTCTTCCTCACTAATTGATTTGTCTCTATTGTGGGTTTCTTCTAGTTCCACTAATTTTTTTGTATTTAACTCTGTTAATCCTAATTCCTTAGGATATAATATCTTATCTGTATCTAATTCTATTGTCTACATATATTCTATATGAACTAGATCAGATTCTAAGTCTGTTTCTATGTCACTCATATTTCTATTAACTTGAGGGACATAGTGTGTAAATCTTATACTAGTTCTTCCTTGGGTATATGTATAGATTATTGAATCTTGTGGTACTATTGTTCTAGATGGCTCAATAAATTTATATAGATTCCAGTCTAACCCTGCTAGTCTTGATGAATCATATTCTAAGGGTTTAATCATTTTGATTCCTTTACTACTTAATAAATCTACTACTTCTTTTATATAGACTTTATATTTATTTTTAGCATTAGTAGTTACCTTTCATAAAAATGCAATATGTATTAATAAATTTTCCCCATTTTGGGCTGCTTCACATCCCTTTGTCTGTATGCCAATATGAATATGCTTGCTAAAATCTTTGACTGTAAAATCTGGAATACAATAAAATATTTATGAATTACTATTCATATATACTTTTATGCTAGTTATCATACCCTTTGATGTAACTAATACTTTACATCCTAATTTTTTTCTCATAAGCCCTTTAATTCCTATTATCATTAATCCTTAGTGCGTAAAAGAATAACCTAAATTTCTTTATTCTATACAAGCTGTCTGACTAATTAAAGGTAAAGTAATCGCTTGATTACCTAAACAGCTTATTACTTGTTCTCTATTATGTCTAAAAAATCTAGTCTGGAAATTATATTTACTTGTCTCATATAATGTTGTTGTGCGCGGAATACAAAACTAATTAACCAATGCGGAATCAAAGAGAGAAACAGCGAGAAAAACAGAAAAACAAGCAAACACAAGAACACAAGATTTACGTGGTTCGGCAAAACAATGCCTACATCCACAAGGGGCGGTTGGGGTTTCTTCTTGCTATAATCAACGATGGGCAAAACAAAGTTTACAAGAGATGACGGCTGCAAAATCCGAATAGAGGTCTATTCTTTACAAAACCCTAACGGGTGTATTTATAGGGAGACTATTGGGCCTTTTCGAATTGGGCCTGATCTGATTTAAAACCCGCCGACAGTCGACTGGTCACATTACCAGTCGACTGATAAATACTTCGGGACAGTCGACTGATTCCATACTCAGTCGACTGATTCTGCTGTACCTTTAGCCTTTGAAAACTCCTCTCTGGACAGTCGCCTGATCCTACAACCCAGTCGACTGATATACTGTAACTTTCATTTCCTGCAGATACTCCAAAACAATCTGAACCAGAATCGAGCCATTATCCAACAATCTCCACCTTGGCGAGATCTTCCAAGTATCCAACAATCTCCACCTTGGTGAGATCTTCCAAGTATCCCAAGCAATCTCCAAAAAAATACTCCAAAACAAATGCTCATCACCAAGTGCAACAAAACACCCAAACTCCACCTTAGTATGATATCACATACTAAACAAACCAATAGCAAAGCACTATCCCAACCGCCCATGCCAAATCATCAAACATGCAAAATATTAGCCAGGTTCATGCAATGCTTGAATTTGGCTGCCCCAACAACTTTGGTCAACATATCAGCAGGATTATCAGCTGTTCCAATCTTCACCAGAAGAATATCACCATCCTTTATCAAATCACGCACAAAATGATAACAGACATCAATATGTTTGGTCCTCGAATGATGAACTTGGTTCTTCGCTAAATGAATAGCACTCTGACTGTCACAGTGTACCTCCACCTTCTCCCGATGAATCCCCAAGCTCTTCAAAAGTCCATGAATCCAAATGGCTTCCTTCATGGCCTCAGCAACCGCCATGTATTCAGCCTCAGTAGTAGACAATGCTACAGTGGACTGCAAATTGGACCGCCAACTTATAGGTGCTCTAGCCATAGTAAACAAATAGCCTGTAGTAGATCGCCTCTTATCTAGATCACCTGCATAGTCAGAATCAACATACCCAACCAATAACCTGCTAATATTGTCATCACTTTCAAATTTCAAACCCACATCTGTGGTGCCACTTATGTACCTCAAAATCCATTTAGCTGCTTGCCAATGCTCTTTGCCTGGATCATGCATATATCAACTAACCATACTCACCGCCTGAGAGATGTCTGGTCGAGTACAAACCATGGCATACATCAAACTGCCAACCACACTAGTGTAAGGTACATTCGCCATATACTGTCTCTCTTCATCTGTACTTGGAGACTGAGAAGCACTAATTCTGAAATGAGTGGCTAAGGGTGTACTGACTGGTTTAGTTTTCTCATCTATACCGAACCGTTTCAGCACCTTCAAGAGATATTGCTTCTGTGTCAAACTCACTATGCCCTTTGCCCTGTCTCTAGTTATCTCCATCCCAAGTATCTTCTTGGCTTCACCAAGATCCTTCATCTCGAATTCAGAACTCAACTGATTCTTCAAATTTTGAATCTCCTTAGCATTTTTAGAGGCAATCAACATGTCATCCACATATAATAACAGATATATGAAAGAACCATCCTGCAATTTCCTGAAGTAGACACAATGATCAAACTCACTTCTGGAATATCTCTGCACCTTCATAAACTGGTCAAACCTCAAATACCACTGCCTTGGAGATTGCTTCAACCCATAGAGAGACTTCTTCAATCTGCAAACAAAACTTTCCTTCCCAGCAATTTTGAACCCATCTGGCTGCGACATATAAATTTCTTCATCTAGATCCCCATGTAAGAACGCAGTCTTCACATCCATCTGTGTCAACTCAAGATCAAACTGTGCTACCAATGCCAACAAAATCCGAATAGAAGGATGCTTCACAACCGGAGAGAACACTTCATTGTAGTCAATTCCTTCCTTTTGAGCATACCCCTTTGCAACTAGTCTAGCCTTGAACCGAACACTGCCTTTTGGACCTTCTTTCTTCGTATACACCCACTTGCAACCAATTGCTTTCTTCCCCTTTGGTAGTTGCACTAGATCCCAAGTCTTATTCTTATGAAGAGAGTTCATCTCTTCATCCATAACAACTTTCCAATCTGCATTTTCAAAACTTTTAGTGGCTTCTTTGAAGTTGGAGGGAACTTCATCATCCACAATGGGAAGAGCAAATGCAACTGTATCTGTAGAGCGAGACGGTCGTTTGATATCTCTTCTTTGCCTTCTTACTGCAATTGATTCTTCCTGCTGGATAGGAACTTCTTCATCATTCTCAGTATCAACCACATCATCTTCATCTTGGACAGGAACAGGATTTTCAACTGAAAACTTTTCTAACTCCACCTGTTGGAGAACTCTCCTACCAGTCGACTGGTTATTGCCAACAATCGACTGTCCCGAGCTCCCGCTACTCACCTGTTGGAGAACTGTCCCACTCTTCTGCTGCTCACCAGTCGACTGTCCTATACCACCAGTCGACTGTCCCGAGCTAATCATGCTGGTCTCATCAAAAGTCACATCTCTGCTGATTACTAACTTCTTTTGTTCTGGACACCACAACCTGTAACCTTTGACACCAGTACTAAAACCAACAAATATAGCCTTCTTGGCTCTAGCATCAAGTTTAGTTTCAGTTACATGAAAATAAGCAGGACAACCAAATATATGCAAAAAACTATAATCAGATGCAGGTTTACCACTCCATACCTCAATAGGCGTTTTGCCTTCAAGTGCTGCTGATGGTAAACGGTTGACAATGTGGCTTGCATATATAACAGCTTCTGCCCAAAATGTCTTCTTCAATCCAGACTGTGCTAACATACATCTCACCTTCTCAAGTAAGGTTCTGTTCATCCTTTCTGCAACCCCATTTTGCTGTGGAGTCTTCCTAACTGTGAAGTGCCTCTGGATCCCTTCATCTTCACACAATTTCAGAAACGGATCATTCTTGTATTCCCCTCCATTATCTGACCTCAGAACCTTAATCTTCCTACCAGTCTGATTTTCAACTTTCTTCTTCCAACTTGTGAACAATGTCAAAACTTCATCTTTGTGCTTCATGGTATATACCCAAACTCGTCTGGAGTAGTCATCAACAAATGTAACAAACCAGTGTCTACCACTCATAGAAGGTGTCTGAGTAGGGCCCCAAACATCTGTGTGCACATAATCGAGGATACCCTTTGTCTGATGTACAGCTGTACCAAATTTCACCCTCGTTTGCTTACCCAAAACACAATGTTCACAAAATTCCAACTTGCACCCTTTAGCATCTTTAAGCAACCCTTGCTTCACAAGCCCCTGCAAGGCCTTTTCTCCTGCATGCCCGAGTCGCATATGCCACAACTTAGTAGAGTCGGGAACAACCTGTTTAGGCCTTTCAGTTACACTGGCAGCCTGACCCAAATATGTTTTTCCCTGCAAGAAAAACAAGTTCCTCTTTCTTTGCCCTTTCATCACCACGAGTGATCCGCTAGTCACCTTCAGAATGCCACCTTCACTAGCAAATTTCAATCCACTGGCCTCCAAAGCACCTAGTGAAATCAGATTCTTTTTCAAATCTGGAACATACCATACATCTGAAAGCTCCCTAATAAGACCATCGTGCATTAGCAATTCAATCTTCCCGATTCCTACCTTCTTACAAGGCGCATCATTTTTCATCAAAACTACACCACCATCCATATACTCCAAAGAAGTAAACCACTCCTTTTTCCAAGACATATGATAGGAGGCTGCTGTATCAAGAAACCATACTTCTTGATAAAGTGAGGGACTAGAAGCAAGTGCAAAAGAAAAATCCTCGCCACCATCTAAATTATCAACAGTCACATTTGCAGTCGAATTTCCCTTATTTCGTAGCTTTGGACAATCCTTCTTCCAATGCCCCCTTTCATGACAGAAAGCACATTCATCTTTGGCCGGTATTTTCCTGTCCTTCGAAACTCCTCTCGATTTGGAACGAGATTTGTTTTCCTTTTTTCCAGATTTGGACTCAGATCTGGTCTCAGTCCTGCCCCTTACAATCAATGCTTCAGAAGTTTCTCTATCAACCATTTTATTCCTTCTCCTAGTTTCATTATTCAACAAAGCATTTGCAACATCTTCATATTTCACAGTATCCTTTCCATATATTAAAGTTCTTGCTAAATGATCATAACTTTCGGGTAATGAATTCAACAGAATTAGGGCTTTATCTTCATCTTTAATTTGCTCATCCAAATTTAACAAATCAGCCAATAATTTATTAAATGATTCAACATGAGCATTCATAGTCATACCTTCCGTATAGGTGAAGCGAAAAAGTCTCTTCTTCAAATACAGCCGATTCTCCAAACTTTTCCTCATGTATTTGTCTTCGAGTTTCTTCCACAACACCGCAGCAATGGTATCCCTCATCAAATCGTACTTCTGAGCCTTCTCAATAAAGAGCCGAATAGTCCCACACGCAACTCGATTCAACTTCTTCCAATCTGCTTCGGACATATCCTTTGGTTTTTCTACCTCCAAAGCAACATCTTGTTCTTGTTGAACAAGAACATCCAACACCTCACATTGCCACATCCCGAAATTGTTTGTCCCATCAAATTTTTCAACTTCAAATTTTGCGTTGTGAATCGTTGTTCTGGATGAACTTGATCCCACAACATCCTTGGTTGCATCTGCATCACTCGCCATTTCCCTCTAGGTCGAACCGAAAGCTCTGATACCACTTGTTGTGCGCGGAATACAAAACTAATTAACCAATGCGGAATCAAAGAGAGAAACAGCGAGAAAAACAGAAAAACAAGCAAACACAAGAACACAAGATTTACGTGGTTCGGCAAAACAATGCCTACATCCACAAGGGGCGGTTGGGGTTTCTTCTTGCTATAATCAACGATGGGCAAAACAAAGTTTACAAGAGATGACGGCTGCAAAATCCGAATAGAGGTCTATTCTTTACAAAACCCTAACGGGTGTATTTATAGGGAGACTATTGGGCCTTTTCGAATTGGGCCTGATCTGATTTAAAACCCGTCGACAGTCGACTGGTCACATTACCAGTCGACTGATAAATACTTCGGGATAGTCGACTGATCCCATACTCAGTCGACTGATTCTGCTGTACCTTTAGCCTTTGAAAACTCCTCTCTGGACAGTCGCCTGATCCTACAACCCAGTCGACTGATATACTGTAACTTTCATTTGCTGCAGATACTCCAAAACAATCTGAACCAGAATCGAGCCATTATCCAACAAATGTTTTTGGATTGAGTATGCTCAATCCTTCTATCTGAAATCTTTCACAGTCCAGTATCGATGAGTTCATCTAGCTGAATATCATAATTATTTGATCTCCTGGTAAACAATCTTTCTAAGAGAGCTCTTGTACTACTCGTGGAGCCTTGTTCTAATCTAATTGTTCGTGAAGGTCCTGAAAAGGCTTGGACTTCAGTTTGGTTTCTATTCATTATGGCTTTTGGGTTGGGAATTTGAATGTTGGTCTAGATTTTCTAGTTATACTTTCTTTACCTGTGGGTTATAAGGATATTTTTCCTGTATTGGCTGTAATATTTGTAAGTTCGTCTTGTATGTTTCTTTCTTGTGATTTGGCTACTTGTTTACTAATGTGATCTAATTTGTTATGTAACTGGATTAATAGCCTTATAATAGTATTATTTCTGCTTAATAATTGTTTTATCGGCTTGCGCTGAGGGTTATAGTTGCTGTATCCCTCTGGTTATTGGACTGTAACCCCCATTTTCGTAAATACGTATTTCTTGAATATTATATGTATTTCGATTATTATTTGTTAAATTCATTTTTGGACCTTCTATTTAAAATCTTTTCTAAACAAAAAGTTTTGTTATTTCGAATAATAGTGTATTTTAACTTCACTTTCCATTTTATAATTGATCGATTATATACCTGTTTGGATTATTTTAATATAAAGTTGATAAGTCATATTCTTATTTTGTTGTATAATGTTATTATTACTATTATTATTATTATTATTTCTATTTTTATTATTAATATTATTATTGAATTATTTTCATGAATGTGTTGAATCCAACTCTGTCATGTATTATTATTCTTATTAGTATTGTTATTATGTTATTATTATTAGTATTATTATTTTTGTAAAGCCCACTGATTTCGATTTATCTTGTATTATATAATTATTTAATTTTGAAGCCCAAATTTTATATTCATTTTGCATTATTTATTTATATATAACTTGAGCCCAACCCAAGCTCATCCTATTGGATTCTAACCCAAACCTATATCCACCTCTTATTGGATCCTACCCTAAACCCAAACTTGCATCTTATTGGATCCCCTTTTAATACCCAATACCCAAACCCAAATTATCCTCCTATCTGTTATTGACCAGATCAACTTCATGTTCCCCTCAATCTTTCTCTCACGCTTACCCCTCCCACTAACCCTAACTGCCTATTATTCCCTAATTTTCTTCCTCTCTCTTCCTTACACACAGTTAAACAACACCCAACAAACACAACTCTTCATCTTCTCCACACTACTCAACCCTTCATCTCCCCAATACTGTTCACACCCTAACCCTACCCCCGACTGTTCACCTTCCCCGACCTTCCCCGCTCTGTCGTCTAGTCCACCTCCCTCGCCGTCGACTGCTCCTCGCGCCCCTGTTGATTGCGCTCAACCTCCATTGCCGTGACCCTCTTCGCGACCCCGCCGAGCAACCACGCCAGCAACCTCCTCGTCAACCAACGAAGCGCCCTATTCACGTCGCGACTGCCATCACCCCCGCCGTCGAGCTGCCCCTTCATCATCCCCGTTGTCGGTCGTCGCTTGACCCCAAGCTCCTCACCTTCCTCGTCCTTCGCCGCCCTTGCAACCCAGTTGACGTCGACTCACAATTGCAGCAGTGGAGCTCCTTGTTCCTCCCTCCTTTGCTTCGTCAACCGCCCAGTCATCCAGTCGCCTGAGCCTCGTCGCCCTCATCTGTCGGTGCACACCCAGGTTCCTCTGTTTGCACCATCGGTCAACAGTGCCTCCTTCAGATCTGGGTCATCCGATCCTCCTCTTGATCATCACAATCGTGATCATCATCAACCCCTTGATCCTGATCTTGATCATCATCATCAAGTTCATCACCGACTGTTGATCGCCATCTTGATCTTGATCCTCATCAAGATCCGTACCCGATCGTGATCACCACATTAAGATTCGTATGGTTCGCGATCGTCATCGTCGCCCCGAGATCCTTATCCCGTTATTCCCTATATCGGATCTAACGTCGTTCTAAAGGCAAGTCATCTCACCCTCGAGTTGTATTGCATCGTATTAGAGAACGTTTATTGAATTTGCAAGTAGATCTATATTGATTATCGTATATTTTCTATTGTTATCTATCGTTGGGATACTACTGATTTACATGAGCGAATCCAAGTAGTAGTCTTGACTTCGTGCTTTTTTTGCCTCCGATTTATGGAGATCTTGCATGAATTCATGTAGTTAATTAATATGGATTGTCATTGTAATTCATGTCATGACATTACACAGCTATTGTAGATTGTATGCTATTATTGGTTGTTATATAATTGATGTTGGTGTATTGGTTAATTGTGATTAGTAAGATTATGGATATTATATATCTTAATACCATGTTCATATAGATATAACTTGCTGTGATTTATGTTGTCAACCCCTAACTCATCGTTCATAACATTTTAATTATTTTATTCATGAAAAATATATTGAGACCCTGAAATTTAATGTTAACCTGAACATTGTCATACTGTTTCGACCTAGATACTGTCATTAAAATCAATAATTTTCTGAATATGAAATGTAGCATCATGTGTCTAGTTTCCAGAACATCAAGAATTATTGAATTCTGACTTATATTGCATGAGTTATGACCATTTTATTGCTGCTGCATTTTATTTCCAGATTTATGCATATACCATGTTAAATTGATTAAATAGATGAACTAATGATCAAATATTGTCATGATAATTTCCAAATTGATATTTAACATTCTTAGGGTCATGAAAATTATTTTTTCTGATTTTTAAAATGAACGTTGACTGCTTTTATAACTGAAATTAGTTAACAACGATAACCAGTTAGATTCTGTAACCAGTAAAGAACACTGTAATTCACCTAGCTACTGTTGTCGGATTTTGGACTTTTAATATGCGTTGGAACCGGGCATGAGTCTATTTTCTAGAACTTCTGACGGATCTACATTTGCTATTCTGTAGCAGCGGAAAATTCAATTTTAGTACAGTAACCTACTGCTGTCTAGAATTGAGTTTTCCATGTTTTGATAATATAATCGAATCTATATTGTTGTATTTGATGCATTTAATTGTGTAAATTGTATTGCATGATCTTAGTGTTGTTTTTTCATCAATCTAGTGCCCTGTTGATCTTCTCATCATCCCCATTGATAGTATTGTTCCTATTATTCTCTATTATTATTAAAATGTTGTCAACAACTATTGCATATTGATTGAATAAAGAATTGTTAACAAGCCGGGGTTTAAGGGTGTTAAGTAGTGGATAATGTAGTGACTGTACTCGGAAGAGGAGCCCGTATTTCCCTAAATATTGTTAACGGCTATTGTTTTATCGATAGATTGTGGCTTACGGCAGTAACCCGATCTATCGTGTATTGTATCGAGGTCAATTATCTTATCGTGCAGTAATTATTGAATTGCAACTATTGAATATTGATTATTGTTGCCGAGTACATGATCTATAGAATCTATCACTTAGGTCTAAACAAAATTGTTTGCATGCATCGAACCTGTGGTATAGGACGCAGTAGTACGTGCATTAGTTAGGACTAAAATGAATAATAGACTTAAGATTGTCATCGCATCGTCATTGCATATTGTCATTATTATTGAATAGTGTTATCGTTATTGCTACCATTATTGACATCGTTTATTGTTATTGTTATTAATCATTGTCATTACACATTGCATCGTTATCATTTTGCCATTGTTTATTGCCATCGATTCTATTGTTTATTGAATCATTGTTATATCGTAATATGCCATTGTTTCATTGCTTTCTCTACTTGGTGTCCACGACTTGCTCTAAGGACATATTATTCTCTCTTTTTAGAAGAACAACTTACAGGTAATCAAGGAGAATTGCCTGATGGATTAGGAGAACAACAATGGTGAAGAATTGATAGTATCGCCACTTAATTGATTATTGTTTTGTTATGAAAACTTAAATAATTGAACATTATTATTTCTTTGTATTGTGGGCTTTTTGATCCGAATATTGTTATTGTTGTTTCCAGTGTTGGATTATTATTATATTTGGTTATTTCATGCTCAAATTCTAAGTATTGTTATTCATGTGATTATCCTTTCATTGCATGAGTGGTTGTATTGCTCATCGTTATATTATTGAGTTGAATCGATAACAGCTTATGAATGATGCAAGTCATTCGCTGGGCCATCGTCACGTGCTTGCATTCCGTATTTTTGGGAAGCGGGGCGGGACATGGAATGTTCTAGTGTGTTCTAATACTTCGTTATATAAATCGTTCATTAACTAAGAACAATTTGTTTAATTTCTTCTAGACCTTTCTTATTTTGTTCTGATATTTTTTGTACGTATAGCTTAATCTATTTTAACAGATCTCTGGTTTCTCTGTCCTTGTGTTCTAATTTGCTAGGTAAGTTTTCTATCTTACTAAGCTTTTATAGTTGGATACTTTTTTGGTGTTTAATATAATCTAACTTGTTAGATATTTCTTTCAATAGTTATTTCTTTTGTTTAACAAAAGCAACTATTAGGTCTAAACAATGAGAAATCTTGGTTTGTTTTTGAATTAGATCTAATGGGTCTAAGCTATGTTATGGTTTGAAAGGATCTATCTTATATGCTCTGATACAAAAAAGGAGAGGGGTAATGGTTTAAATTTCTTCCTAAGAAGTTTTAAGATTCGTAATATCACTATTAGAAAAATATATTTCAATAGCTTTATTTATTTCTTTTTCTTTCGATAATATTTCAAATAAGTCTTGTATATTTGTTATATAATCTATAACCAGACCAAACCAAATGGGTAAAGAAATAGCTACAAGAAAAAATGTAGTGTGTACGGCGTAAATTTTATAAATGTGTATCCCCTACTCAGTATTTTTTCTTTGTTTATGCATGTTTTTATATCTCTTATTACTCTAAAAAATAAATAAATAAATATGGGCTTGAGGTGCTGAACCAAATGCATTCTTTCCGTTTAGAATTTTCAAGGCATTAACCCTCTCAAAAAATTATTTGCATATGAATATCTTATTACACAAATTGTTATATTAAACTGCAAAGCAACCAATGGCACATTTGGAAAGTGCTTTAAGCATATCATCATATTCCCAGAATATTATTATTCTGCACAGTAGGCCTACTTTCGAAAAGTAATTCCATAAAACTGCAAATTTTTTTTTGTACAAACACGCTAAAAAAACCAGACAACAATTAAAAAAAATCCACCCAACTTCAAGGATCAATTCGCAAATAATCGCCCTAGTATAAATTATCAACACAAATTGGGAATTCGGGGATAATTCGGTTAATATTCGAAATTCGGCAAAATTTTAATAAATTTGCTCGGAAAAATTTGGAAAAAAAAATACAAAATTTAATATATCTTAGTACCTATCATTCACGTAAATATATAGTATTTAAATTCGTAAATATGAAAATTAGTAATAAATTTAGAGATTAATTTGTTTGATTCACAAATTTTTCACGAATAATTCATGCTTTTCCGAATTAGTGAAGTGCGTGATTTAAATATGAATGAACACTTTAATCATTAATTGATTTGACTGATGAATTCTTCACGAATTTGGCAAATTATTGGCGAAGTTTTTACTGAGGTATAAATATACCAATAGAGAGCCACCACCCCTCTCCCTCCGCTTTCTAACTGGATCCCATCACTTAGGAGAGAGAGAGAAGCAAACCCTAATAACCAATCTCAAATGGCTCTCTCCGATAAATCCAGCCGCCAGTCTCTCATCCCCTCCTTCCTCTACTCTTCTCCGATGATGACGAAGACCACGTCTATGAACAGATCCACCTTCGCCGACTCCATCCTCAACATCAGCACCTCCCTCACTCCGGCGGCGTCGGCGGCGGCGGAGAAGCCGGATTCGTTCATGATCCAGGCGCCGAGCGAGCCGGGGAAGATCGAGATGTACTCGCCGGCGTTCTACGCCGCCTGTACGGCCGGTGGGATTCTGAGCTGTGGGTTGACTCACACGGCCGTCACTCCCCTCGATCTCGTCAAATGTAACATGCAGGTACTACAGTGTTTCTGGTTCTATGATATTTAGGGTTTCGGAGGTTCAGATCTGGCTGATTCTTGATTAGATCTGGTTTGTTCATAATTTTTCTACAGAGTTTTTCTTTTTTTTTTGGGGGGGTGGGGGGGGGGTTTAGATATTATGTTGTTTCGAAATATTTACCTGCAGTAGATCTGTTGGAAGCATAAGTAGTCATCGATATTTTTATTGTTATTAGAAGAAATAGATTTAGTGTAAGGTTGATGGATGACTTCGTGATAATTTTTGTGGAGCTTTGTGTGTTGTGCTCTTGGCATCGTATCTGAGCTTTGTTCGCCTAGAATCTACACTTTCTTGATTGTTGTTAGAGCATCTACAATGGTGTTTCTCATATTTGAGAAAATGGCAAAAATAGCATATAGCGTTTTTTTTCTTCAGTTAATTAAGTAATGATTATATATAAAAATAGGTTAGTTAAATTAATTAAATATTATAATATATACTAAACCTACCTAATTAATACACTAACCTACTATTTAACCTAAACTAATTAACCAAATGGGCTGGACGGGACATGTTGTTCCGTCCAAGCCAAAAACGCTTCAAATGGGACAGTATATTATGAGAATCGCCATTTCGTTTCTCAAATATGAGAACGTACTGTAGCTCATTTATATTGTGACAATCGCCATTTTGTTTCTTAAATATGAGAACGTACTGTAGCTCATTTGCCATAAAATGGCAAAATAGAAAACGACTGCAGAGCCCACTTTCTCAAAATATGAGAAAATGGAAAATATAGCAAACAACTGTGGATGCTCTTACAGGCTAAAATATAAAAGAACAATGCTATTTGTACTATTTGTTCTTTTCACTATTTTTGTTCGTCTTACTATCTCACGCTACTAGACAGGGCCGGCCCTGAGTTCCCCGTGGCCCGAGGCGAACTCCCGAAATGGGGCCCCCCCATACACCAAAAAAAATATGTATACAAAAAATTTGCACATTGTTGAAAGCAAAATATGCAGAATACATAAATTTGTTTTAAATCAACCAAATTTAAAGTCTCAAATTCAATTCAAGTTTTCAAGCCTAAACCCAAATAAATTTTAAAAAAATTTTAAAGGCTCAAATAATTATTTTTGGGGCACCCTAAAAATAGTATTTTTTACGCGCAAAATACGTGCCTATATTTACAAGGGAATGACTAATTTGGGGCCCCTAAAATTGCAAAAACGCCGGGGGCCTGAGGCGGCCGCCTCACCCGCCTCAATGGTGGGGCCGACCCTGCTACTAGACCCAATAAGCTGGTGCCCACGAGATACAAAAGTGTTTTACATGGGCTGTACCTCGATCAGTCTAGTAGTATATAAGTATTATTACTCAACAAAAGTAGTGAAAAATAGTAGTACACTTAGAATTTTCTGATGCAAAAAAGGAATAAAATAACACCCATAAAGTGACCCTAGACAATTGAGAAAATCCATATTTGATTCCAAGATGCACTTATACATCAAGTCTAAGTTGTCCAGGAAAATGTTAGGGTCTTTTTGCTAAATGTTTGAGCGTAGTTTTTTTGGGGTGCATTTTAACTGTTTTTGCATCATCATAAAGTGAAATGAGTTTAAGTTGGAAGGATAAATTGTTTTACAATACACCAGCTTTGTTTACCTGTAAAGCACACAAATTGGTGGTGGTTGGGTGGAGTATGAAAGTTCTTCTTCATGATTTCTATGGGTATTTACGTCATTTTTTAGCATTCTTCTCTATTTTGGAGTCACTTGTGCTATGCATTTATTGATTGATATTGGTTGGCCTATTCTATTTATTGTAGTGGATGGTTAAGAATTATGAAGGTGTATTGTTTATTGATCATTTGAATGTGTCTGCGATTTATGTTTAGATTGATCCTGCAAAGTACAAGAGCATTTCATCAGGATTTGGAGTTTTGCTAAAAGAGCAGGGAGTCAGAGGTTTCTTCAGGGGATGGGTGCCGACTTTGCTCGGCTACAGTGCACAGGGTGCTTGCAAGTTTGGGTTCTATGAGTTCTTCAAGAAATACTATTCTGACATTGCTGGGCCTGAGTATGCAGCTAAGTACAAGACACTTATTTATCTTGCTGGGTCAGCATCTGCTGAATTTATTGCTGATGTGGCACTTTGCCCAATGGAGGCTGTGAAAGTTCGGGTTCAGACTCAGCCAGGTTTCGCAAGAGGACTGAGTGATGGGCTTCCAAAGTTTGTCAAAGCTGAAGGAGCTTTGGGGTATGATTTTGTCCAAAGCTTTCTTTTTATTGATGGAAATGAATTTGCAATTTAACCAATTTGACTTTGATGTCTTTTGACATTTACAGACTGTACAAAGGAATTGTTCCACTATGGGGCCGTCAAATTCCTTGTAAGTTTTTTCCCCTAGTGATTGTGTTCTGTATATATCTCTCACTTATTATATATGAGGGCATTCCTTCTTCAATGCATAAATTTGCTGTAGGATATTAGCTTATGTACTGGAGGAATCCACTTATTTGTACCCAGTTCTTCATAAATGCCCTATATGGTTTTTGAGATTTTATGTGTGCATAAATAAATGTCCTCTCTGCTTGAGTCTTCTCGAAATTTTTAGGAGTTAAGACTCAAATGATGTGGTCAACAGATTTCATTTACAGTGATGCTTAAATCTTAGTTCTGTGGTCATTGCCATGTCCAAAAAATTCCCAAGCAGTTCTGGAGTTTAGGGAGCTAGGTCTGACGGCCCACTTTAGCGTTGTTTGATTTATTGCAAAGACTTGGAAGTCGTGGAATTAATGTGACTTGGACACATGGGAGTAGCTTTGAAGAATAATTGTAATGCTTGTCTCCTTTATTTTTGGAAGATCTATGAAGTAATAATTGAAAGATAGGGTAATGCTATATGCACAATTTCCACAAGCTGATGTGGTACAATCTCAACTAACCCTTACACTTATAGAGATTCATACAATACCGTGGAAATTGTGCTACATCAACCTGTGGAACAAAGTTTGTGCAAAGCCTGTCCGCGCATAGCATTACTCTGATAGATAATAATCAGTTTTACTTCCATTACTTGTTTCTGATAGTTGTAAGATGAGAGTAGAAAGTGACCCCCTCTGGCTTCAACCCTTAATATGTGTGTTTTGGGTTTTTTTTTTTTGGGGGGGGGGGGTGTCATTTTATCATTATTGTTTTGTGTTTTTTTTTCCAGAGTGCCATCCATTTATTTTTAAAGCCAAGAAGTAACTTTCCGAGGTTTCTTTTGGCAAAAAAATTTACAATGTAGTGGTACCTGTTTCTGCTTGTGTTGTCATCAGATATTTGGGGCAGGCCCTTCAATGAATTGGTCTTAAATTTATTCACTGCTATGGTGTGTTTTCTCTAATCTTCTGTTGACATGTCCAAAATTTTACCAAGCACTCTTCATTTGTTAAGAGCTAGAACTAGTTCTTCAGCACTTGTGCATTTATTTGCACATAGTTCTGGAATTTTCTATGTTTTGTGAGATCTTATTTATACATGCATACAAGTTATCCTCCTGTCTGCCTGAGTTTGCTCCAATATCTCCAATTTTAGGAGTTGCACTCCCATGAAGTGTTCTACTTTGTTATCTACTACCATTACATGAGAATCTTATTGTATGATATTTCCGAATAGTCTTCACTTCTTGTGAGGTAGATCTTATTCTTATAATCTGCCATGCCTGTTCTTATCTGCATATTGATGATTTTGAATACCCAATATGGTTTTCAAGATTTTCTTGGTGCAAAGAACAAATTGCCCTCTCTGCTTGAGTCTTCTCCAGATCTGAGTTGTACTCCAATGATGTGTTCCACAGATTTGTAATCAATGACACACAGTTGTTATTTTATAATTCCATGAGTATTGATATGTCCAATATTTTCAGTGTCTTCTTTCTGTGAGAGATAATCTGTTCTGCACTGCTACACTTGTTTGCACATAGTTCTTCTTGAATCCCTATAATATGGTTTTTGAGATTTTATCTGTGCACAGAACAATTTGACCACTCAGCTCGAGTCTTCTCTAAATTGTTGGTGGGGCACTCCAATGAAGTGGTCTATAGAGTTTTATCTAATACATGATTCCCTGAGAAATTTTTCTGCACTGCTACACTTGTTTGCACATAGTTCTTCTTGAATTCCCTATGGTTTTTGAGATTTTATTTGTGCATAGAACAATTTGACATCTTTGCTAGAGTCTTCTCCACATTGTTGGAGCTGCACTCCAATGAAGTTCTCTACAGAATCATCTAATCACTCCATTACTTCGTATTTTGGTTGTGAAGTGAGACTAGAAAGGGATCTCTGGCTTCACTCTCAGGAAGTATTAATAATAATGTGTGATTCTTTTTATTTTTTGGAAGTGTTACAGATGTAGTGATTCTTTTTCTTTTTTTAGTAACTTTGTACTTTTTCCAAGTGCCATGTTCATTTTTTTCAAGTAGAAAAATCAGGAAGTGAGGATATCATAAAGATTTACCAAGAAGAAACTTCTAGAGGCTTCATCTTGGAAAATAGCACAACCTATTTCTTCCTGCGTCATCTTCAAATCTTCCAGAGGTTTCATCTTGTAAAATAGCAGTACCTATTTCCTCTCTATCTTGCGTTAATAGCCCAATGCAGTGGGCTTAAAATTATCTAAGACCATGGTAATTATTCACTATCTTCTTTTTTCCCGTCTTCAAATCTTCTATTGATATGTCCACAATATTACCGTCAGCCCTCATTTTTAATGAGACTTGCGCTTCTTCTCCTTCTCCTTCCTCTACTATTGACTTGTCCAAAATTTAAATATGCAGTCTTCAGTTTTTACGAGGCAAAGATATAATTTTAAAGTCCTGCACTTTGTGCATGTTGTTATTCCTGAATTCCCTATATGGTTACTGAGATTTTATATTTGCATACAAGTTGTCCAGTTTGTTTCATTTTTTTGGAGTTGCAGTCTAACCAGAATAACTGCAGAGTTATCTACTTCCATGACATACTAATCTTATTTTATCAGTATTGTTATATTTAATTGTTTTTCCAAGTAAACTTTTTTAATGTGAGGTAGATCGTATTCTTATTTTCTGCTGTGTTTTTCGTATCTGCACAAGATCATTTTGAATTCCCAATATGGTTTTCAAAACTTTTCCGTGTGCAAAGAACAAATTGCCCCCTCTGCTTGAGTCTTCTCCGAATCGTTGGAGTTGCTCTCCAATGATGTGGTCTATAGCTTGTTAAGTGCAATTACATGTACTTGTTAATCTTATATCCAAGAGTATTGTAATGTCCAAATTACCTTCATTCCATGAGAGAGAATCTGATTCTTCTGCACTGCTGCACGCAATTGCACATAGTTCTTGTTGAAATCCTAACATGGTTCTGGAGATTTTATTTGTGCATAGAACAATTTGACCTCTCTGTTTGAGTCCTCCAAGTCATTGGAATTGCACCCAATGAAATGGTCTGCAGAATTATTTATTTTTGTTCTGTGTGTACTGACATGTTGAAGTAACTCTCAAGCGGCTTTACTTTTATGAGAGAGAGATCTGGTTCTGATACACTGTTGTGCCTTTTTGCACATAGTTTCTCATGAGTCTCAATATTTATTTTCAAGCATTTATGTCTGCATATAATGAATTTCCTTATGATCTTTGGAGTAAGACTCCAATGAAGTGGTCAATTCGCAATTCTTACTTGTTTTAGTATTTACAAGTACAAAGTTTTCTGAGATAGTTTTAAAACTATGAGATGAATATTGTACTAATTTCATGACAAGATCCACCAAAAACTTTGACAAAAATTTTGCCCACATGAATATTCTTCCCAACTTTATGATTGAATACCAAAAGAACCTTTCACTGTTGGAGGGAAATGATGGTTGTATTCAGTTACCATCATTCCCCTCCTAGTTAAAATGATATTTTGCCAACTGAATAAGTTGTGAGGGAAATTTGAATCTCCACTTGCACGTGCATCTCAAATCAAACACCCTTATTTGTATACAGAGTGCTTGAATTTTCATTATGATTTTCTAGAATTTATATGTGCAGATAGAAATTTCCCTCACTGTTTGAGTCTTGCCTAAATCTTTGGAGTTGCACTCCAATGAAGTTGTCTACAAAAAGTATCTAGGACATTTTGATTAAATTCATATTCCGAGTACCGACGTGCCTAGCACTCTGGCAGTACTAACTTCTGTTCAGTATTATAAGTTAATACTTCCCCCTAGCAGTATTGACATGCCTGGTAGTATATTTATTCAATATTTTCCCCCTTAGCAGTATTAACTTTATAGGTGATAAATGTTATTTTTCTTACTGCTGCAGTGCTTCTGTGTTGTTTACCGAATCCATTTAGATTTTTGGGAGTTCTTCTGCATTGAACAGTTTTCCCTTTCTTGCGTATCTCACTATCATTTGGGTATCACTCAGATGAAGGTGATAACAATGTTATTTTCTACCATGAATGCCAAAATTGAAGTAGGTGAACCTTGTACTTTTTGATTGCTGGGATGTCTATTGATGGAGCCAAAATGATTATGAGTTTGTGAATGTACTAATCCAATAATATGAACGTGCTTGTTATGCTCATGACATTTTCTTAAAGAGCCCTTCAATTTTAACAGTTGCATTTATTGCCCTTTGACACTAATATTGCTCTTCAGTCTTCACATATAAATAATTACTAGTGGAACTTCTCAATCCGGACTATATGCCATGCAATGTTCTTTTTGGAAAATTATTTCTTACAATTTTGATAGTAACATTCATTGTATAAAATAGCGCGCAATGAAGCTCAAAATAGCTCGTTATGTAATCTAACTCTACTCGTTCCGCTATAAAGTTCATGTGCATAACCCATTTTCTACATAGCTCTGCGCAATTTTTGTGTAGCTCACGCTATTTGCGCATCGTAACTTAACTTAAATAGCCTGCGCTACAAACATACCATTTTATTTAACTGAACAGTTTTGGTATAAATACAAGCGATGAACCCCTTCTTCCCCCCCCCCCCCCCCCCCCCCCCCCCCCCCCCCCCCCTTTTTTTTTTATTTATCATGTTTTTTTTAACACTAAGACACTCAATCCTTGTGAGGACTCCAATTTCTTCAAGTAGTGGCGAAGACTCCAACAACTATATGTCCGTTATCAGTGAACTTCTTAGTATTTCTTTCTTTTCTTTAATATTTTTTATTCGAGCTAGCAACCCAACTATCAGGGTTTCTTTTATTTTTGTTTATTCTTTTCCGATTCTTCATTTCAATCTCATAGTTCTAATTTTTTTTATTTTGAAGTTTGAATTAGAGGTATTTGATTAGAGTCAAGAAAACTAATCTACTTCATTCACTTAGCAATTCTCACTTAGCAGTTCTGTTCCATTGTATATTCACGTTTATGTGTGTTCTGTCTTGGTAAGTCTTGATTTTTGAACATCGAAGTCTCATTTTGGTGATATTTATTAGCATTTTTGAGCATTCAAATTTATTTTTAATTTTAAGAAATTATTTAGAATTTTACATTTTTTTTAGTTAATTAATTTTCAATTTTTACATTAAAAAATAAAAACTCTTCATAGCTTACGCTATGCATTATGCTATTTACGTTTTGTGCTATCAATGGCTAAAGCTCAATACTTGCACTACTGCTATTACAACATTGTTATAAAGGTCTCATTTTGATGTAGTATTTATCATTATTAGCCTTCAAATACTTTTTTCTCGATTGTATTAAATTATTTAGAATTTATAAGATTTTTAAGATAATTAATTTTAATTTTTAAAATAAAAAAATTAATTTTTTTCATAGCTTATGCTGCTGTGTTACGCTATTTGTGCTTTGCGCTATCGGGACCTAATGCTACGTTATACACTAATTGCAATTTTCAACATTGGTAACATTTATTATAAACTTCAGTTGGAAAATTCTTCTAATTGCAATAAACTGGGTAACTGAAAAATATTGAGGAGTGGGTTCACCATTACTGTCTAGCCTTTGTCCAACTTTGTTTGGTGAAAATTCTTTCTAACCATATTGTTTGCTACTGGAGTGGTTAAGAAAAATGGTGTTGTTAATATATTTAAATCAGTGGTACAAACTGGCTACATTTTCTAACATTTTGGCCATTTATTTTAATTTTTTAGACACAATGATGAAGTTTGCATCATTTGAGACCATTGTTGAGATGTTCTACAAATACGCCATTCCCACACCAAAGGACCAGTGCAGCAAATCCTTCCAGCTTGGAGTGAGCTTTGCTGGTGGTTATGTTGCTGGAGTACTTTGTGCTATTGTCTCTCACCCAGCTGACAACCTCGTCTCTTTCCTCAACAATGCTAAGGGGGCCACTGTTGGCGATGTAATTATTAACATCATCTTGCGACATAGCTTCTTCATTGATATTAGCTATAATTGATATTTTTCTTCTTCTTTCTATACAGGCTGTGAAGAAGCTTGGAGTGTTGGGTTTGTTTACCCGTGGACTTCCTCTTCGAATTGTCATGATTGGTACTTTGACTGGAGCACAATGGGGAATTTATGATGCCTTCAAAGTCTTCGTTGGCCTGTACGTATTTTTACTTATCAAATTATCCAAGTTAGACATAGATAAGAACTATGGATGCATTGAGAAGTGTTTGAATAGTGTTAATTTGCAGAAGTCGAGAAAGTTTGTTTTGCTGTTTGTTGTTTGGAAGAAACATTATGACCAGAAATAATTTAGGAGTGAAGACATTCTACTCACCTCTATTTTTTATTTTTTTTTGGATGGAACTCTACTCACCTCTAGCTATAAGAGATAAAATGTCGATAGAACACAAGTAAGGGGGTGTTTATTTCCCTCCAGAAGCACTGTAGCAAAAAGAAATCCATGAATGAGCACTGTTCATGCGATTTGTTTAGCTGTTTTTAGCTTGGATTTGGATTCCTACTGTAGCGCTACTGAAATCTGGAAAAAAAACATCCGGATTTCCGTGGATGAGCACTGTAGTGTAGCGCTTTTTTAATCGTCTATCTCCTCTCTTTTTACACTATCTAATAAAACACTTCCACCTGCTCCTCCACGTTAATTTTTAGTACTTTTTTAAATTTATCTCTCTATCCTGTACTATAATAAAACTACATCTAAACAAATTACTTTTTTAGAACTCATTTTCAAAGATTTCTTTTCTCTACGGTAATCTTCTTGGTTTGGAAATATTTTACAACCAACCAGAAAGGGAACCTCATTCTTATAGGAGGAAAATTCCCTCATATAGAGTAGTAGTACATAAACGGTGGGACTATACGTAGACGATTCACACTTTTTATCATGTTTGTTATATCGTTATACGCATGTGACATTGGAGATTTGGAGGTGATGATCGTCCATAATGTATCCCATTGTGTGTGTACAACTACTCTGTACGAAATGTAATCACCTTATATATGTATGAGGTTCCCTTTGACACAATATGTAGTTATATATTTATATTAATAAACATATATCAGATACAACTTAATATATAAGCAAGATCCCATATGTTAGATCTCGATCGTTTTTCAAGGGGCCGCGTCGATACAATCCTAGGTCTCGGGATCAATGAGATGACTGGATCAGCCCGATTCCAACGATTCAACTTGAAACCACTGATCCGATGATTAAAAAAAATTCAATATTTGAATTTTTTATTCATGTCGATCCTCTTTATCTATGCAATGATGTAATTGTGTAATGAATATCATTTGATTTCTAGCTTATATTTAGTTTTTTCTTTGTATGCAAATAAAATCAATATCATTTTGTCTTTGAAATTAATTAAAATGTTGAACTTGTAATTTAAAATATTAAATTTGTAAAAGAAAAATTAAATTGTCTGTTATTTTAAAAAAATTAATTATCTTAGAACATAAATAAATTATGGAAACATAATAGATAATTTTTTTAATGTTAAATAAATGCCCAATCCAAGAAACTGATACACCAATTTGATACTACCGATCCAGCCAGCCAATCCCAACCCTGAGTTTTTTATCCTTTGGTTTTAAGAACAATAAACGTATAGAATATGTAAATTTAATGTAAATAAAAACTTTAAAAAACTTAAAACATAGTTATATATATACACATACATACCTGGAGTATAGTTATACAACTGTATTATTTAATATATTCCTAACTATTACCGGGTTCTTCCTACCCTCTTCCGAACCTCGATCGAGATATCACGATCCAGTTTATTGTGGGTTCTTGTTCCAGATATCTTAAACTAGCGATCCACATATACTTTTTCCCATATTTTTGAAATGAACACCTTTATCTATTAAACCATGAACTTCTTTTAAAACTCTCATCTCAATAAGTCATGGAGTTTAATTAGACTATTACTCTTATATCTAGCAACATATGTAATTAATGTTTTTACATGTTAATTTTCTCCCGTTCTCTATTTCTACATGGGTACACATATATGTATATATATTACTCACCCTGTACCGCAAACCCCAAGGTCTCTCGAGGTAACGGACCGCGGTCCCATACCCGTACCACAAACCTAAACGTACAGCAAATCTGGTAACATTGTTCTTAACCAAATATATGATACATACATTTCATATATTGAAAAGAAAGGGCATAATATAAAACCAGATCAAGGCCCGTCTATGGGTCCTTGTGAAGCCCTGGCCATTGGGTACGCTAGCTTTTCCAAAGTTGGTGTAGGCCCGGGCTCAACTATGTTAAGTCCCTAATGAAAGCTTGACCAAAGGATAGCTCAATTCTTTTAGAAGTCTAAATATTTTATTTTTATAGATGCAGACTACTTATCTAACCCCCCCCCCCCCCCCCCCCCCCCCCATTTTTATAGATGCAGACTACTTATCTAACCCCCCCCCCCCCCCCCCCCCCCCCCCCCCCCCCCCCCCCCCCCCCCGCTTTGCCTGTTGTGAGAAACTGCTCTTACTTCCCATTGAAATGCAATGTGAATTTTCTTCTGATTGCTGCATTTTGTTCTAATTACAGGCCGACAACTGGTGGAGCTGCGCCTGCTGCTCTACCTGCTCCTGCAAAATGAGCGGGTCATTGAAGAAGTAGCTCTAGGACGGTTTCATCAAGTGGTTCTGTTGCAATAACAAAAGTTATTCATTATTTTGCTCCTCGGAATGAGGGTGTATACTATTTTTTGTTTCTGAACCAGAGTATTGTTAATCTTTTTGAACCATGGTTTTGATCTCATCCTTCAAACATCAAGAAAAACTCGAGTATGTTAGAAGAGGTATAGAGATAGCATTTGGCATCAGATAACACTACAATCTAGTAGAAACTGAGAAATAATGTGAAACCTGAGCCAGTTATAATCTGTGCTGTTGCACTTAATTTCTTCTTGTATTCCAAATGTTTTTTGCTTCCCAATTTTGGGACTGATTGGCATGTTTGTTGTGTATGTTTGCAACTCTAGTTCTGCTTACTTTACTGCGTTGCGTCATTTTTTTGGATTTAATGTTGATTGGGAACATGGTCATCTGCTCATCTGGCTAGGTGTTGATTTTGAGAAGTTTATTGATTGGTATTTATCTCTGTACTCACCGGATGCGGCATATTTGAGCTTTCATTAGACTAAAAGCATGTCAATTTGTTGTCCCGATGAATATATCTTGAACAGTAGTTGTAATAATTTTTATGATCCTTACCAACACTAGGATATAAGTTTCAAGTTTTCTTTTGATATAGATCCTAGTGTTGCATTGCATGTTTGCTCTTTTGAACTCATTTTCTCTTGTTGAAATGACAGGCGTGGAGGTTCAGGTTCAGGTTCGGGTGAATTTGTACACGTAGAGGCTGAGCACGTTCTGGTTCAATCCTTCGTTGGCAATGTTTCTTCTCATATTTCGTGACATGTGAATTTTTGATGTTAAATAATGGTCACATTTGCATTATTCAAAAAACCTGTACGTCTGCGTTCATTCATTCAAACATGGGATGTTTGTTCATCTAAGCATCGCTAATTAAACATTTTTCTTGACAAAAAAAAAAGACAAAATGTGTCGTTGAAATGCTTTCAAATCTTTGCCAGAGTTATGATGGAATCGATTTAGGTCTTAATTGAGTGACCCAGTGGTCATCACCAAGCGAATGGCCATCTATATCTATATATCTATACTTAAAGGAGTTAGGAACAAAACTTTCTGCCCTCTTTCGATCCCCGCTCTAACCCTGAGTTTTTCTACAATTTACGGAACTGCCATCGTTTTTTTGCCCTCCGATTAAAATCGTAGGGTTCATATCTCTCCGTTCGCTATATGGACTCTAATTTATACTAAATCTACCGTTTCAGCACGCTTTGATAGAGCTGGCGGAAGAATGTGGGGGTGGTTATAGCGCGAGGGCCCCAAATCGCGCGCTCTCTCTCTCTCCCTCTATCTATCTTTGTTTACCACTCTTTCTCTGAACCCAAAAAAAACCTTACCCTTCACCGCTGCCTCATCGCTCCGACCCCCTGCATCAGCCTGGGGCAGCAGCTCCGACAACCACTGGGTACGCCTTCGCCAGCAGCTCTAATGTCCACCTCCACCTTTCCCTCATCATCAGTAACTTATTCCCCCCTTATCTTTCCCCTTTGGGCGAAGAGGGATCCAAATCGCGCGCACTCTCTCTCTCTCCCTCTCTCTATCTCTTTGTTTATCACTCTTTCTCTGAACCCAAAAAAAACCCTACCCTTTGCCGCTGCCTCATTGCTCCAACCCCTGCATCAGCCTGGGGCAGCAACTCCGGCGACCACTGGGTACGCCTTCGCCAGCAACTCTGATGTCCACCTCCACGTTTCCCTCATCATCGGTTAACTTATTCCCCCCTTATCTCTCCTCTTCTGATCTTCCCCAATATCCCTCTCCCTCTCCTCCGAACTCTGATCCCCAAACCCTAACCATAAAAATCCCTCAAATCCCCCAAACACTAACCCTAATTCTCGCCATGGATTTCCAATCCAGCCTATTTTGACACTGCCTCTCAACCCGACACCGCCGCCGGCGACCCCTACACCTTCTCATGCCCAAAATACCATCGGGGTTTTTTCTTCCCTTTGTCACCCAATTACCAAAATAACATCGGGGTTTTCTTCCCTTTTCACCTGAAAACTTTCGTACCAACAAAAATCTTCATCAATTCTTTGTTCCAATCTCTTATGGCTCCTCCTCTGGCGATCTAATTGCTGCTCCGACTTTGAATTCCGCCCCTAAAAGATCTTTCGCCCGACTGCACTGCAGCTTCTTCCAATTATATCACTTTCATCAATTTTTAGGTATTTTTCAGATCACTTAATAATTCATCTGTTGTTTGCTTAAAGAAAATGTTGCTCACTGTTTCGTTGTGCTTTATGGAGTGGGATGTGTGGTAAACTTGGATGATTCATCGGTGTCTGATTTCATTTTCCCGAACATTTTTGTTCCATTATTTTTTATACTGTTTAGATTACCAGGTTAGGATTGTAATGTAGGTCTGTATTTCTTTAGAGCTGGATAGTGTTGGTGTGTGTCCATTTCGGTTCATTTTTCTTTTTTTTCCCTCTTCTTCTTCTTCTTTCTTTTATTGTAATATTGTTTTGGTCTGTTTCAATTGCGGGAATCATTTAGTATAATAGTATGCCATTATTTTCCCCTATTTACTCTGGAAGTGGAGAGGTGAATGTATAGAAATTTCTGGTTGAAAAGTTGGCTATGCTCTCTATGTGCTATAATTCATTGCATTTTCTGTTAGTGTTTTTGTCTGTTTAATTAGTTCATAATTTTCATGTTCATCATTTACGGAATTGTTAGATTTCTTTCCTATAAATATGGTTTCATTTTCCCCAATTATTGTGAGTATTGAATGTGAAATAAAATTTTTGCGGCAAAAAGGAAAAAAATGTGTGGTGAATCATAGTAGTTGGAGATTTTTGAAACCTGTAAATAGGTAGATAATGGTTATCCTATCTTAGTGTTACTTTTTTGGGTGTGTAGTTTCAATAATTTTTATGTTTGTTATTATTGGATCTTTTTAAAGATATTGTTTTCTTGGGATATGAAGGCATTGAATATGGTTTCTCTGGTGTAAAAATATAACGAATGCTTCTGTACAAGCTGAAGGTGTTGTGCTCTTTTTCTGTTGCAGTTAATTGGTTGATTGCATGTTCGTTATTCTTTTTATGGATAAGTTACTAATTGTTTTGTTCAATGTTCGTATCCTTCTCAAACTATTTCAATTCGACATATTGTTCCTTACAAATTGAAGGTACATGTTTTGCTTGAATACATAGTGTATAATTGAACATTTTACTTCCATGGGACCTAAAACCTTGTGGTGAACTGTATTGGTATATCTTTGTTTTTGTTTGAAATCACTTTTTGTATCGTTTTAGTTATTGTGGTACAATCTTACCATACACCTTTGAATTTGTGGGTCTTTAGTTTTTTTTCCTTTTGTTCATGGCAATTTACAGGTGTAGGTTGTTGTGATTCTTGCAATTAGGACCTGACCTTCTCTGATTTATTTTGTAGGATATGGGAAGGGCTGGTAATATGACTCAACGGGAAATCCATGCCATAATTTTTTTGTTGGAAAGGAGGAAAAAGGAAGGGGAGGGTAAGATTTCTTCTATGCGCGCACTTGAATTTGAAACTTCATTGTTTGCCTCTTGGTTGAATAATTTTGCATGTAACATTCTAAATGCTCACCTCACCTTATAATTTACATTTCCTATTCTTACAAATCGTAATTGTTCTAATGAGTTTTTAATTATGTGGTTTTTGGAATTAGATTAGCAAGGCTGGTGATGTTTTCCCTTGGGCATTTTTCTACAAAGTTGTTTGTCGCAATGAGTATTGTTTTTTAGACATATTTTTGGCTTCTTTAAATTTATTGAAATTGTAGGATAAGTTCTGTGCGACCAAAGTTGAGAAAATAGATGGTGAATATGAGATGACTACGATTACTTATTACAGGTCTATAGTGATTGATGGGATGTAATTATTAACGTTCTAATGTTGAGGATGATTATAGGCTTGTAATGGATGTTGATTCAGAATGAATAGTTACCATAGATAATTAGATTGCAAAATGTTTTTGTAAGTTATGGAAATTAGTTGCACCCCCTATTTACTCTAGAAGTGGAGAGGTGAATGTATAGAAATTTCTGGTTGAAATGTTGGCTATGCTCTCTATGTGCTATAATTCATTGCATTTTCTGTTAGTGTTTTTGTGTCTGTTTAATTAGTTCATAATTTTCATGTTCATCATTTACGGAATTGTTACATTTCTTTACTATAAATATGGTTTCATTTCCCCCAATTGTTGTGAGTATTGGATGTGAAATAAAATTTTAGCGGCAAAAAGAAAAAAATGTGTGGTGAATCATAGTGGTTGGATATTTTTGGAACCATAATGGTTATCCTATCTTGGTGTTACTTTTTTGGGTGTGTAGTTTCAATAATTTTTATGTTTGTTATTATTGGATCTTTTCAAAGATATTGTTTTCTTGGGATATGAAGGCATTGAATATGGTTTCTCTGATGTAAAAATATAACGAATGCTTCTGTACAAGCTGAAGGTATTATGTTCTTTTTCTGTTGCAGTTAATTGGTTGATTGCATGTTCATTATTCTTTTTATGGATAAGTGACTAATTGTTTTGTTCAATGTTCGTGGCCTTCTAAAACTATTTCAATTCGACATATTGTCCCTTACAAATTGAAGGTACATGTTTTGCTTGAATACATAGTGTATAATTGAACATTTTACTTCCATGGGACCTAAAACCTTCTGGTTAACTGTATTGGTATGTCTTTGTTTTTGTTTGAAATCACTTTTTGTATCTTTTTAGTTATTGGGGGTACAATCTTACCATACACCTTTGAATTTGTGGGTCTTTAGTTTTTTTTCCTTTTGTTCGTGGCAATTTACAAGTGTAGGTTGTTGTGATTCTTGCAATTAGGACCTGACCTTCTCTAATTTATTTTGTAGGATATGGGAAGGGCTGGTAATATGACTCAACGGGAAATCCATGCCATAATCTTTTTGTTGGAAAGGAGGAAAAAGGAAGGGGAAGGTGAGATTTCTTCTATGCGCGCAATTGAATTCAAACTTCATTGTTTGCCTCTTGGTTGAATAATTCTGCATGTAACATTCTAAATGCTCACCTCACCTTATAATTTACATTTCCTATTCTTACAAATCGTAATTGTTCTGATGAGTTTTTAATTATGTGGTTTTTGGAATTAGGTTAGCAAAGTTGGTGATGTTTTCCCTTGCGCATTTTTCTGCAGAGTTGTTCGTCGCAATAGGTATTATTTTTTTAACATATTTTTAGCTTCTTTAAATTTATTGAAATTGTAGGCTAAGTTCTATGTGACCAAAGTTGAGAAAATAGAGGGTGAATATGAGATGACTACGATTACTTATTACAGGCCTATAGTGATTGATAGGATGTAATTATCAACGTTCTAATGTTGAGGATGATTATAGGCTTGTAATGGATGTTGATTCAGAATGAATAGTTACCCTAGATAATTAGCTTGCAAAATGTTTTTGTAAGTTATGGGAATTAGTTGCACAAACTCGAAAAGCGATATGGTGTGCTTTAGTTTTATTGGAACGTTAGGAGTAAAATGTATATTCAATGTGGAGCTCAAATTAAAGGTGGGTTAGAACGTTAGGAGTAAAATATAGATTCAATGTGGGGCTCAAATTAAAAGGTGGGTTTTCAATTTTTGGGGGAGGTTTGTATTAGTCAATATAATATCGATGCGCAGGGAAGTAAAAGAAAGTGGTGTCTGTGTGTGGGTGTTTTATGTGGAGAATGTGACAATGTATTTTTTGGTGACCGTAGTGATTAAATCAAGCCAACTTTAACTATTTAATTAACTATTAATGGAGGTAGACATTATCTATTAATTTATATAATTATGCTCTTAAGTCTTTTTTCATCACTTACATGTGACAAACATTATCTGTTAACCTCTATAGTTCAAAATTTAGGAGTAAAATGTAGATTCAATGTGGAGCTCAAATTAAAAGGTGGGTTTTCAATTTGGGGGGGGGGGGGGGGGGTTGTATTGGTCAATATAATATCAATGCGCAGGGAAGTAAAAGAAGGTGGTGTCTGTGTGTGGGAGTTTTATGTGAAGACCGTGACAATGCATTTCTTGGTGACTGTAGTGATTAAATCAAGCCAACTTTAATTATTTAATTAACTATTCATGGAGGTGGACATTATCTATTAATTTATATAATTATGCTCTTAGGTCTTTTTTCATCACTTACATTTGGCAGACATTATCTGTTAACCTCTATAATCCAAAATTAACATGCATAAAAATATCTTACAGAATACATCCCCTGTTCTTGGAGATGCAAGCAGTGGCAAGCTCAAAGGAATTAATGTTTGTTTAACACGAGGCATTTACTCAAAATGGAGATTGTTCTCCTTTATCCCACACCCCACATAAGGAGGTGTTTTAGCCACCTCTCTTAAATCTTAAGGCACTTGCCTCTGCAGCACTTCACAGCACTTATGTCATGAAATGCCAAAAAGTCATAGTTTGTACCTTCCATTCTCATAATATTTGATTGGTTATTGGATCATGAGAAAGTCTTGTGTTTTGATGCTTTGGGCTTTTCAACAGTGTGTGTTGCTTATTAATTTGGTGTAATGTTTGTTCTTTTCTTTGGTGTAATGTTTGTTCTTTTCAACAATGTGTATTGTGTTTTGAAAACTTTTTTAAAATTGCCTTCTGCATAACTTTGAGATGAAAGTTCACTCTCATTTCTCTTTCCAGTGCATCACATGTGCATATGGTAGTCATTTATTTATGGAATCTAAAATAGCTTACTACGTATGAATATAGAACTATAGAAATATTGCACTCTTATGCGGATACAAATTTATGGGTCTTGGAAAAAGTTTTCCAAAAAGTACATAAAAAAGTTTTCATTGATGACATTTCATTTTCTTTTTTCCCAGCTGTTCTATATAATTTCATTTGCTTCTTTTGCGTATCTTAGGAGGATGGTTCCTTTTACTTCTTTTGTTGGTTTACGTTATTTATTTTTATCCATAGTTGTAATGCATTCTTTTGAGGATGGTTCCATTTATGCCTTCTTTGCATTTGTATTTGCTTTTAATGCCCATTTGTCTTATCACTTGAAAGACGTGGACATCATTTTTTCAGGTTGATTTTCCTAAAAATTATTGACAGACATATTCAGTTAGTGTTTATTTAGACAATGTTATGTGTTTTCCTGATGTTCACACTTCACAATTGTAGGGTAAGTTGATATGGTCTAAAAAAATGATAGTTTGTGGAACTTAAAAATGCCTAGTAGCTTAGCCGCTTAGGTAACTTTACGTCAATTTCGTTCGTTGAACTATATTTTGAATAATATAGCTTTTTAGGTTAGGATGCAGTTTTTGCATTCATTTCTTATAGTTTGGTTGATAATATATTAAGCCTACCGCTGTATGGAAAAGTCAGATTAGGCATATATTGGATTGTAGTTACTATATGGTTCTGGTGCTTTATTTTCCCTTCCTTTTAGTTTGGATCAAAACAAACATTGCTAATGTACTTTCATTTTCACTCTCTTTTTAGATGTATAACTTTCTATACCGACTAAATGTAAGGCGAAGGTTAGGAGGATAATTATAGAAGTCTCGTGGATAAATCGCAAACTGTGAGTGCCTCCCACTTTTATCTCTACCTTTCTTTGGTTGAATCATTCTGTCGATGAGTATGGCCCCGTTTAACCAGATGATGCAAACTAGATACATCAAGAACCACACTTCACAGTGTTAACTAGATTTATTGCAATTTTTCCTAAATGTTTAAAAAACAGTGTGCCAAATCTATATAGAACATAAATTCAAGGATATTTCGTTAAGAAATTGATCGAGGAACTTTTTCTCATTAAGTTATAACTTCTTTCCTTTTCAAAGTCGTCTTACAGAATCTTATATAAATTTAATTCACATTTTAATATTACATTGTGAAATTGCTTATATTCTTTTCCCTACAACATTCTAACAACATCAGCAATAAAAACAATTAAAACTTCATGAACAAGCGATTCATCAAGATGACCAAAGAAATGTGAAAAATTAAACCTCTACCTCGCAACCATCAATTCCTCCGGCAAGTCAAAATGGTAGGATCATATTATCTTTAATACGTTCTCTTTTAATTTGTGAGTTTTTATTAGCGTCTAGATTAGGTTGTTTGTGAGCATCCAAAAATATATGTTTGAGTTGAGCACTTGGGTCTTCTTAGATCTTGTGAATATAAGTAATGGTGAATTCTTAGACTATTTTTCATATGTTATTACTCTATTTCTACTTCCTTTCTTTATTTAGTGAATCAGTGATTGCAACTGTTGGTTTTGTCGGTTTATGCTTTCCGTGTTTACTGCATAATGGCAATGCCTTAAATATAAATTGCTATTTCCCTTTTGTTGAAAATTTGCTTTGCGGCAATGAACTTAAAAAACAATCATGTGTTTAAAAATCAAACTCTTTAATATGTTTAGTGTACTATATTTGGTAGTATAAATAACACTAATGTTGAATGCAAAATTACATGAACGCTCCAGTTTTAGGTCAAATGCAGTAAACTCATAAATTTAGTTCGTGCTTTTCCTTCGTGATGATGCTAGGCATGTATGTTTATTAACATGTTTATAATTAAACTTTCATCTCTCATTTCATACTGTCTTATTTAGGGTGCTGAAACTTCTTTAATTATCTAGGGTGTTCCTTCTTAAAATATTATATATTCTCTAAATTACCTAGCAAGTCAGCATTCAAAAAATCAAAATCCAGTATGAAATGAGATGTTTCTTTGAAACTGGCGCAGTCCTTCAATTGTTCTCATTATATTTATTTGAGATCTTTTTCTTTTGTTGAAGTCCTGCTTTACAGCAATGGACTTCAAAATTAAACATGTGTTCAAAAATCAAACTCTTTAATATGTTTGGTGTTCTATATTTGGTAGTGTAAATAACACTAGTATTAAATGCAAAGTTACATGAACACTCCAGTATTAGGTAAAATGCAGTAAACTCATAAATTGGGTTCATACTTTTCCTTCGTGATGATGCTAGGCATATATGTTTCTTCACATGATTATAATTAAACTTTCATCCCTAATTTAATATTGTCTTATTCAGAGTGCTGGAACTTCTTAAAGTATCTGGTGTTCCTTTTTAAGATATTTTATATTCTCTACATTACCTAGCAACTCAGCATTCAATGCTGCAGGTCAGCATTCAATGCTGACTTGAAATTGGCACAGTCCTTCAATTGTTCTCATTATATTTATTTGAGATATTTTGCTTGCTGACGGGACAACCTGTTCAATTTTACAGTAACAACCTTCCTAGATTGTGCTATTAGCTTTTTCCTCTGTGCAAAGTTTGCTGCCTCCTAAATCAGCAATGGCTTGAAGATTTTGTGGTTTTGCAGGGTGCTTAGGTGCAAAAAATCATCAATGACATATCAGAGAAAAAGGTATAGCTACATCAGGTTTTCTAAATTTCTCAACAGTTAATTGTCCTTTTAATATTAAACTAACCACCTGACTTTTACAGGCATCTTTGTATATAATGTTCTCACATTCAATTGCCTACATTCTCCACATCTTCTTGAACTTCAAACTCACATTAAAGGGACTAATAAATACAGCTTTTTATTGGGTATAAATTCTGTTATTTAAAATCACCATTTTTTTGTACATTGTGTGATTGTATACCTATTAAATTCTTGCTTTTTTACAATCCTGTTCTTCATGCTCATCATTTATATTCTAGGTTATGTGATTATACACCCATTCAATTGTTGTATTAAGAGAGTTGAGCCTTTACTACCTCATGTCAAAACAGGATGGTTTTGTTTCAGTTTTCACAGAAATATGTAGCACTTTTCCCCCAAACAAAAAACATCATATTCGTGCATAGTATAATAGATTACCACATAAAATATTTGTTTTTTTTTGTACTCTTTTGCGTTAGTTAACAATCAATTATGTTTCTAAAAGCACCTGTTTATACTATTATGTTTCTTCATAAATTTTAGTTCTTTTCCCCTCTTACTCATGATACAATGAATGCTACAAAACAAAATTTCTTCCAGATCAGGTGCTTTTCATTTAGGTGTTCACCTCTTTCTCAAATATTCATTAGTTCATACACTGTACTTGGTCTTTTGAAGATTCAGCGTTCAAAACACCTAAAACTTGCTTACATGTTATAATAAATTGCTTTGTTTTTGGTTAGGTGCTTTTAATTTGCCCACTTTCTTCTCCAGTATTCATTAGTACAGAAATTATAGTGGCCCTTTTTACGGACAAGTGATCATCAAACATAAAACTTGCCTAGAACAGCAAATATTTTACTTGCTTAGGTTTACTGTAAATGATCACTGTTTAAGGAAAAGAAGTAAACAACCCTCTTTTCTTCTTTCTTTTCTTTATTTCTTCCTTTCATTGTTCCATTTTTAAAATTTCATAGTTGCATAATATGTATTTCTCGGGATTTATTAATATGTATTGCATCATATGTATTCCAGTGTTCCATTTATTAATCTTATATATATATATATATATATATATATATATATATATATATATATATATATATATATATATATATATATATATATATATAATATGAGGGGAAAATTCGATGAACAATACTGGGATATAATTAATTTCAAGGTTAATACCATAAACAGATAAAAATGGCCAAACACACCTTCTTTAGCTCCCGAAATTTCAATTGCTACCCTGAACATAATGTTTTTTCCCCAACTTGGGATTGTTCAAATTTACTGGATACCCGAAATCTTATATATATATATATATATATATATATATATATATATGTCAACCTTAGTTACTTTTGCTTACAATATATCTACGTTTTGAACCTAGGTTCTTATCTATGTGTATTTGCTATTATGTGGTTTTCCCCCTTTTGCCTACGTTCCCCAGAAAACAAATAGTTTTAAGTCTGATCTTTATTTTTCATATACAATTAATTGCAATCTTCGTTTAATTGCACACATAGTAGTGTACGTTTCCTTTTAACTGTACAGCCCTGTCAATCTCTATTTCCAGCTAACTCGTGTATAACTTACTGAACATTTTAGCACGCACAGTTGTGCCCATTTCACTATTAACATAAACACATTTTGGCGCATACCTTAAATACATGTTTACAAATCAAATTTGGCTTTCGTGTTTTCATGATTTCACCTATCCAAAAAAAAAACAAATCCCAACAGTTTACTGTCTATATTAGGACACATTTTTGGATAATTTGCGGGATTAACTATTCTTTAGATGTTCCTTCCGTATGCTACATAATGAATGCTAACAAAACTTTGTATGGTGGATTCTAACCATTCCAAGATATTTCGGGTAATGGAGAACCCAACATTCTTATCAGAATTTCAGAGCATTCAAACATATGATAGTTATTTCACAAGAATCAACCGATACAGTTCGACTTAATTATGTAATCAGAGATGCTTAATTATGTAGTCAGAAATGACAAATGTATTTGAAAGAATAGGTAAATCTTTTAGTCAATTTGCATGTGCATGTAGGTCTATGTAGATAGAGTTTTTGCACTGGGTAATTGTCAAATTTTGTGCCAATGGTGTGTGATAATTCGACCTACTTTCTGATTAATAATTGTCCTTCTCTCGTGCAGGCGCATTGGTAGATACAACACTTTGGTGGACCAAAAAATGTAAGTTTCCATACTAAATTCTACCTCCAAATTTTTATTAGCGTGGTTTCCAGTAATCTATATCTTTGGAACATATGCCTTTATTTAGAGATCTCCATCTATTCTACATTTTCTGCAGAGTTCGTTCGCAAACAAATTAAGCATATTTACAACACTTTCTCATCAGTTATTATTGCATGTGATGTTTAGAATCTGATGTCCTAAATTTTTCTTTACACTTGTAGCCTTTTTGCTGGTCTATAGTTATTAAAACTTATTACACAATAACTGCATTGGCTTTAGGCTTATCCATATATTCTTGTGATGCTTAACTAACTGTAATGCTTACCTCAGTATTCATACTAAATTGTCTTTGCACACGATTACTTATAAATATCACACCGTTTCCCCCCCAAAAAGGGTAAAAATGTAACTTTTCTTTTGCCAGGTGCTATTCTAAATTTTGTTCCCCTATGTATCAGTCCCTTAAACTTATTGTACATGCTATTACTGGTAATTCTATGACTTTGTTGTAGGTTATGAGTTATCCAGTTGCTTTGTTAATCTCAGTTCTTATATATATATATATATATATATATATATATATAGAGAGAGAGAGAGAGAGAGAGAGAGAGAGAGAGAGAGAGAGAGAGAATCTTTGTATGTGTATTAGTGTGCTAATGAGTTATCGTTTCGTAGTCTTTTATCCCATATAACATGTCAATCTACAGCAATATCATGATGAATATAGATTGCAATTTCCGTAAACGCATTCGGCCTAAAGTTTTGACAAATGCACAACACGAAAGGAATCTAAAACTAGAGCAGGAGCGATATATTCGGGAAGAACTGGCAGCTGAACATGCAAGCCTTGGTGCAGCTCCTTTGCAGCCGGAAGGAGATCCAAGTACTCTCACGCCAAAAAAACAGCGGGTCCTTACTGTTGAGCAAAAGCAAAGGAAAAGAGAACTTGCTCGCGAGCGATATCTTAAGAAAAAAAAAACGCTCCAGCATGCAAAAACAAATGCATCCACGTTAGTGTCTCCAAATTTGCGGACCCAAAAACATCAATGCCAAAGTAATCAGCACGCACAGCAATGTCAACAAAACATCGCAAACTTTCCTGCACCATCCAACACATCTGTGCCTAATGAAGTGGGCAATTTAGATGATGCTCAGGGTGGTAATTATGTTGCCCAACATGCACATAATTCTGCAGTATCAAAATATGCCAATGGTAAGTTTGCCATCAGTCGCCTTGTGTAGTGTTTGCATTGGTCATTGTAACATTGCAGCATGTCAATCATTACGTAACTCTACGATTTCATTCGGTAAACACTTGTGCATGGTCGATTGAGTTACAAAAACATTCAAACAATTGTTTGTGCTTGATCATACACATTGTTTATTCTATCTTTTGACATGTATATCGTCGTAAGTAAGATCACATGTATGATTTGGGTCACTTATATCAAAAGTTACCTCTTGCAGATAAATTGCATGAGGTGCATTATTTGGGCCTGCCACTCTACACCTGCACAAAATGCACTGCAATCATGTGGAAAGAAGAGCAAGTTAGATAAAAAACAAATGGTCAACCTTACTTTACATTTTGCTGTAAAAATGGACGAGTTTCCATACCTTTGCTAAAAAAAGCACCTCCATTCTTATGTTCGATGCTTGATCCATCTAATTCAACTGAAAATGCTCGACACTTTCGGCAATACATTCGAATGTATAATTGTGCATTTGCATTTACATCAATAGGGGCAAAAATAGATTACACTGTTTTGGATGGCAAAGGCCCTTATACATTCCGAATACATGGCCAAAATTATCATAGAATTGGCACCCTACTTCCTAGAGAAGGTCAATACCCACAATACGCACAGTTATATATCTTTGATACGCAAAATGAAATCGAAAATCGGCTTAATTTTTTCACAAACAATGCCAGCCAAAATCTTAACCCCAGTACGATTGCTGCAATCAAAGATATGTTGGACGATTCAAATCAGTACGTACAAAAATTCAGGATGGTTCGTGATTGGCATGAACAACACATAACTGACGAGTTTGGGCTATGCATTTTAGATGCAAAAAACACAAGAGGACAACCATTTAATGCTCCAACTGGCGATGAAGTTGCTGCATTAATTGTGGGCAGTGACTTAGAAGATGGTTCCACAAGAGACATTATCATTTATAGCAAGAAAAACAATTTTCAACGAATAGATGAAACCCACCGGTCATATATGCCACTCCAATATCCTTTGCTATTCCCTCACGGTGAAGATGGTTGGCATAAATATTTGGAACCAAGACAAACTGAAGATTCAAGAGATAGGTCTTCTATAACAATGAATGAATACTACTGTTTTAGACTTCAGCAGTGCGCAACTGAGGATAAGGTCCTCCTACAGTCTGGAAGACTACTTCTTCAATATATAGTTGATTGTTATACCTCGGTTGAGGAATACATGTTGCATTGGTTTTGCAACAATCAATCCATTCTGCGCTGTGATTTCTACAACGGTATTGCTGATGCTCTTGATTCAGGAGATACCAATACAACAATGCTTGGAAGGAAGTGTATACTGCCGTCATCTTTCACGGTCGGTCCAAGATACATGGTGCAAAATTACCAAGACGCTATGGCAATATGTGGTTGGGCTGGTCCTCCTGATATATTTATCACGTTTACATGCAATCCAAATTGGCCAGAAATCAAAGATTTTCTACATTCAATTGGAGGACAAAAAGCTGTGGATCGCCCTGACATAATCACTCGAGTCTTTCACATGAAGTTAAACCAACTAAGAGATGATTTAATCAAGCACCAGTGCTTCGGTAGAGTCGTCGCAGGTATGGAAATGTCGCATGTATTCGCAAACTATCTTACCCTCAAATTTTAATTTTGTTGCGTGAAATTTACTAAATTTTCTTATCTCTATCTTCAGATTTGTCGGTCGTTGAATTCCAAAAAAGAGGGTTACCCCATTCGCACATTTTAATTACCTTTGAGAAAGCATCGAAAATCAAAACTCCTGCACAAATTGATCAATTTATCCAAACTGAAATCCCTGACAAAAACACTGACCCAATTACATATGAATTAGTGCTAACACATATGATTCACGGCCCATGTGGGGTGTACAATCCCGCATCTCCATGTATGAATAACAAAAATTGCTCAAAAAGGTACCCAAAAAAATACGTAGAACATACAACAATTGATCACAACGGTTATCCAGTATATAGGAGACGGGATGCACCATCTACGAATCTTAAAAACATCACATAAGACAGCTCATGGGTTGTTCCTTACAATGCACAATTCCTTCGTAGATATCAATGTCACATGAATGTTGAAATTTGCAATCAACGTAAGGCAGTTAAGTATCTATTCAAATACGTCAATAAAGGTCCAGATCGTGCAACTGCAGTTATTCAGAATAATCCAGAATACCGGTATGATGAAATCAAGCAGTATCTAGACGCAATATATATTGCAGCATCTGAAGCAGCTTGGAGAATCTTTGAGTTTAAAATTCATAGACGATTCCCTCCAGTCCTGAGGCTTCAATATCATGTGCCCGGTGGTAATTTGGTGTTCTTCGATGAAAATGAACATGCTGCTGATGTTCTCGAATCAGAGAATGCTAAAAAAACTATGCTCACAGAATGGTTTCAAGCAAACATTACTCATCCATCATCAAGAGTGCTTACTTATGCTCACTTCCCTACCCATTTTGTTTGGCATAAGCAATTGTTACAATGGAAGCCGAGAAAGCGAGGATTTGCAATTGGTAGGTTGGCCTATGCATCACCAGTAAGTGGCGAGCGTTATTTCCTTCGCTTACTTTTGAACCAAGTGAAAGGAGCTACAAGCTTTGAAAATCTGCGAACAGTTAACGGTATTCTTTATGACAGCTTCAAATCAACATGTGTTGCATTAGGACTGCTTACAGGGGATGATGAATGGCATAGTGCAATCGTAGAAGCAGCAGTTTGGGCTTCTCCATTCCAACTCCGTCATATGTTTGCCACCATGCTGATGTGTTCGCAAGTTCTCAGCCCAAAAAAACTATGGGAATCGCACTGGAAAATTATGACGGAAGATTATCAACACCGAATGGCAAAAAAATACCCTCATGTTTCTTACAACATACCACCCTCAAAGTTACAGAACAAAAGGTTGCAACATATTGACCAAATATTACATGCAAATAATCGAAGCCTTGCAAAATTTCCATGCATGCCTAAGCCAATTTTTGATCGTGATACAGACATTGATAACAGATTAGTGATGGAGGAACTCAATTACAACACAGAAGAATTACACGAAGAATCAATTAATTTGGAAGATGGTTTAAATGAACAACAAAGATTCATTTACGATTCTGTTTTGCAATCATGTTTTGCTAAAAAAGGAGAACTATTCTTTGTACATGGAGGAGGGGGGATAGGAAAGACTTATCTTTGGAGATGCATACTTGCAAAATTGCGTAGTCAACAACACATCGTCTTGGCTGTAGCCTCATCAGGAATAGCATCTTTACTGCTCCCTGGCGGTAGGACAGCCCATTCAAGGTTCAAAATTCTAATTGTGGTTGATGAACGTTCAAGCTGTTCAATTACACGCAATGACACACTCGGAAAGCTAATTCAAAGCACTTTCCTTATAATTTGGGATGAAGCACCAATGTGCAGTAAACTGGTGTTTAATGCAGTTGACCGTACATTCCGAGATATTATGGAGGCAGTCGATCCTGGTGCTAAAGCAAAACCATTTGGGGGTAAAACTGTACTTCTTGGTGGAGATTTCCGGAAAATATTGCCAGTGGTTCGGAAAGGTAGTAGGCAAGAAATAGTTGCAGCTAGCTTACATCAGTCAACACTTTGGAACCACTGCAGATTATTAGTTCTCAGCCAAAATATGCACCTTCGGCCCATTAATTTATTAAACCCAGGTGATGTAGATATTGCTACATTTGCAAGGTGGCTTATGGAAATAGGAGATGGTACAGTTAAAATCCATTGCCTAGGCAATGAGCTTGAGCCAGAGTGGATTGAGTTACCAGATTACATGATTATTGACTCATCCACTGGACTTGATGGTCTAATTGATTCTGTATACAGTGAACTCAACACAAATAATCACAAAATTGCTTATTTGCAAGACAGAGCAATATTAGCCGGGCGTAATGATGAAGTTGATGAAATCAACGAAAAAGTTTTGTTGCAGCAACAAGGTGAGGTCAAGACATATCTCAGTGCAGACTCCAGAATATCTTTCTTTAGTGAAGCTGATGAGCAAAATCTATTGTATCCAACTGAGTTCCTTAATTCTCTAACAATATCAGGTCTTCCTAACCATGTTTTGAACCTTAAACTAAATGCCCCAATCATGACTCTCCGGAATATCAATCAAAGTATAGGTCTCTGTAATGGTACGCGGTTAATTGTTTCTAAATTGGGTGAAAAAGTTATAGAAGCTGAAATTGTGAGTGGAAGTGATATAGGTAGGCGTGTTGCAATTCCACGCATAATTATGATTAGCGATCAAGATGAATTATCATTCAGTCTAAAGCGATGCCAGTTCCCAGTGCCGCTGTCATATGCAATGACTATCAATAAGAGTCAAGGACAATCACTCGGGCATATTGGGATTTATCTACGGACTCCTGTCTTCTCTCACGGCCAGCTATATGTAGCTCTCTCTCGGGCAAAATCTCCTCAATCTTTGAAGGTTCTCATTGAACCGCAGACCGATGTTCCATATAACTATACCAAAAATGTTGTATATAAAGAAGTATTACAGGCAGTATTTGAACGTGAAGAAGAACAATAGGTTATTACCCCTCATCTATTCTCATTTCAAATCTATGTATACATCTGCGTATACACCTACATCTACATATATATCACCTGATATACTTAACACAGTTGTAGTCATTTATAAGCACATTGTTCTCATCAACAAATGTACCTTAATGCTTCTAAATATGGCATTTCATTTGTGCATCTAACAACACCCACTGCTGTCGCTAATTATATTAATTTAATTGGCTTTTTCAGCATGGAAAATGACACTCTGGAAGAGGCACCAAGCAACACACAAAACAGTGGTCAGAAGTTCCGGAATCAGAAACTCAGGATAATGCAGGTGACTCCAAAGGCTCTGTCTTGGCAGCTCAAGTGCGGAAACATAAAGGCAAACAAATTATCCCAGAAGTCCAGCCTTCACAAAAGACATATGACGCAGATGTTATCCTCCCGGAAACACCTGCTAAACAATCTGCTGTTATAGGTAAAAAATCCTGCAAACTATCGGGCTTAATAAATGCACAGCTTCTTCTCACATTAACTATCTCATTTCGTGCTCAACATATCAATGTTTTCCTCATGTCATTTCCGCAGTACTTTAGCATTGATTAGGTGTCTCCTTCTTTCTCAACTCATGTTATGCTCTCTATATTTCTTGATAAAGTTGTGATCCTTTAGAGTTACATTTTTTCCTTTATCACATGACACCTTCACGAATACACTTTATAGGTATAGGTTAGCCAAATTGTGCTTGTGAAAATTTCCTTGAGGAATTTCTACATTTTTTTGCTATATAAGAATATGAAGAGCTGTCATGAGTCTAATATTATAAACAAAGGTTTATCTCAAAGTGCATGTGTATATATATATATATATATATATATATATATATATATATATATATATATATATACACACACACACACACACACACACACTTTGCTAACTAAACATACTTCCACACTTGGAACTTCTAAAAGTTGTATTAAAAGTTCAAACCTACTAAACTGAATGTGTAATTTCAATGTTCTATTTTATTTTTAGACGCAATTTTTTTTGTCCCTCAATTTGGGCTAGCAGAATTAACCTCATGATTTCATCGTACACTTTTTAATGTGAATATTCATTTTGCTAATTGTATATAGATTTTGGCTTGAAACTTCTAAAGCCAGTTTGTGCTTCAAATTTCTTCTTTTAACTTTTTGATTTCCCAGGATGATAATAATCTAATAGACTATTGATATCTAATTTACTTTTTACTTGAGATTAAGTTTAATGTTACTGAAGGTTTCCAAAAGCAAATCAACAACGAAGTCAAACAAAACAAGACCACTTTTGGAAGCTCAAAAATGTTACTGTACACTTTTATTTCTCCTTTTAAAATTAAAAGACTATTCAACGAAAGAGGAAATCCGTATATATTAAAATATAGTATACTTTACCAGTTTACAGTCATCATTTATGTTCTGAGTAATGTGATTATACACCCATTAAATTGTTGTATTAAGAAAGTTGAACCTTTACTACCTCATGTCAAAATTGTATGGTTTTGTTTCAGTTTTCACAGAAATATGCAGCACTTTTTCCCCAAACAAAAACCATCATATTCGTGCATAATCTAATAAATTACCGTATAATTTTTTTTACTATTAAGCATTAATGAACAATCAATTATCTTTCAAAAAGTTCCTTTTTGTATTATTATGTTTCTTTGTAAATTTTGGTTCTTTTTCCCTCTTGCACATAATACAACGAATGCTATAAAAAAAATCTTTCTGATCAGGTGCTTTTCATTTAAGTGTTCAGCTATTTCTCAGATATTCATTAGTTCGCACACTGTACTTGGTCTTTTAAAGAATCGACGTTCAAAACACACCATACTTTCAATCCATATGCAACTTAACTTACATTCATCTCCAAACATTAAGCAGGTGCAAAGCTTAAAGGCGAAGAGAACTCACCAGCTCTCAGACATGGAAGAAAGCGTACAAAGAAAAAGGAAAAACTTAAAAAATCTAAGCACCCCAAGCTCGACAAACTAGAGATCACACCTCTCAACAAAATATCTCCACAAGTATCCACCTACAACGTCAAAGTCAGGGTTATGCGGCTCTGGTATGGACCACTCTACAAAAAAACCTCAAATTCTTTGACATTTGTAGCTCGTGATGAACATGTATTTTCTATCCTTTAAACAATCATTCACATTTCGGTAAAAATACAACTGTCTTCATTACCTCTCCATTAAAAACATGCTTACAGCATCCACATCACCTTTTCCCAGCAATATTATTTACTACCTTTTGTTTAACTTTGCATGCAACAAAAGGGGGATGATCTGGAAGTCATTGTTGACGACTCTGACCAGAAAAGTGGAAGGATATCTTTGAAGAAGATAGAGTTTACCTTATATCAAACGTGGACTGCATTGTTGCACCAAAATTAGTTAAAATAGTTCGTGCAAGATGGCAGCTACAGCTCACAAAAGAATCCGCGGTTTATAAACGATTAGCAGTTGAAGTACCTTCATCATTCCCTTACAAATTTGCAAAGCTGAGTGTAGGATAATGGCTCGATTCTGGTATCTGGTATCTGCAGTGTTCGAAAGTTTCAGAGCTTCAGTCGACTGGATGGAGGAGCAGTCGACTGTCCAGAGAGAAGTTTCAAAGACTGAAGATACAGTAGCAGCAGTCGACTGATCAGTCGACTGTCCCGAAGGAATTATCAGTCGACTGGTATGAAGACCAGTCGACTGTCGGCGGGTTTTGGATCCAGATTCGGCCCAATTCGAAAGGCCCAATAGTTTCCCTATAAATACACCCGTTAGGGTTTTGTAAATAGTAACACCTAATTCGGATTTTGAAGCCGTCATCTCTTGTAAAGGCTTTGTTTGCCCATTGGAGATCATAGTAAAGAAACCCCAACCGCCCCTTGTGGATGTAGGCATCGTTTTGCCGAACCACGTAAATCTTGTGTTCTTGTGTTGCTTGCTTTTCTGTGTTTTCTCGCTGTTTCTCTCGTTTGATTGTTGGTTTGATTTGTATTCCACACAACAAGTGGTATCAGAGCTGTTGGTTCGACCTAGAGGGAGATGGCGGGTGATGCAGATGCAACCAAGGATGTTGTGGGATCAAGTTCGTCAAGAACAACGATTCACAACGCAAAATTTGAAGTTGAAAAATTTGATGGGACAAACAATTTCGGGATGTGGCAATGTGAGGTGTTGGATGTTCTTGTTCAACAAGAACAAGATGTTGCTTTGGAGAAAGAAAAACCTAAGGATATGTCCGAAGCAGATTGGAAGAAGTTGAATCGAGTTGCGTGTGGGACTATTCGGCTCTTTATTGAGAAGGCTCAGAAGTATGATTTGATGAGGGATACCATTGCTGCGGTGTTGTGGAAGAAGCTCGAAGACAAATACATGAGGAAAAGTTTGGAGAATCGGCTGTATTTGAAGAAGAGACTTTTTCGCTTCACCTATACGGAAGGTATGTCTATGAATGCTCATGTTGAATCATTTAATAAATTGTTGGCTGATTTGTTAAATTTGGATGAGCAAATTAAGGATGAAGATAAAGCCCTAATTCTGTTGAATTCATTACCTGAAAGTTATGATCATTTAGCAACTACTTTATTATATGGAAAAGATACTGTGAAATATGAAGATGTTGCAAATGCTTTGTTGAATAATGAAACTAGGAGAAGGGATAAAATGGTTGATAGAGAAACTTCTGAAGCTTTGATTGTAAGGGGCAGGACTGAGACCAGATCTGAGTCCAAATCTGGGAAAAAGGGAAACAAATCTCGTTCCAAATCGAGAGGAGTTTCGAAGGACAGGAAAATACCGGCCAAAGATGAATGTGCTTTCTGTCATGAAAGGGGGCATTGGAAAAAGGATTGTCCAAAGCTACGAAATAAGGGAAATTCGACTGCAAATGTGACTGTTGATAATTTAGAAAGTGGCGAGAATTTTTCTTTTGCACTTGCTTCTAGTCCCTCACTTTATCAAGAAGTATGGTTTCTTGATACAGCAGCCTCCTATCATATGTCTTGGAAAAAGGAGTGGTTTACTTCTTTGGAGTATATGGATGGTGGTGTAGTTTTGATGGGAAATGATGCACCTTGTAAGAAGGTAGGAATCGGGAAGATTGAATTGCTAATGCACGATGGTCTTATTAGGAAGCTTTCAGATGTATGGTATGTTCCAGATTTGAAAAAGAATTTGATTTCACTTGGTGCTTTGGAGGCCAGTGGATTGAAATTTGCTAGTGAAGGTGGCATTCTGAAGGTGACTAGCGGATCACTCGTGGTGATGAAAGGGCAAAGAAAAAGGAACTTGTTTTTCTTGCAGGGAAAAACATATTTGGGTCAGGCTGTCAGTGTAACTGAAAGGCCTAAACAGGTTGTTCCTGACTCTACTAGGTTGTGGCATATGCGACTCGGGCATGCAGGAGAAAAGGCCTTGCAGAGGCTTGTGAAGCAAGAGTTGCTTAAAGATGCTAAAGGGTGCAAGTTGGAATTTTGTGAACATTGTATTTTGGGTAAGCAAACTAGGGTGAAATTTGGTACAGCTGTACATCAGACAAAGGGTATCCTTGATTATGTCCACACAGATTTTTGGGGCCCTACTCAGACACCTTCTATGAGTGGTAGACACTGGTTTGTTACTTTTGTTGATGATTACTCCAGACGAGTTTGGGTATATACCATGAAGCACAAAGATGAAGTTTTGACATTGTTCACAAGTTGGAAGAAGAAAGTTGAAAATCAGACTGGTAGGAAGATTAAGGTTCTGAGGTCAGATAATGGAGGGAAATACAAGAACGATCCGTTTCTGAAATTGTGTGAAGATGAAGGGATCCAGAGGCACTTCACAGTTAGGAAGACTCCACAGCAAAATGGGGTTGCAGAAAGGATGAACAGAACCTTACTTGAGAAGGTGAGATGTATGTTAGCATAGTCTGGATTGAAGAAGACATTTTGGGCAGAAGCTGTTATATATGCAAGCCACATTGTCAACCGTTTACCATCAGCAGCACTTGAAGGCAAAATGCCTATTGAGGTATGGAGTGGTAAACCTGCATCTGATTATAGTTTTTTGCATATATTTGGTTGTCCTGCTTATTTTCATGTAACTGAAACTAAACTTGATGCAAGAGCCAAAAAGGCTATATTTGTTGGTTTTAGTACTGGTGTCAAAGGTTACAGGTTGTGGTGTCCAGAACAAAAGAAGTTAGTAATCAGCAGAGATGTGACTTTTGATGAGACCAGCATGATTAGCTCGGGACAGTCGACTGGCGATATGGGACAGTCGACTGGTGAGCAGCAGAAGAGTGGGACAGTTCTCCAACAGGTGAGTAGCAGAATCTCGGGACAGTCGACTGATGTACAGGAGCAGTCGACTGGTGGTCCAGAACAGTAGAAGAGTGGGAGCTCGGGACAGTCGACTGTTGGCAATAACCAGTCGACTGGTAGGAGAGTTCTCCAACAGGTGGAGTTAGAAAAGTTGTCAGTTGAAAATCCTGTTCCTGTCCAAGATGAAGATGATGTGGTTGATACTGAGAATGATGAAGAAGTTCTTATCCAGCAGGTAGAATCAATTGCAGTAAGAAGGCAAAGAAGAGATATCAAACGACCGTCTCGTTTTACAGATACAGTTGCATTTGCTCTTCCCATTGTGGATGATGAAGTTTCCTCCAACTTCAAAGAAGCTACTAGAAGTTCAGAAAATGCAGATTGGAAAGTTGCTATGGATGAAGAGATGAACTCTCTTCATAAGAATAAGACTTGGAATCTAGTGCAACTACCAAAGGGGAAGAAAGCAATTGGTTGCAAGTGGGTGTATACGAAGAAAGAAGGTCCAAAAGGCAGTGTTCGGTTCAAGGCTAGACTAGTTGCAAAGGGGTATGCTCAACAGGAAGGTATTGACTATAATGAAGTGTTCTCTCCAGTTGTGAAGCATCCTTCTATTCGGATTTTGTTGGCATTGGTAGCACAGTTTGATCTTGAATTGACACAGATGGATGTGAAGACTGCGTTCTTACATGGGGATCTAGATGAAGAAATTTATATGTTGCAGCCAGATGGGTTTAAGACAACTGGGAAGGAAAGTTGTGTTTGCAGGTTGAAGAAGTCTCTCTATGGGTTGAAGCAATCTCCAAGGCAGTGGTATTTGAGGTTTGATCAGTTTATGAAAGTGCAGGGATATTCCAGAAGTGAGTATGATCATTGTGTCTACTTCAGGAAGTTGCAGAATGGTTCTTTTATATATCTGTTATTATATGTGGATGACATGTTGATTGCCTCTAAAAATGCTAAGGAGATTCAAAATTTGAAGAATCAGTTGAGTACTGAATTCGAGATGAAGGATCTTGGTGAAGCCAAGAAGATACTTGGGATGGAGATAGCTAGAGACAGAGCAAAGGGCATAGTAAGTTTGACACAGAAGCAATATCTTTTGAAGGTGCTGAAACGGTTTGGTATAGATGAGAAAACTAAACCAGTCAGTACACCCTTAGCTCCTCATTTCAGAATTAGTGCTTCTCAGTCTCCAAGTACAGATGAAGAGAGACAGTATATGGCTAATGTACCTTACACTAGTGTGGTTGGCAGTTTGATGTATGCTATGGTTTGTACTCGACCAGACATCTCTCAGGCGGTGAGTATGGTTAGTCGATATATGCATGATCCAGGCAAAGAGCATTGGCAAGCAGCTAAATGGATTTTGAGGTACATAAGTGGCACCACAGATGTGGGTTTGAAGTTTGAAAGGGATGACAATATTAGCAGGTTATTGGTTGGTTATGTTGATTCGGACTATGCAGGTGATCTAGATAAGAGGCGGTCTACTACAGGCTATTTGTTTACTATGGCTAGAGCACCTATAAGTTGGAGGTCAAATTTGCAGTCCACTGTAGCGTTGTCTACTACTGAGGCTGAATACATGGCGGTTGCTGAGGCCATGAAGGAAGCCATTTGGATACATGGACTTTTGAAGAGCTTGGGAATTCATCGGGAGAAGGTGGAGATACACTGTAACAGTCAGAGTGCTATTCATTTAGCGAAGAACCAAGTTCATCATTCGAGGACCAAACATATTGATGTTCATTATCATTTTGTGCGTGATTTGATAAAGGATGGTGATATTCATTTGGTGAAGATTGGAACAGCTGATAATCCTGCTGATATGTTGACCAAAGTTGTTGGGGCAGCCAAGTTCAAGCATTGCATGAACCTGGCTAATATTTTGCATGTTTGATAATTTGGCATGGGCGATTGGGATAGTGCTTTGCTATTGGTTTGGTTAGTATGTGATATCATACTAAGGTGGAGTTTGTTTTTGTTACATTTGGTGATGAGCAGTTGTTTTGGAGTATTTGTGGAGATTGCTTGGGCTACTTGAAAGATTTCACCAAGGTGGAGATTGTTGGATACTTGGAAGATCTCGCCAAGGTGGAGATTGTAGGATAATGGCTCGATTCTGGTATCTGGTATCTGCAGTGTTCGAAAGTTTCAGAGCTTCAGTCGACTGGATGGAGGAGCAGTCGACTGTCCAGAGAGAAGTTTCAAAGACTGAAGATACAGTAGCAGCAGTCGACTGATCAGTCGACTGTCCCGAAGGAATTATCAGTCGACTGGTATGAAGACCAGTCGACTGTTGGCGGGTTTTGGATCCAGATTCGGCCCAATTCGAAAGGCCCAATAGTTTCCCTATAAATACACCCGTTAGGGTTTTGTAAATAGTAACACCTAATTCGGATTTTGAAGCCGTCATCTCTTGTAAAGGCTTTGTTTGCCCATTGGAGATCATAGTAAAGAAACCCCAACCGCCCCTTGTGGATGTAGGCATCGTTTTGCCGAACCACGTAAATCTTGTGTTCTTGTGTTGCTTGCTTTTCTGTGTTTTCTCGCTGTTTCTCTCGTTTGATTGTTGGTTTGATTTGTATTCCGCACAACACTGAGTAGTATCCCAGAACTTGGTGAGAAACCGCAGTATCTGATAGGTAATCATCGTACCTTTATTTCTTCCCAGAGTACCAACTCAGTTAGCTAAGCTTTCTAGAAAAATTAACATTCTCTATGTAGATGTTATCGGTTATGTTCGAGAAGTTAAACCGTTCAGGTTTGTACCAGTCTTCGGAAATCAAGTTAGGGTTGTCGATTTCTACATGATTGATGAGACATCGTACGATAATCCATTTGAAGTAACAATCTGGCCTTCGTTACTCCAAAAACATGAAGATGTTTTCTTGCATGGTGATGGCTAACCATTCTTCTTGGTTGCACTATCGTTAAAGATAAGACAGTTCAAAAGTAAGTATAGCATTTACACAAAATTGTCTATAATTCATCGTTGCCTTTCTTTACATTTCAACTGGTGCAATTCTTAATTTCTCTGCATTCTGAATATCAAACACAACTTCTTGCAGAATCATTCAACTTGGAAACAACAAACTTCACTCAATTTATATTCAATGTTGATGCAATCCCTCCAGCCCAATAATTAATGCACTGGTAATTGACCCTTCCCTGACCATCTAACAAAATTTGTATGCAAGCTAAAAATCATATGCACACCTCCCACACACTTTGTAGATTAATAAAACAACTGCAATGCTGACCAATACACTTACATATACTTTTCCCCAACCACACCTAAGTTGACATACACACTTTACTTTATATATATATATATATATATATATATATATATATATATATATATATATATATATATATATATATATATATTTCTCTTTATCCAAAAAGGGTAATGGTTGAGCTTCCAAAGAAACGGGTTTCACACTCTGGTAGCATCTCGTCGGGCCAATCTGAAGTCAATCATGTGACAATTAATGCACTCATCAAGGCAACAATGAATCCTCCACAACAAGACAAGGTACCAATTAGTGGTCACCATATTGCACAGCATATTTATCTACTATAACTAATGCGCACACAACAAAATGTGGCAAGGGCATTTGATGTGCACACAAGAATCATTTACATATCCACCGAAAAACCATACTTCTCTGCATGCAGAAAATGTGGCAAGGGCGTACAACTTGCAGATGACATGGAGTATGCCTGCCCAAGTTGCCCCCACTCTGGTCGTGATGCTGATCTCAAGTATGTTACATGAATCACCTAATGTTTTTTACAACAAATCGTCTGCCCTATATTTTTTTTTCATTCTTACATCTGAAAAATTCACCAGTTTCAGTTAGTTCATTTCTTCATCGCTATTATTGTCATTTCATCTGTAGGTTTAAAGTCTCATGTACAATAGCTGATGAAACGGATGAGACAAAAATTTTCTTATTTGATCGACAGGCTCAGTTAGTCCTTCGTCTACCAGTACAACAACTTCTTGACATGTACCAAACAGTATGTCTTTCAACTTAAATTTTTAACTTTCTACACTACAGACTACAGACTAGGCAGCACAATTTGCTATTTTAGTTTTTGTCCATCAAAATGATTTGTTAGGATGATTCTGTTATTTGAAAGACAACACTTCATGCACGTTCTTTCTATTCCATATGTACACTACAAGAATCATTGCCAAATTTTGACTACATTCTCATTACAAATAGAATCAATCAAAATTAGATGCTTTTTACATATATTTAAATCGCAAACAAAGTAACCACACGTAAACACATTCACAAAATTATGCTTGAGCTTAGGAACAGAAAAATGTGCACAAAGTATGCTAATCACTTAAGAACAGGAAAATGCCCTTTCCTTCCAAAGCTGACCTTTCTGTTAATTAACTACTACATGGTAAGAAATGTACTTGAGCTTCACTAGGAAAACCTTTGAACAAAAACTAAAAAAAGGGCCTTAATCTGGTTCGTTAAAGTGTATTAGAATTTTAGGTTATGCTTGGCCCAGAAACCATCCAACATTTTAAACTATTTTTGGAAACATTAAAATTAATATTATTAATATTGTGATTGTATCTTCATTTCCTAAAATTTACAAATTCGTTATGCCTTGTATTTAAACCCATGTATTTGAACCCATGTAATGTCCTGCCCTGTCACTGCATTTGCTCTTCAAAACACTACTAACAAAACAATTAGCAAGGATTTTGTGGTTGCAAGGACTGAAATCAATTTACCACATCATTTACTGCACACAACAATTAAATAATAACCATACACTAACCCAACATGACCACTATTGGTTTCTCCTTTGAACAGAAAAATGAGACCAGTGCTTTCAGAAATCATCTACATGAATGTACGAACAACTGGTACACATTCAGGGTCCGGATAACAAGAATTAATCAGAAATTTATCCGATCTGGTGGATACACTGTCAGCGATATTAAAAATAGCGTCAAGCCTTACGAACAGCCCCTTGCTCTTGCTGATAAAGCTCCAACTGTGATGCTCCTCACATCTTCTTCGACTGCACAAGCAAACACGTCTGAAACAAAATCAGAGTCCAGCTCAGACGGCAGCGACAGTGACAATGTGGGTGAAGATCAGCACACAGAAAATCTCAACACCTGAATCTCCAAAGAAAGGAACTGTACCACACAATATAACAATTCCCTATGCTTATCATCATGGTACAAGACTCATAATAATGTACATATTCTATTTTGTGTTCGCTAAAGTTGTATTACTCGATATGGCATGTCCTACACTTACCATCGAGGTACAAAACTCAGGAAAAAACGCAGAAACTCAGCAGTGATGTGTATATTATTCTATCTTTTGTTTACTAATGCAAATGTTCTAGCATGTGATATGCTTGATATTAAACTCAACAGTGTTCTTCATTTGTTTGAAGAATCTCTTATATATACCTGCTTTGAGCATACTGAAAAAGAAATATTGTCCAGGATAAATGCATTTACAGAATGAAACATGCCATCTGCTTGATTTTAGCAAATGTTAAAGACAGAAGAGAAAAGAGCTGATATTCTAGCTCCAAATTATCTATGAAAAACTTCAGTTTTATTCTGAAGTGCATGTGTACTTTTATGGCTTTATTTATGGACTTATAAAAGGTATGGATGCCACTTTTCTCCTTTGTTTATCCAATGAAATCTTTGTTTGAACATTTTAAACCAGTTTCATTACTGTGTTGTATGTATTCTTGATCAATTGACTTGGCACATATTGAGTATCTAATACTTGAACTCCCTAGAAGTTTGATGACACATATATCATTTCTATTATATTTTTTTGAACCAGGTTGTGCTGATATCTGGCGAGACTGGTTGCAGGAAAACCACTCAGGTTATCAGCTATTTTTTTGAGTCCCCCCTTTTTTTGTTTTTTGGGATACATCAGATATTTCTATGTACTTTATTGAATTTGATTCTTTTTAATATGTTGTTATTTATTGTGGATTTCATACACTCAGAAAAAATGATTGAGTATAGCTCCTTTACTGATACAGTTTATTTCCTTTGTAATGTTTTTTTTGTGTGTGTGGAGATTATACCTTTTTGATGTTAATTAATAATTAGCATAGTTCAATCTTGGTTTTCTAATTATGTTATGAAGCATCAATAATATATAATATTGAATTGCTGATATGAAGTGATGATTTGGGGCAAGTTCTCATGCGAACTCTTCTATTTGTGTTTATTTGATTTCTGCATAGTTTTTTTTTATATCTCCAGTTATATGCTGAGGAATATATTATGTACACATTGGATTTTTTGGATTATCAAATTTATTTTTGTCGACTCAAGATTCCACTTCTGCATAAAGGATCAGTAGTAAGAGCATCCGCAGTCGTTTGTGTGCAATTCAGTTTGGACTGTTAATACACTTTTTTTGTTAAATTTGAACATTTGAACATAAATTGGTAGTTTTGTATGCTTATTTTCCTGATGATGATGAATGAGTTCGGTTGGTCAAAAATGGAGATGCCAGATATACTAAGTAAATGTAGAACAGTAGAAGTAGTATGAGGATGTTCAAACAGCCTTTGAATTGCTGGTAAAGTTTAATGTTAGATTATGGTTCAATGTCCCCACCCGCGCATGCGCGGGGTCACTTGCTAGTAGAAATTAAGGGAGAGAGGTGGAAGAAATAGATCAGTGTGTTGTAAATAGTCGTGTGTGTTTCTGGTTCTGGTTCGGGTTCGCTCCCATCTCCTATCTCCTTCAGACTTGTGCTCCTTGCACTATCTTCTTCTTCGAAATTAGATAATGATGCAACCAGTGCATGTCCAGCCAGTTTGATATTAAACCATATGCCTAGTGTAGTGGGCATATGATCGATATCTTTTCCCTAAGTAAGGTTTTCACTCTTCAGCATTGCTCGCTAGCTCACGGCTAACATAGATAATAAAACAATTTACATGCAGGAACACCCACCTATACTATACTTACTTTCATCTATTTGGCATGAGTCCCTCCCTGCTATATATATATTGTCAAGGAGCAGTACGTACTGAAATTAATATTGTTTGTTCTGTCGAGAAGTGAACTACCTATATTATATTGTGAGGATTTATGAGGAGAAAGACCTTAATTATATACTCCCGAAAATGTCACTGACTAATAATTTGCAGCTGAAAATTGAAAGCTGAAACCAACTCTGATCGATGAACCATCCTCGATCTTTTATTCCTCAATTAATTGACACACCAATTAACTAGTACTACACTGCATTTTGTCAAACCAAAAACTTCATTATAAATAAAACTAAAATTGAAACAATAATAATAATAATAATAATAATAAGGCCGGCCATTGAGAACTCTCCAATTAAGTTAATGTACAATATTGATGATATATAAGAGATGATGATGCAGTGCAATTTAGATTAATTAGCTCTTCTTCCATAATGAAGAATCATAAGATGATCCTTGAGTACTAGGGTAGGTCTCCTTCTGCACCAAATGTTGTTTGTAATGAATTGAACTGTCAGCACTGGGTGAAGCTGTTGCCCTCTACATGTAATTTGTACCTGCCTCAGTTCAACAATATTAGATTAATTTATTTAGTGCATGTATATAGGCTAGGCTAGCTACCAAAATTAATCTAGTATGAGTGTTTATATTTATGTCTCTAATTTGTAACTTCACAAATATAGTATTCTATATTCATTATAGGGGTAATTAAACAAATATTGTAATTTATTAAAGATTTCCATGTCCGAACTATTTTGCAAAACTTTCTTTTTACATAATAATACCAGCCGTTAAACTTTATTTTCTTTTGGTGTATATATTTTGTAAAATTAATAAAATGCTTTGAATTAAGATAGTATATTAATAAAATAAAAAAAAGGTCTTAAAATTAACTAATTATGCGTAGTAGTAAAAACAAATTTACAGCTTAGATATTAATAAATTGGGATATTGGGTAAAACGAATGTCTCAAGTTTGAGGTCAGGATTTTAACAAGTAATTGGAATTAGACATGGAAGAGCCTCATGCACGATGCCCTCAAATATTCCCTAAATATAATATAATATAATAATATATTGATACACACTCAGCTAGCCATTTTTCTTCAGAAACTAAAACAAGTCAATGTTCACCCTACATTAGTTTAATTTGTTGTATGCGCATAATTAGTAACCCAACTCAACACACAAAAGCCCCACACACTAATAATTAAGAAAGCTAATGGAGTGATGATGACATTTCTTTACCATCCTTTGTTGAATTAAGTATACATATCAGTGTATTTCAACTTCCATGCATTTCATTCATATATATATATGGAAAACAACAAACTTAATCATAAAAGAAATGCTACACATAAATGAGATTCTAATCCAAACTTACAGACTTGTCTTCTAGTGATTGGTAGGTCCATTAATCACTAAAAAACAAATGGGTAAAGACACCAACAATCAAAAAGACAAGCCCCATATAAGTTTGGGGTAAATCTCATATATATATATATATATAACATTTCTCTAAACATAATACTGTATAGATAATGAATGTCAATATGAATACAAGCTAGTGGCATGATTTGTCTTTTTGATTATATAGTGATAAATATAGTAATCTTTAGTTTAATAATCTTCTCCAACTTTGAGAATAATTCTTCTGTTGATAAATTCTTAACCATGCATTATCCTTTTCTCATGGTCCTATCATAAATTATTATGATGTCTACCCCTTGAGATATTCTTGATCATGCATGGGTCCTCCTCTAGGTACAACAAACCCTAATTGAAGGTGTTACGAGTATGTTAGATGTACTACCAGTTATATGAGAACAATAACTAGTGTAGGTAATTAACCAGATGATGTCGTGAGATTGAAGCAAGCAATACGTACGACTGAAGTGATTTGCTTTTCTTTTTCTTTTTCTTTTTGCTAAAAGTGATTTGATTTTCTTTTCCCTCGTGACTAACTTTTAACCGTATAATTAAATATGATGAAAATTTCCATGTAACGTAATTAAGAGCTGTCAATTAGGCCAACATGTTCAAGAAGTAGCTTTAGTTGAAAGGTCAATTTATTAGATAAGAACCATAAGGTGTATATAGCTAACAAACTAGATTCAATCACTGTCAATCATTTCAATTTGATGATTAGTCGTGCACATTGAAATGTTCATAATTAATTTAATTAGTGCCAAGCATGAACATTCTTAACCTATAGCTTAGTCTCACACACACACACATATATATATATATATAAGAATTTCATTTTAATTATGTATATGAAGCATGTAACGTGAAAAACTTGAAGTACTATTTGAGATCTTAAGGGATTTGAGTCTTAATCATTGAAAGAAAAATAGAGTGATTCAATTCAGGTGGAATGCATTTTGTACTTTCTTAATCATTAAATGTTAACTGTCAAACATTGCATTATATATTTGATATTATTAATTAGTTTAGGATAATTGGGTTGGAAGTTGGAATTTATAAGGTGAACATGCTAGCTAAACAAACTTTGTTCTATAAGTTTTTTATAAATTGAGTAGAGTTGACCTAATATATTCTTTTTGTTTTGAAATAAGTGCATGTTGACCTATAAATAAACTTAATTATTGGCATAAAGTTTTTAAAGACAAAAGGGATATATATATATATTCAGGTTTGTTTCGATGATTTCTATACCTATTGGCAATTATCCACAATGGTAGTAATGATCAAATTGTTTCGAAGTCAATTTAATTTTTCAATATCTTTAACAACCCATCATACATTATACTGATATGCATAGTGTCTATATAATTGTGACACACGTGTGATGCACGCTTTAATAAATATAAAGTTTTTAAAGTAATATAATATAGCACGTGTGAGGAATGTGTTAATAAATATATATTTTTAATATTATTCAAAGAGTATAATGGAAGAGTTGGAGTTGCACGTGCAATGCACGTAAGGTGATAGATTGACACTAAGACCTTCTCCCATTATAATATTAGAGATAATATTAGAGATTAGAGATATATCGACGTTGAATTTTATATGAAACTCGACAATAAATCTAGGAGAACTTGTTACACATCATAACTCAAATAGATATCTAGTTATTTCTCTTCGTGAATATAAAAGCATTAGGACTACTTAATCACGTCTAGTATATCATATGATCGGGAAAAGTTCAACAATCATATTTACATTACCTTTTCGAAAGAAAAAAAAAATCATAAGAAATAAAAAGAAGTACATAACATATATAGCAGTCAAATAGATCAATATTAGTTTCTCCACATTAACTTTATTAATTATCTCTTTCATATTTCTCATAGTATATGAACTTTATATATTTTAAGTTACGAGACTTTATAGATCGAGAAGGAGGATCAACCTTCATTAACCTTCATTCACCGGATCATCGATCTCTTCTATCTTTATTTAATTCTTAAAAAAACTTACAAAATCTTAAGCGTGCGTGTATCTCCTTGATACTAATTAACTTAACCAAGGCTTATTCTTTGTCGTAAACTTAAATTAAGTTTGAATACACATTTTAATTTTTTCATCCTCTTTTTTTTTTAATATATATCTTGGATTGTACTACTTCAATGCCCTTTGTATTCATCTTTCCTTTCCCTTCCTTCAGCTATAAATTACACACAACGAAAAAACTTAGATAAGCATGTTGAATGCCTTCTGATGTCTTTTACAAACTGTCTAGATTGAACATGATATGAACATAAGAGAAAATATGGATCTTGGTATAATTTTAAGTTCCTCCCCCCCCTCCCCCCCCCCCCCCCCCCCCCCCCCCCCCCCCCCCCCCCCCCCCTCTCCTCTTCCAGTTTTACTTCTTCAATATATTTTAGAATAATACAACCATAATCACCAAGACTAAGTAAAATAAAAATTATAAATAAAATTTAAAAATAATAAGGAAAATATTTCTCATTTATGAATTTTTATTCAAAAAATAAACTTGGTTTGTAATTTTAATAAAAATGGCATTCAATTACCTTAGAGGTTCCTCATTAATATGTAATATTTGCTTATTCTATACACAATACTACATAATATATGAGTTGTATTACCTTCCAAAAAGATTGTTTGTCAAATTTGTCATTATTCGAAATAAAATGAAAAATGAGACTGAAAAGTAAACCAGCATAAACATAAACATAAACATTTAAGTAAATTATTTTTTATTTGTTGGTACTCAATTTATTTCCTTTTTCCCCCCTTTACCTTTATTTTCTTTCTCATATGACAATGAGAGTTATTTTACCATATTTTTTTATATTCATTAAAATAACTTCAGATATCTCTAATCTCTAATAATCTAATATTATAATGGGAGAAGGCCTTAGTGTCATTTGTAAATGTTTTGTCATTCTACTACCAATCCGTACAATGCACGTGCATAACTATTATAAAGGATGTCCTAAGTTCAAATTAAGACTACGTCTAAATTTTTTATTTTAAAAAACTATATTTATTAAAACGTGCATCGCACGAGTAAACTACTAGTAATAATAATAATAATATTATAATGGAAGAAGACCTTAGTGTCATTTGTCATTTTGTCATTCTACCAACATGTGCAACGCACGTACATAACTAATATAAAGGAGGTTTTCAGATCAAAATCTCCTTAAATTTTTATTTTTATTTTTTAAAATTATTAAAACGTGCATCGCACCGCACGTGTAAATTACTAGTATATATATATAATCTTATTATATTTTAATTAACAGCTTTAATATATCTCTGTATTATAGGTGTAAGTATACAGTAAAAACACCTACCTTTTGCTTGGCAAAAGAAAAGAAGCAAACATTTAAAACTTTATATTTAAACTCGAAATTAAATATGGAAATTAACTGTTATAAACTTTAAAGTGATCTCATTTATAGCTAACTTTCCTTCAAAAACTGATTAGATGTTCTTTCTTTGTGTCTGCAAGAAGCCCACCATACTACTTTTTGCAGTTCTTTTAAATCACAAGTGTTCATTAAGTTCACCACTAACTAAAAGCTACATTATTACCACTATCACTGCTTTCCTTATATTTTCTTGAAGGGAAAAACATAATACCCAATTAATAATTATCAAGGATTCTAATGATATTATTTCATAGATAAGGATTATAATGATTCTATTTTCCTTAATAAAGTTCATGTCTTTATTTTTAACATTTATAAATCTTTGTTCATAAAGAAAACTTATATAGCCCGCAAAACTAACTTTAGACTTTATAGGTAAGTGACTAGTTTCCCTGTAAATTATACATTGGAAAATCTCTTCTTCTTCTTCTTCTTCTTCTTCTTCTTCTTCTTCTTCTTCTTCTTCTTCTTCTTAAAAAAAGAGAAAAAGAAAAAAGAAAAAAGTTCATCATTAAGATAAATCCCACTCTATATACACATCAAACTAGTATGTGTATACTTAAAAGTTGCTAATAATCGGAAGATACAATGTAACTCTCAGAAGTGTACACCCAACCTAAATCTACTACAAAAGGTAAGACTCACCTAAATGTTCCTTTCATATCATTAAAGCAAACCAGTTAAGATGGAAAGTTAATAGTTTTACTAAGTTCTTCACCTCACAAAACCCTTTGGAATCTTTATTATAATTATTTCTCCAAAAGAATGGTCCATAATCAAAACAGTTATCATAAGTAAGTACGTAATGGAAGAAGAAAGAGTTGATTTTAATCAAAAAAGAAAAGGAAGAAGAAGAAGAAGAAGAAGAAGAAGAAGAAGAAGAAGAGGAAGAAGTTAAGAAAGAGTTAGAAAGAGTTGCAACAATGCGAGAAAAATGGCATCAAATTACCTCTGATTCATCATCCAAATTCAACCTTTTGGCCAAGTACTTCATCAACAATCTGACTGTCATCTTCCCGTCCCTACAAATTAAAAAACAAGAAGATCCATCCAAATTATAAGTCAATTTCCAAGATCATGCATGAGAATAATTTTTTAAAAAAAATTTAAAAAATGAGAAACAAATAAAAATAAAACAAGTGAATCTTATGAAAGTACTTGATCCTCAAGTAGCTCTTTGGAATCTGAGGCAGAAAAGGTTCTTTCCCTCTGCATTATATCAAAAGGGATAAGATAATCAAAAATAACAATCTTTTACTAGATAGATCTAGAAGAATTAGTTAAAACATAAAAGAAAATTACGGTTCATATATTCTATATACACACACCATCAAAATATATACTTGCACAAAAATATATAATCGTTATTTAAAAAAACAAAAAATAGTAATATGATCAACATATATACTTACTGTTTTTTAGCAGCCCTGAGCTCGAACCACACCCCAATATCAGCCTTAGGAGGCGGCGGGCTAATCACCCTAACAAACTCATGACTCCTCACCATTGCTGGTCTCATCGATGCATTCTTTGTTGTCTGAATGACATCAATATTAGGGTTTGGCCTGATCCCAGGGAATAAGTTGAGCTCCAACCTCTCCTGTGTCAGTGAACTTTGCTTGGAGCTCATCGAGTTATCGGTGGACCCACCAGCTAGATCTCCGGCGATCCCTAATCGGAGCCACCCTTTATCATGATGATGATCATGATCACGATCATCATGATCCTTGTAAATAGCAGGAATTGTAGTAGTGCATCCAATACCTACTTCTATTCCCTTATTTTCCCCCATAAATAGACAAGTTGCTAATGGATTAAGCTTTTGATCTTGATTGAGTTCCAAGCTGCTGTTGGTGATGAAATGGAGGCCATGGTTTTGGTTGAGTTGTCGATGATGAATGAAGTTTCCAGCTTGGGCCATTGTCGCATTCTTTGATGGTTAGAGATTGAGAAGAAGGGGAATATATATAGGCAATTCAAAGAGAAGAGAGTTTGAATCTCAGTAGGATCAAAGACAAAATTCTCCTCTTGCTAATTTGTTTGGAAGCTTGTAAAGGAGACAGAGAGGGAGAGAGGGAGAGAGGGAAGAAGTTTGTTTCTTGTTTATTTACCTATTGGTTGGTGATCAAGCTATACTTACAATAATTTGGGAAATTAAAAGTATGTGAGATATAGATATAGAAAGGTACATAAAATAAGAGATTACTTATCAGAGTGGGAATGAAAGTGGGACCCAAGAAGATAAATATTACCTGTCACTTTCGGATTATTTTATCTCTAATCTATAATCTTTAATATGGGAAAAGGCCCTTAGAGCATTCACAGTTGTTACGGTTAAAATATGTATAAATGGATAAATGTATATGATAATTTTTTATTTCGCTACAGTCGTGAAATGCTATATTTTATCAATTTAAATTAAAATAATATAGAGACGGTGCTTCACATTGCGTTCGAGGGAAAAAAAACATTAAAATAAGTGGGACGACACGTGATCTTCCGTCGGAGCGGAAAAAAAAAAGTGGGGTGGGACGGCACATGAAGTGCGAGGGGAAAAAGGAAAAAAAATTAAAAAAATCAAGTAAGCTACGGAGTGGTATTTCAATGGGCTTTTTTTAAAAAAAAATTAATTAAAAAAATCAATTTTTTTTTGGAGGGACGGCACTTCAAGTGCCGTCCGACCAATAAAAAATTTATTTTTTTTTGTGCGGCGGCACTTCGAGTGCCATCTTTTATATATGCATAATTGCTATTTTGATTCTCATATATCGCAATCTACTATAGCGATTTATGCATAATATGCATATTTAGCCAACGACTGTAGCGCTTTTTTAAATACAAAATATGCATATTATGCATGCATATATACCAAACGACTACAGATGCTCTTAGTGTCATCTGTAAATCTATCAACGTGTGTAACGCACGTGCATAACTATTATAAATGAGGTCTTCGGTTCAAACCCAGACAACGTCTGAATTTCTTTAAAAAAACTATATTTATTAAGACCTGCATTGCACGTGTAAATTACTAGTATTAATAAGTTAAAGGCAATATTCAAGAATGGCAAGGTTTTTATTAGAGTAAATTTCAGATAACCCTACTGAATTTTACAAATTTGGCAGATAACCATACTCATTTTTTTTTGGCATATAACCCTACCGAACTTTGTTTTCTGTTAGGAGCCCAGTAACTGATCGACACAATTATCTTTAGTATGGAATGTCTAAAATAACCCTAGATGACTGTCTTAACTGGTAAAGTAACAAAAAAAAAGAGAAAAACCTAATCACTGTCTGAATTGTTCATTTCCCCCTCTTTGAAACCCAATATGACATTTTCCCCAAATCCCACAATCCCCAAATCTTTCGCTACAAGCTCGCGAAGCATCGAGAATCCTGCGGCGCATGACGTTCCTCGCTTGATGCCTCCTCCTACTCCACCTTCCTCATCTTCCACTCCTCACTGTCAGCTTGGGACTCCATATCCCCCAATCCCGAACTCGATCTTACTCCACCTTGGGCAACAAATGGTACTCTCTGTCTCTGTCTCTCATTATTGAGGTTAAATGGTCTTGCCCTGTAACACCCCGTACTTAAGCGGGTATATATATATATATATATATATATATATATATATATAAAATAAAGAGATGAATGGAATTAATGTTGGCCTATAATGGGATCCTATGGGCTTGGTATTAAAAAGAGATTGATGATGAGCCTATAGGATTGGTCTATGGGGCATAGGCATTAAATGTAGGAAAATGAGAGTGCATGCATGCAAGGGGTGGCATGGTTGGGACTTGGAATTTAATCCCATATCGGAAAAATGTTGGGAAGTGTGTGTATATATTAGGAGCCATAAGATAAAGGATTACCTAATGGGTGTACCCCCCCTTTTGATAGTGCCTGTGGTGGGCGTGGCTAGAGTTTTGTATCCGTTCTTTCGCGTTCGCGCACACGTAGCTGTGTGCGCAGCTAAGTCTTTTGTAGCGCCCTGTGCTCGGCTCAGCTGCGCACGCGGCTATACGTGCACGCACGAAAAATAACGGACACAAAACTCTAACCATGCCCACCACAGGCACCATCAAAAGGTGGGTATACCCTATAGGTAATCCTTTATCATATGGCTCCTAATATATACACACACTTCCCCACATTTTTCCGATATGGGATTAAATCCCAAGTCCCAACCACGTCACCCCTTGCATGCATGCAGTCTCATTTTCCTACATTTAATGCCTATGCCCCATAGACAAATCCTAAAGGCTCATCATCAGTCTCTTTTTAATACCAAGCCCATAGGATCCCAGTATAGGCCAACATTAATTCCATTCATCTCTTTATTATATATATATATATATATATATATATATATATATATATATATATATATATATATATTATTATTATTATTATTATTATTATTATTATTATTATTATTATTATTATTATTATATACCTCTATATAACATCATATATATATACCCGCTTAAGTACGGGGTGTTACACACACCTTTCCTTAAGAACTCGGCATCCTCGCTGAGCCCGAGACTTTGCAACATGATCTAGGATCCCTTTCTAGCCGATGTGGAGAGGATTACCCTAATTCTGTTAGTTGTACAGTCTCCTACCCAGGCAACATGTACCAACCTCGCTCCCTCTCAGGCATATATCTTGCACACACTCGGTGTCGAAAATCGGCTCTGATACCAACTCTGTAGCGCCCCGAATTCCTATACTGGCGATTCGTGATACAGACCAGAATCTTTCCTTCAAATAGTCATAATACAGGAAAATACAGGAAAAATTTAAACAAATTTTATTTCAAGATGTACAAGTTCAAGTGTTATAATTTTACACTGTTTCAGAAATTACAAATCAGAGTTTACAAAAATAACAAAAATGTAAAGAATGAACACCTGATACTGTCGCTTTTGCACACCATCTGGCTCGGGCTTCCTAGGCTCCCCGGGTCGGCAATCTAGCACCTAAAAGAGTGGGCACGTCAGTAATTCTACTGACGCGAGACTGATAAAATCAGCGATCTCCAAACTAGACAAATCAAGATTGAATGCAAATAGAAAAGTGACTAAAAGAAAGGAAGGTGGAGTCGGGTCTAAGGTGTCCGTGTATGACATGCCCTAGTAATCTAATGCACAGGTCAAAATGTACTTAATCTAATACAAGCGAGACTTTGGAAATGTATGCATCCCATACTACATACTTTCCAAAACAAGCCGTTGTCTCCAACTTTAGAATTTTGAACCCTCGCCATGCAACCTACTCTTATACTCGTCCTGTTCCTGATAGATAGATCGTGGTTGATGAGGTTGCAGATTAATCAGTCTCATCCGTTTCTGCAGTCACTTAGTGGTGTCTCGATTTGTCACTAGTGCCTGACGTCCGAACCCCACTCAAAAGTCGTGACAAACTTAAAGATACACCGTAGCATACCTATGGTACCGAAGATTCCAGGACAGCAGCCCCATGACCAGTTCTCGTATCCACCAGCATAGAACTTGATGGCCTCGAAGGTCTAATCCTCCTATCCGCCAGGAAATCTCATCCCGTTCTTACCACGATACTTCAGAAATCAACAGTGCATGATACGCACCGCAGCACGTATCCCTAATGACAGGAGAGTACATCACCCGAATACTAGTTCGCTAGAAACTAATGCAGTTATAGGTGATGGCAAAACTAACCAACATTAAGTCTTCCTGGGCATGTTACATGGGCATGGTCACCAACTGATTCCAAGTCTAAGTTATGCCTAGTCTCAAGCGGTTTTCCTACTAGAAATCCTCGTTCCCGCCTATCAACCTGCGACTCCGGCGATGCGATCACTATGCTCGCCACTTCCCCAATTGAGTCTTGGCCTCAACTCGGCCCGTGATCATCTCCCATGATTTCGTCGGTGCCCGAGTTAGTCACTTTCAATCATTAAGGTGGAAGTCCCCAAGTTGGCAAAATGGTTGATAAGTGTAGGCAACTAACTTAGACAAGGTCAACGACTCAAATGTCGTTCAAGTCACTACCCTATGTCCTAACCAGCATAAGACACAAAATAACCAAGAATTGGGGTATAGAAATAACACCCCCCCTCCCTAACTCTCAATTCAATAGTTGAGAGTTGAGAACAAGTCATATACATGCAAAGGAATCACTTGTAAAGGTGGCTGGATCTGTCCAACACTTTCAAAAATCATATCAATTACTACACAACTTGGAATTACAAGTTTCTGAGCTTTTTGGAAAGCTTAGAGTCTCTACTCCAAGTCCCTAGTTCATCACTTTGGCAAGTTCCAAACACATAATTTCAGAAAATCACAAATGTACAGACTATGCAATCAGCACCAGGTATTAGACACAGCCTAGTCTAAATTCCATATAAAATCAACCCTTTGTCCAAAGCTCATGAAATTTAAGAATCTATAACTAGACATACACCAATCCATTTTGTCCAAAAATTGAATCTAAATTCCTACTACATAGAGAGTTATGACTCTTTGAACATGGCATACAAATCTTACTGCATTTCAGACAGAGCCTTTACTCATACATGCAATTTATTTTTGAACTTCATCAAATGTCATCACAAAAATCTAAAATTTTAGAATTAGGATGTAGACTCATACTAAAGCTACTGAAAAATGTTCATTACAATCTCATGTATACACAAGTAGTTATGCATAGGTGAACTTCAGTTCTCAAACAGACAGACACAACCTGAGTCAACTTGACCAGTTGTAACTCGAGACTTTTTTTGAGGCATCAAACAACTTCAGAAAAACGTAAATTTTGGTATTATGGTTGTAGACACATACAAGAGCATTCATAAAAATTTTCAGCTAAAAATACCCAACCAATTATGAGTTATGATTCTTAGAAGTCATGACAAATTCTCTCAAGCAGCAGTTTTTTTCAGCTAGTTACTGTCCGAAATTTGGACTGATATTTAGGCTATTAAATGGCCTCAAAATATTTTGAAAAAATTCATGCAATCTCTAGATTGATAGAAGAACAAGCCCTAAAAATTTGAGATCAAAAAATCCACACCGTTTATAAGTTAGAAATTCCTAAACTACACATTGCATGCATGTTTCTTCAATAAGAATCTTGAAATGAGGTTGTTCTATCATACAACTTATTTTTTCTTAACAAGTTAATATTCACACATGGCAACCCAACTTTTCTTAACTCCTACTAAAATCTAAATTACACACAAAAAGAAAAGACTAATCTTTTGAGTTTAGAGTTTACCCACGTTTTGTTGTTTGTAAGAGTTCCTTGTATGAGAGGTTCTGGCAGAGTCTGCAATTAGCATGGATGTTCTGAAACATGCATGCATGCAATGTGTTGGGACTTGGGTAAACATTTGTACAATGTGTTGGGATGTTCTGAAACATTGCATGCTTGCAATGTGCTAAAATCTGTCCTGGTCCCTAATGCAGAGTCTGCAATCAGCATTGGTACAGATGACAGCGGCATAGCACTCCACTATAGGGGATCACCCTGTAAGGGACATGTGTGACTTAGCCCTGTGAAGGATCTTAGGGTGTCTTGATTTATATTTTGATGTATAAATGATAATGCTTTCTGCCAGCGCATGATGCCTGGGGTAATGTTTTATGGTGTAATGTTTTGGCTCCACCGATGGTGGTAGTGTTTTGGTTGTACGAATGGAATGCTAAATGTAACCTTTCTTGTGTATAAATGAAGAACTAATATTTTGACTACTTGTAGTAAGATATGAGTTTACACTATTATTGCAAGGTAGTAATAAGAATTAGCTTTCAGATGTCAGGAAGAACCCGAAACAGCTGAAGCGGGCAAACAGAAGGTGAAGGCAGCAGGGCCAATGACGCTGGCCTCAACATAGGAGTAGAATTTTCTCGACTGTATCAAATTCTAGGAGCGTTCGCGGAGGCGAACAGAACCCAGGTGCCACCAGCAGCAGCACCGGAATTCTGTAGCGCCCCGAATCCCCATACTGGCGATTCGTGATACAAACCATAATCTTTCCTTCAAACAGTCACAATACAGGAAAATACAGGAAAATTTAAACAAATTTTATTCCATGATGTACAAGTTCAAGTGTTACAATTTTATACTATTACAGAAATTACAAATCAGAGTTTATAAAAATAACAAAAATGTAAAGAATGAACACTTGATACTGTCACTTGGGAACACCATCTGGCTAGGGCTTCCTGGGCTCCCCGGGTCGGCAATCTAGCACCTAAAAGAGTGGGTGTCAGTAATTCTACTAACGCGAGACTGATAAAAGCAGTGATCTCCAAACTAGACAAATCAAGTTCAAATGCAAATAGACAAGTGACTGAAAGAAAGGAAGGTGGAGTCGGGTCCAAGGTGTCCGTCTATGACATGTCCTAGTAATCTAATGCACATGTCAAAATGTACTTAATCTAATGCAAGCGAAACTTTAGAAATGTATGCATCACACACTACATACTTACCAAATCAAGTTGTTGTCTCCAAGTTCAGGGTTTTGAACCCTCGCCATACAACCTACTCTTGTACTCATCCTGTTCCTGATAGATAGATCGTGGTTGATGAGGTTGCAGATTAATTGGTCCCCATCTGTTTCTGCAGTCATTTAGTGGTGTCTCGATTTGCCACTAGTGCCCGATGCCTTGACCCCACTCAAAAATCGTGACGAACTTGAAGATACACCGCAGCATACCTATGGCACCGAAGATTCACAGGACCGCAGCCCATATGATTCGTTCGTGTCCACCAACATAGAACTTGATGGCCTCGAAAGTCTAATCCCCCTATCTGCTAGGAAATCCCATCCTGTTCTTATCATGGTACTTCAGGAATCAACAGTGTAAGATACGCACCGCAGCACGTATCCCTAATGACAGGAGAGTATATCACCCGATTACTAGTTCATTAGAAACTAATGCAGTTATAGGTGACGGCAAAACTAACTAACATTAAGTCTACCTAGAAATGTTACAAGGGCATGGTCACCAACTGATTCCTAGTCTACGTTATGCCTAGTCTCAAGCGGTTTTCCTACTAGAAACCCTTGTTCCCGCTTATCAACCTACGGCTCCGGCAACGCAATCACTATGCTCGCCACTTCTCCCATTGAGTCTCATTCTTAACTCTGCCCGTGATCATCTCCCATGATTTCGTCGGTGCCCGAGTTAGTCACCTTCAATTGTTAAGGCGAAAGTCCCCAAGTTGGCCTAATGGTTGATAAGTGTAGGCAACTAACTTAGACAAGGTCGACGACTCAAATGTCGTTCAAGTCTCTACCCGCGTCTTAAAATACCTAAGACACAAAATAACCTAGTATTGGGGTATAGGAATACCCCTAACTCTCAATTCAACACTTGAGAGTTGAGAACAAGTCACACACATGCAAAGTGACAACTTCTAAGGGTGGCTGAATCTGTCCAGCACTTTCAAAAATCATATCAATTACTACACAACTTGGAATTACAAGTTCCTGTGTTTTTTGAAAAGCTTAGAGTCCCTACTACAAGTCCCTAGTTCATCACTTTGGCAAATTCCAAACACATTTTTCCAAAAATTACAAATGTATAGACTATGCAATCAGCACCAGGTATTGAACATAGTCTAGTCTAAATTTCATATAAAATCAACCCCTTTTCCAAAGCTCATGAAATTTATGAATATATAACTAGACATACACCACTACATTGTGTCCAAAAAATGTATCTAAAATCCTACTACGCAGAGTATTATGACTCTTCAAATACAGCACAATATTTCCACTGCTTTTCAGACAAGGTTTTTACTTCTACCTACAATTTATTTTTGAAACCTTATCAAATACTATCTAAAAATTCCAAAATTTTATAATCATGTTATAGTTACATACGAAAAGCTACTGCAAAAATTTCATTGCAATCTCATGTATACACAAGTAGTTATGCATATATGAACTTCAGTCCCCAAACAGATAACTCCAGTTCTGTCTTCTCAGACCAGTTGGAACTTAGCAATTTTTTGAGGCATCAAACAACTTCAAAAAAATGTAAAATTTGGGATTATGGTTGAAGTCATGAAAATTTTCAGCTAAAAATACCCAACCAATATTTAGTTATGATTTTTGGAAGGCACGACAGAATTTCTCAAAACAGCAGCTTCTGTAGTTGGCTGCTGTCCGAAATTGGGACTGGTGTTTGGGTTATTAGATGGCTTCCAAATATTATGAAAAAATTCATGTGCGCTCTAGATCCATAGCAAAACAAGTTTCAAAAATTTGAGTTCAAAATTCCAAACCGTTTATGAGTTAGAAATTCCTAAACTACACATTGCATGCATGTTTCTTCAACAATAATCTTGTTATGAGGTTGTTCTACCATACAACTTATTTTTTCTTAACAAGTTAAAATTCTCACATGGCAACCCAACTTTTCTCAACTCCCACTACAAGCTAAATTACACACAAAAAGAAAAGACTAATCTTTTGAGTTTAGAGTTTACCCGCTTTTGTAGTTTACAAGAGTTCCGTGTAAGCTTTACTCCTTGCTCCTTGAGATTGCACCTTGCTCTCTACTTCACTTCTTCTACTTTACTTATACTAAAAAGATCTTTTCTTTTTCTTTTCCTTTCTCCTTCTCTACTACTACTAAAAGATCTCTCATTTTATTTATTTATTTTGTTTTGGAAGAACAAGAACAAGATAGAAGAAGGTATGAGAAGTGAATGGAGTGGGGGGTTTTATAAAAATGGAGAGCCAGGGTTTTGGGAGAATGGGCCGGAAATGGGAATGAAGGGTGAGGATGAGATAGGCTTGAGTTAGTGGAAGGGAATGGTGGATGTGAGTGCCAACACACAAGACTAGAAGTTTCTTGAGTTTTCTTGGAGTCTTCATGAAGAACTCTTCATGGTGTAATTCCAACCATTAGATCTTCATCAAGATTAGCTCTAGGGTTTGATCAAGATGAGGGTTAATTCTAACCCTAGGTCACCAAACCCTAACCCTAACCCTTGCACAAATATACATGGTTATTTAATTCAATAATCATGCACCAAAACAATTCAAATCTTAACCTAGCAAAATAATAATAATAATATATATAATAAAAATATTTTATCTTATTCTGGGATATTACATCACTCCCTCCTTAGAGTAGTTCTGTCCTCAGAACTATATTTAGTCGGCAGAAAAAGAAAAAGCATTATACTTCAAATAATTCAGGAAAAGAAGCTTTCATGCAGCTCTCTGGTTCCCAAGTGGCTTTCTCCACGAACTGATTTCTCCAGAGAACTTTCACCTTCAGAATGGTCTTGTTCCTTAATATCTTCTCCTGATGATCGATGATTCTGACTGGTTGTTCATTGTATGAGAGGTTCACTTGCAAGTCTTCAGGAATTTCTGATAGTCAATGGCTCGGATCTGGTATGTACTTCCTTAACATTGAGACGTGAAATACGTCATGTACTCGGGATAGCTCTGCCGGTAGCTCCAATTTGTAGGTCATCTTCCTAATTTTCTTCAGAATCTTGTATGGCCCGATGTATCTTGGTACCAATTTTCTGCTTTTGCCGAATCTGAGCACACCCTTCGCTGGTGAGACTTTGAGAAATACAAAGTCACCTTCCTCAAATTCTAATTCTCTTCGGCGACTGTCAGTGTAGCTTTTCTGTCTGCTCTGTGCTGTCTGCAACCTTTTCTGAATAAGCTCAATCTTCTCAGTGGTTTGTTGTGTGATCTCTGGTCCAAACATCTGTCGTTCTCCTATTTCGTACCAGCACACGGGTGTCCTACACCTCCTTCCATATAACGTTTCATACGGAGCCATACCAATGCTTTCCTGATAGCTGTTATTATAAGCAAATTCTACTACGGGTAGATTCTTCTCCTAGCTTCCTCTGAAATCCATAATGCAGGCTCTCAGCATATCTTCAAGAATTCGGTTGACTCTTTCGGTCTGTCCATCAGTCTGCAGGTAGAAAGCTGTGCTAAAATCTGTCATGGTCCCTAATGCTAATAGCAGACTCTGCCAGAACCGAGGGCATTAAATGTAGGAAAATGAGAGTGCATGCATGCAAGGGGTGACGTGGTTGGGACTTGGGATTTAATCCCATATCGGAAAAATGTGGGGAAGTGTGTGTATATATTAGGAGCCATATGATAAAGGATTACCTATAGGGTATACCCACCTTTTGGTGGTGCTTGTAGTGGGCATGGCTAGAGTTTTGTGTCCGTTCTTTCGCGTGCGTGCACATGTAGCTGCGTGCGCAACTGAGCCAGGCTCGGGGTGCTACATGCCCAAGCCTTGTTTGTTACCTACTTTCTCTTGTTTGTTGCCCTTATTGTGTTATTAATGTACTGCTCAGAGTGAGAAGAAAAAAATAATGTTGTGTTATCTGTTCTACATTTCACTTTTAGTAAAGCCCAAAACTTTGAAGACGTCTAGCAGTTGAAGGGGCAACCATGAGGAAAGAGAATTTGAAGAAAAGCAAGGTGCTGTGTTTTGGATTGGGTTGTGTAATTTGCATTTCAAAAGTTGATTTTGGCACTGTGTTTTGCAGTTGTCATGGTCAAAGAGTTTGGTTAGGAAGTGGTTCAATATCAAAAGCAAAGCTCAGGACTTTCACTCTGATGATGTTCTTGGAAGAGATGTATATTTTCTTAAATTCATTTTTATGGTTTTGTAGATGCATCTGATAATTATTTGGGAATAGAATGTTTATGCCAATTAATGCATTTTAATGTTTAGTAATTAATCTTCATTGACTGTTCATATTCAAAGTTTATTAGTAATGAGAGCCCATTCTTTGTTTCTTCCGTTTTCTTTTTTTTAGAAAGTGAATGGAGCCAAGGAATAGCTTATCAGAGAGGGAAGCTTGCACTCTGAATTACAAGTACTTTCATATCAATTCGCAAGAAATTACATTTCATTGAGCTATTCGAATTGTTATGATTGAGAACTTTATGATGATTTAGGATATTTGTTGCAACATGGAATGTGGGTGGTAAATCCCCTCCCAGTAACTTGAATATGGAGGATTGACTCCATTCTTCGCCTCCTGCCGATATATATGTTTTGGGGTAAATTAAAATCTAATAGTGTAGATCTTTTGGGTGTATGATGTATGGATAATACTAGTATAATGCACGTGCGATGCACGCGTACAAAAAACATGTATATTAAATAGCCCTTGACAGTGGGTGACTACTCGTAATAACTCACAATCTTGAAATCTCCACAAATGCAAGGCATCAAAAATCAAAAATTAATATTAGAAGGTAATGCTAAATGGGAAAAAAAAGTATTATGACTGAAACCCCAAAAATCTTTAAATCATTAAACAGAATTATCTCAATCTGAAGAAATCGTGTTAATTATCCTCCTCCTCCTCCTCCTGTGCTTCCACCACCTCCTCCTCTTGTGCCTCCACTGCCTCCTTTTCCTCCCATTTTCTTATGGATAGTTTGATCAAACAGAATTGTAGTTGTAGTTTGAGTTGGATGAGTTGTGAAAGGTAAATGGGATGGTATTTATAGGAGGAAAAAATATGCAACGTATGAGATGTTTAAGTTTTGCCGGAAATAATGGATGTGGAAAATAGTATTTTGCATGTATTGTGTGTTGTGCGGAATACGAATGGATCACCAATCAAAGAGAGAAATAGCGAAGAAAACAGAAAACAAACAAACACAAGGACACAAAGATTTAATGTGGTTCAGCAAAACAAGTGCCTACATCCACGGGGCGGTTGGGGTTTCTTCTTCAAATAATCACCAATGGGCGAAAACAAACCCTTACAAAGATGACGGCTGCAAAATCCGAATAGAGGTGTTACACTTTACAAAACCCTAACGGGTGTATTTATAGGGGAAACTACTGGGCCTTTCGAAATGGGCCTTTTCTAGTTCACAAACCCGCCTACAGTCGACTGGTCTTCTTACCAGTCGACTGGTCTTTAGTTCTGGACAGTCGACTGAGACACATCTTCAGTCGACTGCTGCTGCTGTATCCTTAGCCTTTGAAACTTCTCTCTGGACAGTCGACTGGTTCCCATAGTCAGTCGACTGATGTACTGGAACTTTCGATTGCTGCAGATACGATGGATATAAACAAACTGAACCAGAATCGAGCCATTATCCTACAATCTCCACCTTGGCGAGATCTTCCAAGTAGCCCAAGCAATCTCCAAAAAAATACTCCAAAACAAATGCTCATCATCAAACTCCACCTTAGTATGATATCACATACTAACCAAACAAATAGCGAAGCACCATTCCAACCGTCCATTCCAAATCATCAAGCATGCAAAATATTAGCCAGGTTCATGCAATGCTTGAACTTGGCTGCCCCAACAATTTTGGTCAACATATCAGCAGGATTATCAGCTGTCCCAATCTTCACCAGAAGAATATCACCATCCTTTATCAAATCACGCTCAAAATGATAACGGACATCAATATGTTTGGTCCTCGAATGATGAATTTGGTTCTTCGCTAAATGGATAGCACTCTGACTGTCACAGTGTACCTCCACCTTCTCCCGATGAATTCCCAAGCTCTTCAAAAGTCCATGAATCCAAATGGCTTCCTTCATGGCCTCAGCAACTGCCATGTATTCAGCCTCAGTAGTAGACAATGCTACAGTGGACTGCAAATTGGACCTCCAACTTATAGGTGCTCTAGCCATAGTAAACAAATAGCCTGTAGTAGACCGCCTCTTATCTAGATCACCTGCATAGTCAGAATCAACATAACCCACCAATAACCTGCTAATATTGTCATCCCTTTCAAACTTCAAACCCACATCTGTGGTGCCACTTATGTACCTCAAAATCCATTTAGCCGCTTGCCAATGCTCTTTGCCTGGATCATGCATATATCGACTAAGCATACTCACCGCCTGAGAGATGTCTGGTCGAGTACAAACCATGGCATACATCAAACTGCCAACCACACTAGTGTAAGGTACATTAGCCATATACTGTCTCTCTTCATCTGTACTTGGAGACTGAGAAGCACTAATTCTGAAATGAGTGGCTAAGGGTGTACTTACTGGTTTAGTTTTCTCATCTATACCAAACCGTTTCAGCACCTTCAAAAGATATTGCTTCTGTGTCAAACTCACTATGCCTTTTGCTCTGTCTCTAGCTATCTCCATCCCAAGTATCTTCTTGGCTTCACCAAGATCCTTCATCTCGAATTCAGAACTCAGCTGATTCTTCAAATTTTGAATCTCCTTAGCATTTTTAGAGGCAATCAACATATCATCCACATATAATAACAGATATATGAAAGAGCTATCCTGCAATTTTCTGAAATAGACACAATGATCATACTCACTTCTGGAATATCTCTGCACTTTCATAAACTGATCAAACCTCAAATACCACTGCCTTGGAGATTGCTTCAACCCATAGAGAGACTTCTTCAACCTGCAAACAGAACTTTCCTTCCCAGCAATCTTAAACCCATCTGGCTGCAACATATAAATTTCTTCATCTAAGTCCCCATGTAAGAATGCAGTCTTCACATCCATCTGTGTCAATTCAAGATCAAACTGTGCTACCAATGCCAACAATATCCGAATAGAAGGATGCTTCACCACCGGAGAGAACACTTCATTATAGTCAATTCCTTCCTTTTGAGCATACCCCTTTGCAACTAGTCTAGCCTTGAACCGAACACTGTCTTTTGGACCTTCTTTCTTCGTATATACCCACTTGCAACCGATAGCTTTCTTCCCCTTTGGCAATTGCACTAGATCCCAAGTCTTGTTCTTATGAAGAGAGTTCATCTCTTCATCCATAGCAACTTTCCAATCTGCATTTTCAGAACTTCTAGTAGCTTCTTTGAAGTTGGAGGGAACTTCATCATCAACAATGGGAAGAGCAAATGCAACTGTTTCTGTAAAGCGAGATGGTCGTTTGATATCTCTTCTTTGCCTTCTTGCTGCAATTTATTCTTCCTGCTGGGGAGGGTCTTGGATAGAAATTCTTCCTCATCCTCAGTATCAACCACATCATCTTCATTTTGGGAAGGAGTAGGATTTTCAACTGAAAGCTTTTCTAACTCCACCTGTTGGAGAACTCTCGCACCAGTCGACTGAGAGCACCTACCAGTCGACTATCCCGAGCTAATCTTCTGCTTCTCTTGATCAGGATCACCAGTCGACTGCATATGAGGACCAGTCGACTGTCCCGAGCTGATCATGCTGGTCTCATCAAAGGTGACATCCCTGCTGATTACTAACTTTTTCTGTTCTGGACACCACAACCTGTAACCTTTGACACCAGTACTAAAACCAACAAATATAGCCTTTTTGGCTCTTGCATCAAGTTTAGTTTCAGTTACATGAAAATAAGCAGGACAACCAAATATATGCAAAAAACTATAATCAGATGCAGGTTTACCACTCCATACCTCAATAGGCGTTTTGCCTTCAAGTGCTGCTGATGGTAAACGGTTGACAATGTGGCTTGCATATATAACAGCTTCTGCCCAAAATGTCTTCTTCAATCCAGACTGTGCTAGCATACATCTCACCTTCTCAAGTAAGGTTATGTTCATCCTTTCTGCAACCCCATTTTGCTGTGGAGTCTTCCTAACTGTGAAGTGCCTCTGGATCCCTTCATCTTCACACAATTTCAGAAACGGATCGTTCTTGTATTCCCCTCTATTATCTGATCTCAGAACCTTAATCTTCCTTCCAGTCTGGTTTTCAACTTTCTTCTTCCAACTTGTGAACAATGTCAAAACTTCATCTTTGTGTTTCATGGTATATACCCAAACTCGTCTGGAGTAGTCATCAACAAATGTAACAAACCAGTGTCTACCACTCATAGAAGGTGTCTGAGTAGGGCCCCAAACATCTGTGTGCACATAATCGAGGATACCCTTTGTCTGATGTACAGCTGTACCAAATTTCACCCTAGTTTGCTTACCTAACACACAATGTTCACAAAATTCCAACTTGCAACCTTTAGCATCTTTAAGCAACCCTTGCTTCACAAGCCCCTGCAAGGCCTTTTCTTCTGCATGCCCGAGTCGCATATGCCACAACCTAGTAGAGTCGGGAACAACCTGTTTAGGCTTTTCAGTTACACTGGCAGCCTGACCCAAATATGTTTTTCCCTGCAAGAAAAACAAGTTCCTTTTTCTTTGCCCTTTCATCACCACGAGTGATCCGTTAGTCACCTTCAGAACGCCACCTTCACTTGTAAATTTCAATCCACTGGCCTCCAAAACACCAAGTGAAATCAAATTCTTTTTCAAATCTGGAACATACCATACATCTGAAAGCTCCCTAATGAGACCATCGTGCATTAGCAATTCAATCTTCCCGATTTCTACCTTCTTACAAGGTGCATCATTTCCCATCAAAACTACCCCACCATCCATATACTCTAAGGAAGTAAACCACTCCTTTTTCCAAGACATATGATAGGAGGCTGCTGTATCAAGAAACCATACTTCTTGATAAAGTGAGGGACTAGCAGCAAGTGCAAAGGAAAAATCATCATCACTATCTAAATTATCAACAATCACATTTGCAGTCGAATTTCCCTTATTTCGTAGCTTAGGACAATCCTTTTTCCAATGCCCCCTTTCATGACAGAAAGCACATTCATCTCTGGCTGGTATCTTTCTGTCCTTTGAAACTCCTCTCGATTTGGAACGAGATTTGTTTCCTTTATTCCTAGATTTGATCTCAGATCTGGTCTCAGTTCTGCCCCTTACAATCAATGCCTCAGAAGTTTCTCTATCAACCATTTTATCCCTTCTCCTAGTTTCATTATTCAACAGAGCATTTGCAACATCTTCATATTTAACAGTGTCTTTTCCATATATTAAAGTAGTTGCTAAATGATCATAACATTCAGGTAATGAATTCAACAGAATTAGGGCTTTGTCTTCATCTTTAATTTGCTCATCCAAATTTAACAAATTAGCCAATAATTTATTAAATGATTCAACATGAGCGTTCATAGACATACCTTCAGTATAGGTGAAGCGAAAAAGTCTCTTCTTCAAATACAGCCGATTCTCCAAACTTTTCCTCATGTATTTGTCTTCGAGTTTCTTCCACAACACCGCAGCAATGGTATCCCTCATCAAATCGTACTTCTGAGCCTTCGCGATAAAGAGCCGAATAGTCCCACACGCAACTCGGTTCAACTTCTTCCAATCTACATCGGACATATTCTTTGGTTTTTCTTCCTCCAAAGCAACATCTTGTTCTTGTTGAACCAGAACATCCAACACCTCACACTGCCACATCCCGAAATTGTTTGTTCCATCAAATTTTTCAACTTCAAATTTTGCGTTGTGAATCGTTGTTCGGGAAGAACTTGATCCCGCAACATCCTTGGTTGCATCTTCTTCACTCGCCATCTCCCTCTAGGTCGAACCCGACGCTCTGATACCACTTGTTGTGCGGAATACGAATGGATCACCAATCAAAGAGAGAAATAGCGAAGAAAACAGAAAACAAACAAACACAAGGACACAAAGATTTAATGTGGTTCGACAAAATAAGTGCCTACATCCACGGGGCGGTTGGGGTTTCTTCTTCAAATAATCACCAATGGGCGAAAACAAACCCTTACAAAGATGACGGCTACAAAATCCGAATAGAGGTGTTACACTTTACAAAACCCTAACGGGTGTATTTATAGGGGAAACTACTGGGCCTTTCGAAATGGGCCTTTTCTAGTTCACAAACCCGCCTACAGTCGACTGGTCTTCTTACCAGTCGACTGGTCTTTAGTTCTGGACAGTCGACTGAGACACATCTTCAGTCGACTGCTGCTGCTGTATCCTTAGCCTTTGAAACTTCTCTCTGGACAGTCGACTGGTTCCCATAGTCAGTCGACTGATGTACTGGAACTTTCGATTGCTGCAGATACGATGGATATAACCAAACTGAACCAGAATCGAGCCATTATCCTACATTGTGCATGCAGTAAAAAGTGGGAATAGGAGAAGGTGATTACAATAAGAACTGGTGATTCCAAGGTATTGGTAATGTGGAAAGAAAATAATAAACGTACGACCATAAACATCACAACGGTTGCATGCATGAGTCTCAATCAATTCCAAGGTATTAGTCTTCCTCAATTCAATAACTCCATGAGTCTTAATCAATTAAAAAAAAAGAAACCAAAGGAAGCACATACTAATTCGTAAGGAATTCAGATTTCAAACAACACACACAAATTGACAGAATTGACCCTATATATATTTTTAGTCTTTTATGTTTATAGGGGTATGATAGTAAAAAGTCGCCAAATTGGGGCTTTGCTTAATAATAGTAGAGATGTTTTGGGGTAAATTAAAATCCTAATCTTGTTGCAGTTTACTTGTTCTATTCGAGGAATGTGATTTTGTTTACATTGAAACACCACATTTACCTGTAGATTTCAATAGATTGTGCCATTGAATGCTGGAAATGTTGTTGGAACTAAGGACAATGGCCCTGCGAGGAAGTGGGTATCTCTCAAGCTATCATTATCTCAATATATTATTGATCTTTGTATCTATAGATGCATAAATTTTGATCTATTAGAATAGCCTTGTGAATTGAAGATTCATAGTGGATTCCAGGGTTTATCGTCATTGAACTTTCAAGTTTAGTAATTGTCTGCTAGCTCTAGCTCCCCACAACTTTTACTATTATAAGTTTCTAATTGATTACTTGCTTAATATTATTCTTTTACTGATATTTCTTAGCTATGACATTAATATCTTCATGATATTTATTTTTATTTACTCATAATTGATGTTGTAGATCTTAGTAAAAGCTGATGCTTTGAAATTGTAAAATATTTTTCGAGCTACTGAGAAGACTATTGCGTGTTCTAATATTGTATAATATTGTATATTTGCACAGAAATATTGAAGGATGATAATGAGGCTCTTGAGGATGAATTTGAGGTGGATGAAGCTAAACTCTATGTAAGTTGTTATTTATGTAGTTACTTTCGTTTTGCTAAAAACAAGGAGGTTTTCCCTCACTTATCTTTTGCGTACTGACAACTCTATGTTTGGTCCGTTATTGAAACTAATTAAGGAGCTGAGAGTCACATAAGGTAGTTTGAATTAATGCTAACCTGTAATTTTACTGGACAAATCTTTGGAACATAAATATCTGGTGTGAAGTTTTTCTTTTGAACAAATCACCAGGCCCGGCCCTGGGGCAGGGCCCAGAGGGCGACCGCCCTGGGCCCCAAAAACTTGGGGCCCATTTTTTTTATAATTTTTCAAAAAAAAAAGTTTAAGTTATTAAAAAAATATGCATAGGGACTCCAAGAGTCTCAACTATCCAAGCTCCAAATTCAACAATAATGGGTTGACATAATGACAGGTTGTAACTTGGTATTTGGTATTTGACAATTATGGTTCTTGCCTTCTTGGTTCTGGAGTTATTTTTTTATTTTCAACTTTTTTTTAATTTTTTTTTTTAAATTTAAAATCTAACTTGAACAGTTGAGGACTAAGGATCTTGGCTTATGGTTGGATTTGGGCTTGAAGTTGGAAGTGTAATCTCATATGTGCGTACTAGCAATTTTTACTGTTACTATTTTAATTTTTTATTCTATAATTCTTTGAAAATTGATTCTCAGTTGTACCTCACGATATTGAACAGCTCGTCCACCAAGTTTTGCATCTAGATCTAGTTCCACTGACTTGATGGCAACAACCTCAGATTCATCCTAGATATTTTTTTTACAGTTGAGTGATTATCATAGCCTGTTAATAAGTGTCTCTCAAACAAAATGATACACACTATATACAATATGGTTTCTACAACTAACCTGACTTGTATCTTTTCCGAGCCAATAGTGGAATCATGTCCAAAAACACTATTTTTTAAAGAAGTTGTCTGTATAAGAATGGATGTTTCAATGCCTTAGTTTTGAAGTGATGTTGAATTGGAGAAAATGAAATGCATTGTAACTATATAAGTATATATTACTGTACAACATGTAAATTGGGGAAAATAAATTGGGGAAAATGAAATGCAATGTATCTATATAAGACTATATTTCTTTGGTTATTTTGAACATGTTAATTATTTTTATATATTAATGTATTTCAATTACCAAAAGAAGGGCCTCATAATCTTTGTTCGCCCTGGGCCTCCAAATTGTCAGGACCGATCCTGCAAATCACATATATATGTTTCCATCACTACTCGCTTCAAAATGCTACACTTATCCTTCTCCCTGATCATTTATGTTCACAATGATTGCTTAGAATTTTGAGTCAATTACTGTTTTAAATTAATTTCATTTCGGCCGAAATTTCATTTCGGCTAGCTTGCCAATACGAAATCATATATTTTATACTCTACATCATTTTGGACCGAAATGTGTAGATTTTAGCCGAAATTACCGAAATATCAGCCGAAATATTGTCGAAATTGGTGAAATATCAGCCGAAATAACTCAAATGTTATTGTGAATATATTTAAAAATTTTGTTTTACTTTTTGCATATATGTCTTTCAATATAGGACCTTAACTAAAATAATGTGATGATTTCGTATCGCTATTGTTTGTATACATTATTTTCTAATCAATGCAAATTCAATTTAGTTATATTTTTATATTACATTCTCTTCTATATTATTGTTAAATTATGTGAATATTTACCGCAACTGATTCATGTTATTAGTTACATTATACAGTATTTTATATGATAAATGACACGTAGGACATATAATATCTTATTTAGTAACAATCTTTTTTTTATATATTGAGTATAGGAAATGAACATCTGATATGATCACATTTTTCCGAGATCTCATCCGATATTTCCGATCCGAGACGAAACACCCCTTGCCGAGATGATTCTGAAATCCGAGATTTAAAACCATGGAGTCAAACAAAAGCAACTGATATGAAACTAGAGTTTTCAGTTATTTCTAATATGTCAATTTGTAAACAACAAATATATAGATAAATTTTCTGAACATAAACATATATGTTGTATTTTATACCCACAAAAATGATGCAAGAATTTACTTTTCCTTTCATGTTTGTTGAGCAAGTCTTTGTATTGTTTTGATTCTGATATATGGTTGCATCTTGCTTATAATTTTTTTCCCTGGGTTTGTTGAGCAATCACAACAGAACTTTAGTACTCTTTAACTTTAGAGTTCTTATTTAGGTCAATTGGTTAGACCCTCTTCAATTACACATTCTTAAACTTGATTGCCCAACTCTTTAAAAATTCAAATTGAAACCCTTACACTTCGCTGATTTTTATTTTTATTTTTTATTTTTTATTCTTCTAAGGAACCAATAAGATTGCATTCATTTTCTTCCTCTCGAAATCATAATTTTTTAATGAAATTATCGTCAATTAAACCTGCAATTTGCATGCCAAATATATCATCTTCAATATCTAATCATTTTCAGGTTTTGTTTTGGGGTACTGAGTTTCAATCAGGTGTTTGGGATTTAGGTCTTGAAGTTTGTGTTTAATTTTGGGTTTTTGTGAGGTAAAAATTAATTATGTGTTGGTCTTTTTGAAAGAAGGCAAGCTGGCACGTATAGTTGAAGATTTCGATGGATACTGCAACTCTGTGCATGTATTTATACCTTGAGCAGCATTCTATTTTGCAGCCAGGTTATTCACTACAGACATTCACTAGGCATTTCACTTTTATTATGTCTCTAGATTTTGATCCTGCTAAAGAGGATCTGGTATGCTCCAGTGGGGAAGGGGGAATCGCCGTTTCACAGCCGGAGATGTGAAATTCTCTATTGGAGCATCAACAATGGGAGCAGCGCTAGAGTTTTCAAGATATAAAAATGATAGTAGATTTATTTTCATCCTTTTCTTCTATTTGGTATTTTAATGTATCCATAGAGTGCCTTTTACGTTGGATTTGTATATTTATATATTTTCATATTTCTTCATGGGTTACACACTCAAGTTTTTTGTGATTTCATTCTCATAAGCACTTGTACATATATGTAATTATTGGAATCAACTGAATTTGCAAATGATTTGGAATGAAATGTTTAATTAATATGTTTGGTTATTGGAATGAAATTTGTGCTCACAAGTACTTTTCTATTGTTTATTATTCGTGGATTGGTAGAAGATTACTGAAATAAATTTCTTAAAATTATTGTGAATTGAATTACAGGTATCTTGCAACCACCCCCAGCTCAACTAAAAACACGCATGCCTAAAAAAAAAAAAGAAAAAAAAGAAAAGAAAACCCCCAAATTTCCCACATAATCACCCAAATTTCCCTCCAACTTATGAAAGCTTATATGTGGAGGTTATTATAAGGGTATTTTTGTCTTTGAAAAGTAGAAACAACATTACTTTTTCCTTAAAACACCTCAAAATGGACGGAGTAGGCTATACTACCTAACGAAGTAAACTTAAGTTTAGTTATATGCAAAAAAAAAATTTAGTACGATTATCTGCCAAAGTTGTAAAACTCGGTAGGGTTATATGAAATTTAAGCTTTTCTTAAGTTGATTTTTCATTTATTTCATTTGAGTTAAAAAAATGACAAGATTGTGTTTGTGCATGCATGTTTGTGATGAACTGTCATATTTCGTCTAAATATACATTATTATTGAGGTTCAACAGTGGCATCTGTGATGTTTCCAAAAATAGCAGCCTTTATATCATGGTACTTTTGGAGAGTAAATTTACTCTAGCGACTTTTGTTAGAAGAAAGAACAGTGATATTCTAGGAGCAATAATTAATGGTATGATTAATGGTCCAGCTTGGTGAAAAATTATTTGACCAAAAGGAATCCTATCTAGCTATGTAGGTTTACATAATCCTGCTTCTTTCAGCCCATGATGCAAGGAGGCGCATTCCGCGTGTTTTCCCTACAACCTCTCCTCAACCTATACTGATTACCGAGTTGATAAAAATTTATACATGGTTTATAGGAATTTCACCACCACCCCCCCCAATTTTTTCCTTCAAAGATTTAGATATCAGGACATCAATATCAAGTAATCTTTCAGGATTAGTATGCTATAGAAGGTTACCTGCCATTGCCAGGGCAGACCGGAGTTCCCGGGGTCCGAGGCGAAAGGCCCAAATAATTATTTTTGGGGCCCCTAACAACAATATAATTTTTTTACTCGCAAAATATGTACCTATATTTACAAGAGGAATACAAATTTGAAGGCCCCTAAAATTGTAAAAAATCCGGGGGCCTGAGGTGGCCGCCTCACCAGCCTCAAAGTGGGCCGGCCCTGGCCATTGCAATTGCAGTTGCAATAAATCAAATTATTGATTTTTGGAGAGTTCCACTGGCTACTTCAAATGTATGTAGAAATTAGAGTTTTAAAAATTAAACACAACTACGAGTGCTTTTAGTTGCTGTTGCATGCAATACAACTTCGCATGCAACAATAGTTGCATCTTGGTTGTGATTAATTAGAAGCAATCAAACTTAATTCTTATAAAGAAAAAATATGTATTACAGAAAAAGAGCAATCATACTTAATGTCATATCATCTCCGTTTACTTATCCTCTGCATCAAATAAAATTCTGAGATAGTACTCAATTTTTTAAATTATTTTTTAAAAAAATTAAGGAAAATAAGTACCTAAGTCTTACAATTACTCCTATATATGTTAAATCAAACTAATTAATTCCAGTACTTACAACTACATGATTCATTTGTGCTCTATCAGACACCTAAATACTGAAAGGATTGCGCTAGCTAGCTAGCTAGCTATTATCTCTGAAGTTAGTATTTTTCACCACTTTTGTGATTATAACAGTAAAAGATGATGCATCTAGTCTAGCTGATGCAAATGGATCACTTTGAAACAGTCAGATGCATAAATGGTGGTCCTCCACTTCTATGGATTCCTTCTCCCTTATTATACAAAAGCATTTTAGTTTTCCAAAAATTAGGACATGTATAATACAGGCATATATTGAACAAATCGAGCAATATGAATTGATTAATTGATCAATGTAATGATCAAGTATCGACTGTTAGTACGTATGAAGTGCAAAAGCCAGCTGACATATAGAGTACTAATCACTTCAGTGATTGTCTTTCATCTGATGACATTCAGAATGCCACTTGCATTTGGTGTTGTGTTCAATGTATAGCTAGCTAGGTTAATGCCCAGACAAAGTTATATGGGAATGTGCATGACGGCTAGGATTGAAATTGATTTACTTTACTTCTGGGATTTAAACACTGATCAATATCAAAGGTTAGCTATAGCTTAGGTTTAAATTTGATTTTTCTTGATATATAAATTAATTACTGAAGTCTCCTGCTATGAAGTGCAGACTAAGCGCGCACTACTATATGATACACATGATCCACGTAAATTCTGTCAGCTTACTACCTTTCTTTCATCGCCCTCCTGTCTTTTAAAGCAGCTATATATGGCTTATTCTGACAAATCACTGAATTTTTCTCTTGCATGTAATTTCGTGCTTCAAAGCCTTACAACCTCGCAGTCTTTCTATGCTTTCACGCATTGAAGTTGACACAACCAAGAGGTTGTGAAGTACATATATACTTATACAAGACTTCATAGATACACTCATACCGACAAACAGATAACTGGCCACCAAGACTGAAACTGATTAGCCCACTAACCCTTAACCAGTCATAGAAGCTGCAGTAATTCCTTTTCTTGTATGGTTTACCGACATTGCCCATTTTGCAGATATATTGCTGTGATTAGTCGAGTTACGATATTGCAACCCTCGAAATTAATTTTTCACTTCTCTAATAAGTATTTTTTTTCACAGTTGCAACATTTGATTTCCAGTGAATTTTAACCACAGCTCAGTTACTTCACTGCAATTTCAATTTATTCAAGAAAAAAAAAAAACTGCAATTGCAATTCTTATCATGTCAAACACCCCAAATAGAATAGCTAGCTAGCAAATACAAATAACTAGTTTAGATTATTAGTTAACTATTAACACTTGATCAGTTGGATCCTTCTTATTTAGATACAAAAGATAAAAAAACAATTGAAATAGGGAGGGAAAAGGAAAATACGTTTCCTTTGAAAGGTAAATAAAATATTAGGCAAAATTTAAAAAAACGTCACAAAAGTTTGGCCCTGTTTAAAAAAACGTCACAAAATTTAAAAAAAAAAAAAAAAACCACACAATGTTTAATTTTCAACTCACAGAGTTAACAACCGTTATCTCTCTTCTACGTGCACTGCACGTGCTATGAAAACTTGACGAAAATATCCTCTTCTTCCCCAATTACTGAGCCGAAAAAGAAAAAAAAGAATCCAAATCAGATCATTTCTTCTTCCCCAATTACTGAGCCGAAAAAAAGAACCTAAATCAGATCAACCCAAATGAGAGCAACCCAAATTAACTGGAATGTATTGAACATTTATTATGAAATTGAATGGAATGTATTGAACATCTCAGCTGTCTTGATCTCAGTTTTTCTGCATTTGTGGTGGTGAGATTGATCAGATTTGTAATGTTTGATGCTCCAATTCGTAGATGTGATTTGTTTGAGGTGTTGGATTTGGTAGAATGTGCAATGTACAAATTTGTTGTAAGTGTGTTGTTAGTATAAGTGAATGTGTGAAATATACACACTAACAAAGCGGAAATCTACCTGATCATGTTAAATATACACACTAACAAAGTTGAAAAAAAACCTGATCATGTGTACATACTGTACATTATCAATAGTTTAGGGATGTTTCGTGAACTAAACTAATAGTTTTGTGATGTTCTTTTAAACAAAGGCATATATCTGTGATGTTTTTTAAAACAGAAGAATACTTTTGTGATGGTTTTTTAAACCAAACAATAGTTCTGAGATGTTTTTTTTAACAATTTTATACATTAACCTAAAGTGTTCTGAAATGAAAAGATTTACCTTTTTTTTTATCATAACCACTACATCTATTAACGTTTCAAACACCAAATGAAACTCTGCAAACAACCCAAACATTCATAAACATCGAGCACACAAGTGAAAGCATGTTTCACATTTCAAAACACATCGATTACAACGAGATTTGGGTATATTTGGGTTGCTCTCATTTGGGTTGATCTGATTTGGGTTCTTTTTTTCGGCTCAGTAATTGGGGAAGAAGAAAGGATCTGATTTGGGTTCTTTTTTTTCTTTTTCGGCTCAGTTCTTGGGGAAGAAGAGGGTATTTTCGTCAAGTTTTCATAGTACGTGCAGTGCACGTAGAAGAGAGATAACGGTTGTTAACTCTGCGAGTTGAAAATTAAACATTGTGTGGTTTTTAAAAAAAAAGAAGTTTTGTGACTTTTTTTAAACTCAGCGAAACTTTTATGACGTTTTTTTAAATTTTGCCAAAATATTATCCCAATAGTGCTGTCACATTTCAAACCATATCTACAAAATTCAACAACTAACTCCTATCTCGAATATTACATCTTGAAATACTCCTTCCTTATTGATAATGGTAAAATCAGAGCAAATCAGGATCGTACGATTCTAGCACAGATCTCAAAGTTTCTACAGAAAGATTAACCATAATGGACATCTTTAATAGGTTCGGCCTTCTCCAGACTTCTCTACAAGACAGGAAAGACACCCAGTCCATGAAGGCTAGAAGTCAAATCTCTTATCACCTAACAAGAGAACTTATTTCTTGAGGGGGAGAAACATAAAGGAGATAAGGAATTCATATCGATCCAACGGATTCAGATCGATCTCTTGATATGTTTCTCAGACCTATAAATACCCTCCCCCCTCCACAGCCAGAAGGTAATCAACAAATTGCCAGTTTCTCTCTCAAACTCTCTTTCACTTTCTGGTTCTGACTTGAGCGTCGGAGGGTTTGTCGCCAGGGCCAATCCCCGGTATTTCAGGTTTTTTGCAGGTCCATCGGCCGCGTCAGCAACCGTCAGATTCAGATCACGGTGGTCAGTCAACGATCCAGATTCAATCTCAGGAGCTCTAACCGCATTTCACGACAAAGATCAAAGGTAAGTTTTTTAGTAGTTTCCATTAAATAAGAACTCACTATCTGTTTGCTCACACACCAAAATAAGCAGCACCTACACAAGTCAGATTTGCCGTCATGCCATGAAGACTAAGAGACAGAGGGGCAGCCTCAAGCCGTTGCACCAACTCTCTTCGTCAACTAGCTCCTCCTGTGAAAATTTCGATTCCTCCTCAACAGTCACCCCGACAGCCTAGTCGAGCTCTTTCCAACGGAGAGGCACCGGGGGGCTCCCGGCAAAACCATCATGAACAACATCCTCTGTACGATCACGTCTCAGTCCTTAATGTTTCAAATGATTCAATGGCCTCGCGAGGCCCCCGGGGCTCTAGAGATCTCCGCCAGATCATCAGTGCCAGGCAACAAGGAACAGATCTGCGAATCCAATTGGACCACCCGAACTGAGGCCTCCCGCTCGGGACATCAAGCAAACCAGAGAACCTATTTTCCTAAACATAGATCAAGGCAATCCTCCTCTCACAGGGGGCGCACCACAATGAGGAGCCCAACTCATGAGAGTCGAAAGCCTCTTGTGCGGAACAAAGAGAAAAATGCCCCAGTCACTAGGGCCGAATTGGATAAGTTCAAGCTCAACATCCTCTAAGCTATCCAAGGAAGTCAAGATCTGGGCCAGCCCCCCAACAAAGGATTCGCCAACTCAACTGGGTCCCAGGGGAAGGACAACCAAGTCCTTCGCCGTATCCAAGAAGTAGAAGACCGTCTAGAGCAGATGAAGAATGAGAGAAACCGCTCCAGCAAGGCCTACCGCCCTAGTCGACATCCTTTCAGCAAAGCCATCCTCGATGCACCCCATCCCAAGGAACTTCAAGGCCCCTCAATTCGAATCCTACAATGGAGAATCAGATCCGACCGACCATATCGAGAGCTTCAAAACACTCATGATGGTCTACAACGCCACCGATGCACTCATGTGTCAAACATTCCCCGCCACACTGAAAGGATCAGCAACGGAATGATATTCGCGCCTGACTCCTGAATCTATATTCTCTTTCGATCAGCTCGAGGAGCTTTTCATTGCGCACTTCGTTACTAGTTGCAAGGCTGAAAAAACAAGTACCTCCCTATTAGAACTGAAACAAAGAGATGGAGACCTGTTGAAAGATATCGTCAAATGCTTTACGGCAGAAGCAAGGTCAATTTCTACCTTGGACTCTTCAGCGACGACTGCAGCTTTCCACCACAACGTCATAAGAACTGAAGGCCTTCCTCGCCAAGAGGCCTCCTTGAGATTTCACTGAGCTCCTGGAAAGGAGCAAAAAATACATCAGGGTCGAGGAAGCTCTCAATCCACAAATCAAGAAAGAGTCACATTTCGGGAACAAATGGAAGAACTCGAGCGAGGAAACACCCAAGAAGTTTCTGAAAAACGGTGCAATTCAACGCCGTCCTCCTCCAACACCTCGCTTCGAAAAGTTTACTTCCTTGAATACGAGTGTGTATGCCATCCTTATGGTAGTTGAAAAAGATGGGATAGTTCATCCTCCTAAAATGACAACAGCTAGCAAGAGAAGAGACAAGGACCTGTGGTGCGCATTTCACAGAGGCCATGGACACACTACCGACAATTGCCGGGCCCTTAAAAAAGAAATTGAAGACCTGATTCGGCGAGACTATCTCTCTCAATTTGTCCAACGAAACAATAACACTGAAACCCCTCCGCCAAGGGGGGCTATTAAGCATCCAAAAAGGTCTTCTGAATCACGAGACTCCGAGCACATGGCCATCCACACACCATTCATGGAGGACATATGGGGGAAGATTCTAACTCCTCCCGCAAAGTCTTCATAAGAAAAGTTAATTCAGTACATAACATCCACCCCCAAAGGGTTCGGGCCTCTCTATGTCCTTCTCCGATAAAGATCTTGAGGACCTCAAAACACCTCATTGCGATGCATTGGTTATAATCTAGGCATGGCAAATCATGATGTGCAATGTATCCTCGTAGACAACGGCAGCTCCATAAATATCCTCTCTATGGCCTTATTTGATGCTCTAAAGCTCTCGTGAGATTGACTCAAGCCAGTCAGCTATACACTTCACGGCTTTTCAGGTGCACCTGTCCAAGTTGAAGGAATTATCACACTCGACATGATGGCAGGTAAAGCCCCAACAACTCGGATGGAAGCATTAGACTTCCTGGTAGTCGACGTCAAATCTGCGTACAATGCCATATTCGGCCGCCCAGGCCTGACAGCCTCCCATTATCTTGCCTCCGCATTTCACATGAAAATGAAATTCCTAACTCTAGCAGGCATAGGCCAGGTTGTGGGAAGCCAACATGAAGCGTGGGCATGCTACACTCCTACTATGGGAAGATCGGTTCTCCCCCTCTATGCCGCAGAGCTTCCACCAGAAAACAATCACAGTAACACCGAGCCTGTAGACGGGGTCGAAGCTACTGCACTGGTTAGTCAAATCGAGAATTTTCAAATTTGTCAAGTTATCTCCTAGTTCCAAGTGCATCCTCATTAGAACGCAACAATAAACCTAAATCCATCACTCGCAGCCACTCCGCTAAGAAGAAACCATCATGCCAGTGCTCATCACTGCACCAGAAGGCCTCCCCTTCTCCTCACACATCCAGGGGAGGCTCACTTCAAAACAAACGACTCTGGGCAAGGTCTACCAAGTTGTTCGCTTTTTGGCTCACAACCTTGAAGACCCGAGGGGCAAGGATGTGATAGCAGGGACTCGAAATGAGCAACACCTCATGGAGTACGACAAGAGCGTCTGAAATGCCCTCTTCTAACTGTAGAATTTTTAAAACTTATAATAAAGGCCAGTAACTATAGCAGCCATTTATTTTTTTCTTTCAATAAAGACCACTTTCACTAACGGTCATGCATGTAATAAGGGCTAGCCATTAGAGCAGCCCCTTAGTTTATTTTTCAATAAAATTAGCTAGTTTATTCTTAAACATCTTGTTCAATTTCATTAAAGCAAACAATAAGCTAAACGCCCAACTTACACCTAGAGCGATGCTAAAAACTCGTTACAAGCTTTCCATAAGACGGATTCGGAGTCCATACCAATGGTTCAAAGTTAACTCTAGCAATTTGCAATAAAGCAAGTTCAGAGTTTGCTTCACCATTCGATCAGCTCCTGCAATTCCGTTAGCGCCTCCACGACCGGTTCGGAGTCCATACCCATGGCTCGAAGATACTCTAGCAATTTGAAAAGAAGCAAGTTTAGAGTGCGCTTTGCCATTCGATCTGCTCCTCCAACCTGTTAATACTTAAACTAACAAGTTCAGAATTCATATCCATGGCTCGGAGTTACTTTAGCAACCTGCAATTAAGCATGTTCAGAGTTCAACTCGTCATTCGACCTGTTCCTGAAACTAGTTTAAATTCCTTGAAAACAGATTAAGAGGTCCAAAATCGTAGATTGTAGTTACTCCAGTATCACTTGTAAAAGCAACACTTAGAGTTCAACTCACCACTCTATGTGACTCTTACAATTTGTCGAAAGACCCATACAGCAAGTTTGGAAAATGACTCTCCCTCAGAGTTGCTCCTACAACTAGCTGAGTTCAAGGCAGAGAAGTTCTAAACTCCATCACACATCGTCGACGGTTCGTTAGCTATACGCACCAGACCTGAGGCCCTGTTATTTAGCTACAAAGAATCCAGTCAATGGCACATCGATCTTAACAGCAAGGATCAAGCATATGAAAAAAATTCTTCAAATCGCAGGACTATCGCAAATCTATGCATTCAGATCCAGCATCACTACAAGTATCTACAAGCCTGGTCGAACTCTTCGTTGGCTCCAAACAACGAGTTCAATGCAATGCTCCTCGTTCAAATCCAATAATAACTCGTTCGCCCCAAACAACGAGTTCAACGCTCTAATCACCACTCAAGCTCCATCAGCAACTCGTTGACTAAGAACAATGGCTTCACTGTCTCGATCACCACTTTTCGCTCAGGGAAAATCCTACCAACAACCCCACAACTTCATGCAAAATGTTTAATCCCTAATGCCGGACTCAGAGCTGACTCCCCAAACATTCCGGATCAAACGGCAAGATCTACGTTCAATTCCGTTACGCACCGCCGACAATTCGTTAGCTATGCACAACAGACTTGAAGCCCTATTATTTAGCTACAAAGAATTCAATTGATGGTTCATCAATATCGACAACAAGGTGCACCACAAGGATCAAGCATGCAAAGAGATTTCATCAAGGATCAGAAAACTATCTCAGACCCATATGTTCAGATCCAGCAGTTATACAGATATATACAAGTACAAAATTATGAGTCATACAATTCGATCTACAAGCCGTCCCTTCGACTCCGTGGACGAGGGACGTTCCTAAGAGATACGAGCCTCCTTGTGGGTCGCCTGACGGCCACCAGTTTTTCTTGACCGCCAACATCTTTGACAGAAAATGTTGTTCCCATGGATTGAGATAGCTGGCCGGCATACGAAGCGCGTGATTCTCCACCAACCAAAGCTAAACTCAACGAAGAAGACACGCTACTCTGTTCACCAGGATGTCGAGGGAGCACATGCGCTATCGAGGCCGTTCCCCCAACGATCGACCCAACTACTCCAACCGTCGCATTCCCTTTCGCATTTGTCTTGGTGCCCTTCTTCACTTCAACCATTGTTCCCTTTTCGCACCGATGATGTGCGAGATGCTTACCGTTCATAACCCACTAAGTCTTTCTTGAAGACGGTACAACTTCAAGTCTTTCTCGATAACTACTTCCCTGAGAAGATCACACTCTCCAATACTGCCTTTAGTCACTTTTGGAGGCAAGGGCAAGTTGGAAAGATGGTCGGCATGAAGGAGTGCTAAATCGCAATCCCTCTCGATAAGTGCCGACTTAAGGCAAACAAACTCCAACCATTCGTCCTCCGACTGAACACGCAAATGGTCAACAGCCAATTTTGTTATGCACAGTCGCTTGTGAAGGCACTAAATCTCGTCACTACGAGGTTTCTCACCCGTTCCACGATCATCTGTCAACAATTCCAGAAGCATGGTGAACCAAAAAGAAAAAATACTAGGGTCAGGTCAAGTGTCACTTCCAAGCACATCAACTCAATACGACAAACGGTAACAAATCTGGAAGATATTTTTTCAAGCACTAAAATGAAGATACAGGAATGCGGTGGCCAGTCTGCAATTAGGCATCACAGAAAGTAGCTAAAAATTCGAAACAAAGGCAAATAAAGAAAGTCTGAAAGAAAAAGGGCATAACAAGGTGAATCAAGTATCCACCTGCTTTGGCGCCACCACGGACAAGGAACCCCCAGCTGCTTCCTTCCCCATGTTCTTTTTTCCAGACCCGCTCCTCGTGCTGCCCGCAGGAGTGCCGATCCTGCCATTATCCTTCCTGCCTGTATCAAGGGGCTCGCCAAGTCGAAGAGTCACATGGTAGTCTTTTCCATCGAACAGGGAACACGCTCTGCCACGTGTGAAATTGCTGCGACATAAGACTTAAGCATCACCCCTTGCAGTTTGGACTTACCCTCAGCATGAACCTTGGCCACCTCAAACTTCAGTTCCGAGGCTTGCAGTTTGGACTTACCCTCAGCATGAACCTTGGCCACCTCAAACTTCAGTTCCAAGGCTGCATCAGTGTGAGCCTTCTCCAACTCTAGTAGAAGGTCGGCGTTCCTATTATCCAATGCCTTCTTTCTCCCCTTTGACGCCTTTAGCTCAAGGCGCAACTCCTCCTTGCTCGCTGCCAATGCCTCTAACTCAAGGCGCGCCTACCTTTCCTTTTTCCTCAGCTCCTCCACCTCCGCCTTTGACTCGCCGAATTTTTCCTTGTCCATGAGAGATATGGGCCCTCAGGTTCTTCTCCTCGGTCGCATAGAAGTCAACCGGATGCCCAAAGTGACATATCGCCTGAAACAACGAGAAAATGGTTAAAATGAGATGATGCAAGGGAGGAAAGCACAAGCTAAGGAAAAAAGGGAACTAAATCATACCGTCATGTGTGCCCTCGCAATCTCCTGCACCCAATCTCACGAGGGGCTCCATCTTCAGCCTCTCTCTGTCAGCTGGAGTAGGAATGTGGCGGCTAGAGTCGAGGTAAGCGGCGGAGTTCACCAAAAAGCTCTCTTGGGGTTTCACATTCTAGTCAGGAGTATAGACCATGTTCTCCCTGTCAACAAGTACCGCGATAGCCGTATCAGTCAGAGGAGCCGACGTGACACACGCCACGATCGTAGCCAAGGAAGAACTTGCATCAGCAGCAGGCGACACCTCTGAAGGGGGCTCAGTCTGCACGGCTGGGGCTAGGGGCGGCAAGTCCTAGGAAGGAGAAGGATGCATAACTGACTTGTTCCTCTTCTTCAGCTCGTCATTCCTTTTGTTACGTAGCGCATCCAAGTCTGCCAGAATGTCTTCGTAATCCAGGCCTGTTCTTCCTGTAAGGTGAAACATGAAGGAGTTAAAACTCGTAAAACAAAATGAAAGCAAAAAAGGCATGTATAAAACGACAATAAAGCAACCACAGTAAAACCGTACTAGAAACAGCCGGGCCAAGACCACCTTCGAAGAGTACTTTGTCAGTGATGTCTTGCCATGCCAGCACCTTCAGTCCAAGAAGGGCATCACTAACGCTCTTTTCTTCCGATGTCATCACCGGCTCCACTCTCACTATCGAGGGAACTGTTCTCCTCCATGTAGTGGGGATTCCCCATGACTCAGCATTGCGAACAAAAAGAAATTTCTCCTTCCAACATCTAATTGAGCGGAGAGCATCGACTAACCCCCATTTCCTATGAGGGCTAAGATACCAATGCTCATCCACTTGGCTAAGTTGGATGAGTTTGAAATGATGTCTAAACACAACAAAACTCAGCTTAGCTCCAAGACAGCGACACTGTAAGACAAATTCGACAACGTGCCTCCACGTGTTCGGCACCAGCTACACTGGACACAGCCGATACCAGTTGAGCACCTCTTTAACAAAGGGGTGAAGGGGCAAGCGAAGCCCCGCGAAGAAGGCATCGCACGGAAAGAAGCATTATTCCTCAAATATGGTGCAGCATGCCCTAACTCCAACACCTGGCAGGAGTAAGATGTACTCGCAAGGAATCCCAAAGCCCGTTCCAATCACGGTGAGCTCCTCCCGTGTAAGGATGGTGGTGGCATAATCAGCCTCAGTAATGTAGATGGACTCTGGCTCGTCATATTCCATGCCACTCCTAAGAAACTCTCAGTCAACTACAGGATACTCCCTAATCAGTTCAGGGACTAAGAACAACAGGGTCTTAAGTGCGGATCCCCTATCTCTCTCAGGTACGACTATCGTTTCCACAACAGTGGAACAACCGACTATATCACACCCACTATTTCCTCCGGCGAATGGGCTGAACACAATACTATCGTCTGCATCTAGACTAACCGATCTAGGAGAAGCGCAGGGTGATAGAATGCTAGACATAATGAATGACAATTGTGAAATTTTACCTAGTCAATGTAATGTCAACGACGAATCTACAGCCAGAAACTAGCACCACCGTCGAACACCTGATGAACCACCAACCCTGCCTGGTGAAACACCACAACTTCTAGAGAGATGCTTTCAAAGTTTTCTAGAAAGAGAAAGAGAAAGTGGTAAATGAAGGAGTGAGAGGTGAAATCAAATCCTATTTATAGAACCCCAGAGATCAAATCACCACATGGCAGGATCTGAGCCCTCCACAAGATCCAACGATCAGATCACACTATACCAGTTCCAATAAAAATAGTATCTTAGCAACATGACAGTGGACCGGCAAAATGAGCGAACATCACAATGCTCGGTCGATGAAAGAAGTAGTCTGATGGGGCAAATAATTTCACAAATACTTGGTAGGTACGATGGGGCAAACAATTTTAAAAACACTTGGTAGGTACGATGGGGTGGACAATTTCACAATCACTTGGTGGGCCCAATTGTCACCGCCAACAAAAGGAAACCCATAACCAACTAAGCTTCAACATGACCAAGTCTACTAGCCCCACGGTATTTCCCAATCACCACCAAAGTCATTCAATCTCACCCCCAATCAATATCAAGCTCAAAATCAACTCGAACTCCAAGGAGGTGATCAAACCCAAAATCACCAGTACCCCTACTTTGGAACAAGAAAAGGAACTCCATCGAAGATGATTCAACTCCCAACAAGGCAAGATCCTTGCAAGATCAAAGCTTCAACCTATACTCCAAGAGTGAAGAGACCCAAAACTAGCAAAAACTCCAAAAAAGAAATAGATCTCACGGGTCCAAGAAGAAGAAAAAAATGGTTTCGGGTCGGGTTCAAGATTCACAAACCAAACCCGACAACCATGTGCTAAAAGTAGGGGGTTTGCGGGTATGAAGTTCAAACCCATTAACCCGATAACCTCTTCTTCTCCAAAACATCTTCTCAAAAAAAAACCCCCTCATCTTCTAAAAAGGCAGAGCTTGACTGAGAGCCCTTCTCCTCCTCACTCCAACTCCGACTGCGAGCTCTCGCCTCGTCAAGTTCATCACCAAATTCCCAGTCAATGAGAAGATGGCATAACTCGACCAAACATCAAGAACACCTCGACAAATGTTTCGAAAACAGAGCATCACTCGAAAAGGCGAGCAATAGCTCTACAGTTCGGTGAAAGTACGCCATAGCTTAGCGGCACTCTAAAAATGCCATAGCTCGGTGAGAAGTAGCTCGATCGCTCGGTAAGGAATAGCTCTATAGCTCGGCGACAAGTCAAAGCTCGTAGCTTAGCAAAGTTCGACAACCCATAGCTCGGAGATAATTCAAAACCTATAGCTTGCCCACTCCTCCATAGCTCTGCCAAAGAGAGCTATTTCCATAGCTCGGCCAAAAATAGAGCCTCGTAGCTCGGTGAGGAGAATAAGTTGATGAAGGGGACGGCTCGACGTCGTGGTGGCTCGACGAGGGCGAGAACTCATAGCTCTGCAAAAGCATAGGCTCCCCGTAGCGCGGCAAGGCCCTCAAAATTTGAAAAAATAGCCATAGCTCGACCAAGCCGAGCTAGGGGGTCCCCGCTACGATTTCTGGCCGTTGAATCGCTCCAAAATTCGAGCACGGGCGCGATGGACGTGCCAGATTGAGCCATGTCGCCCTCCTTCTTCCTCTGCAATCTGCCCCCTCTCCAATGTTGGATTTCACTCAGTGGGCGAGCCCCCTGCTAATGAGTGCTACAGATCGTGCCATGTCACCCTCCATCAAAGCGGTTGAATCACCACCGTTCGAACGCATCAGCGTGCGAGTCAGCCCATGATCAGCAATCCAGATCAAGCCATGTCACCTCCTCATGAAATCCTCTCATCACGGCTGCCTAACCTCATTAGCGTGTGAGCCATCCCCTGATCAACGACCCTGATCGTGCCAAAAAGCATGCTGGGGTCTGATTATTCAATAAAAATCCAATAAATTCATTTTAAATTTGAAAAATTAATTTAAAAATCCAAAAATAATTATTTAAATTCGGAAAATTAATTAAAATTTCCGAAAAATAATTTAAAATTGGATTTATTAATTATAAAATTTGAAAAAATGATTTTAAAATTGGGAAAATTATTGAAAAAATCCAAAAAAATCCAGAAAAATCCAAAAAATATGAAAAATTCCAGAAAAATATTCGCAAAGCCACTGATCAGTTCCAGGTATCTCCAAGCAGCCTGAAAGCTAAGATTGTATTCCATAATCCAAAACTAAGGCGTACTACTCCCCGAAAGCCAAGAAAATTGTCTTCTGGGAGTGGGGGGCTTATGATAATGGTAAAGTCAGAGCAAATCAGGGTCATAGGATTCTAGCACAGATATCAAAGTTTCTATAGGAAGATTAACCATAACGGGCCTTCTCCAGGCTCCTCTATAAGACATAGGCTCCTTTCAAGCCCATAAAAAGTGACAGACTAGGTCCATTAGGAGAGACACCCAACCCATGAAGGCTAGAAGTCAAATCTCTTATCCCCTAACAAGAGAACTTATCTCTTGAGGGGGAGAAACATAAAGGAGATAAGGAATTTATATCGATCCAAGAAATTTAGATCGATCTCTTGATATGTTTCTCAGGACTATAAATACTCTTCCCCCTCCACAGTCAGAAGGTAATCAACAAATCGCCAGTTTCTCTCTCAAACTCTCTTTCTCTTTCTGGTTCTGACTTGAGCGTCAGAAGGTTTGTCGCTGGGGCCAACCCCCGGTGTTTCAGGCTTTGTGCAGGTCCATCAGCGGCGTCAGCAACCGTCGGATTCAGATCATGGTGGTCAGTCAATGATCCAGATTCAATCTCAGGAGCTCTAACCGCATTTCACGGCAAAGATCAAAGGTCATTATTTTAGTAGTTTCCATAAAATAACAACTCACTATTTGTTTTCTCCCACACCAAAATAAGCAGCAACACTTATCTTTTCGTTTTTGCTTCTTCAACGAGTATGTTAGATATTACATTAGATGTTTAGTCCTCTATCGAAATATGTATTAGTTTAGTATTTAATTTCCTCTTATATGTTGTACTCAATTATAATTAATCCAATAATCTTTTTTCAATCTCTCTGTTTATCTTAACATGATATCATAGCAGTAATCCCTAGCCCTAATATTTTTTTTCCATCCCTAATTCCTACCCCTAATTACTGTACCTCAAACCCTAATATTCTACCCTATCAATAACTTCAAATCAGCAGTCATCCACATTATCAGCAACCTCCTGCTGAACTCAACAACTCCCGGTGAACTCACCATCAACACAACAACAATTCCTGACGACTCTGGCGACTCCTTTCTCCTACCCCGCAACATCTTCGGCGACTCCTCCCTCCTGCATCCTTTCCTACCCGAATCCCAACGACTTCACCCGCTAGTTCTCCTCACACCCAATTCTCGTCGCCTCCCCTGCTACTAGCTGCCACCCATAAATTCCCAAATCACCCGAAACCCTAGCCACCACTCCTCTCCAACCCTAACCCAAAAATCCTACGATGTTATCACCCATCTAAATCGCAAAACCCTTATCCTACAACCAAACCTGAACCCGACCCCAAATACCCAAAACCCTGTTCCCCAAAAAAACCAAATTCAAACTTGAAAATCCAATCCCTAACTTTAACCCTAACCCAAACCTGCTTCTCTTTGCTCCCGCTTCGTCAGTTGTCGCCGCCGTTCGCCATAAAAATAATAATTTGCAGGCACTTATCCAATGGAACCCCAGTTTCTCTAGCATCTTCCCGTCTCCACCGACTTCCTAGTTACTGCATCTTCCTCTTCAGTCATTCATAATCCCGGCTTTGACAACAACAAAGCCATCCCTATACCGGGCGCACCACTTCTTCGGACACCAGCAACAGTAGCAACATCCCGATCTCTCTCCTTCTCGCCGTATCGATCTCGACAACAACAACATTGTCGTACTCATCCCTACCACACCATCACCAGTCTCATTCCTCCTTGCCGTAAGCTGCTTCCCTTACATCTTCTATCATGACCAGTACTCCAACTTAGCAATCTCCCGCCGATTGGGTCAATTTTTAGCATCGTCTTGCTCAGCTGGAACTCAAGCTCTTGGGTCAGTTTACCATTGCTAGCCCCTTTGCCCTTACATTCTCTGTTACTCCCGGTATGAATTCTTACTGGATTTTAGATTCTGGTGCATCACATCATCTTACTAGTAATTACACAATGCTTACCACCAACATTGCACTTCTCTCTCACTCTCCATCCCTTCACACAGTCGATGACTCACAACTTTTCACTACACACTCAGGATCTATTAGCTCTTCCACTATCACATTGCCTTATGTTCTTTATGCTCCCTATTTATCTATGAACCTTATTTCCATTAGTTCTTTGTGCGATAGTGGTCTTGTCATTTCATTCAATTCTTTAGATTTTTCTATTACATTCACACACTGGACATAGGATTGGGCGTGTTAGTTGACATGGTTGTCTATATCATCTAGATTTTCTACATGCACATAAATCTCATTCTAATTTTGTTAGTGTTGTGTCCTCTGATGTTGATCTATAGCACATACGTTTGGGTCATGTTAGTGAGTCTTATCTCAAGATTTTAGCCTGTAGTAGTGCCCTTGGCCATCTTTCTTTTACACGTAGTCATGCCCTCACACACATGAGCAAAATGCTATAGTTGAACGCAAGCATCGTTATATTTTGAGACAAATCCCACTCTTTTAATCTCATCTTCTGATCCTTGTCCTTTTTGGGCTGAAGCTGTCGTGATATCTGTTCGCCTCATTAACATCACCCCCTCATCTATCCTATCTGATACGACATATTATGAGGCTCTTCATCACTCACCACCGAACTACAGTATGCTCTATATTTTTGGGTGCACCTGTAACATCCTTATCCCTCCCACTGAGAACACAAAGCTGACCGCCCACGCTGCTAAGTGCGTTCACTTAGGTATCAGTTCAGAGAACAAGGAATATCGTTGTTTTGATCATTCGGTGCGTCATGTCCGTATTTTTCGACATGTATCCTTTGTGGAAGACTCTCCTTACTATTTTTCCTCTCCTGAAGATACTAGCTTTCTCGATTTCCTAGTTGTTGGGCCTACCTCCCCAGATACATCTTCATACATTCCCTTCGATCCCACTCCTTTGGCTACCCTTCCATATTATACAGACGTTACACCTACTGTTCCTCCTATAGAGACACCTCCTACCCCACCTGCATCACCACAACATCATGCAACCATACCACCTGCATCCCCACCACTGCATGCACCCACCCTACCGACCTCACTCCCACACCTTGCTAATCCACCTCCAGTTCGTCGGTCTACACGTTCCACTTTAGGCATCCTACATGCACGTTATACACCTGATGCCACTGATCCTTCTGACTAGTTTGAATTTGCCACCCTAGTTTCCTACTCACCACAGTTCCATGCATATCTTATTGCTATACACTCCACACGTGAGCCAGAACCTATCAAGAAGGAATTCTATATCCCGAGTGGTGGAAAGCTATTGCAGAGGAGTTCAGTACATTTGATCAGACGGACACTAGAGATGTTATTCCACTGCCAGTGGGCGTCCAACCTAATAGCTGCAAGTGGAGCTTCAAGGTCAAATATTGACGTGATGGCTCTATTGAGCGGCACAAGGCTCGTCTAGTTGCCTGATGATATACTCAGGAGCATGCCATTGATTATGATGAGATTATTACTTCAGTTGCACAGATGACTACAGTTCCTACTCTCCTTGCTGTTGCCTCCATCCGTCATTGGCCATTATACCAGATGGACGTGAAAAATGCCTTTCTTCATGGTACCTTATCTGAGGTTGTTTACATGCATCACCCTCTTGGCATTACCACATCTCCTCGTCATGTATGTCATCTACGCCAAGCTATATATGGTCTGAAATAGGCCTCTTGAGCCTAGTTAGAGTGTTTTTGCCGAGTCATCACACAGGTCGGTTTCAGTCAGAGTTTACAAGACCACTCTATGTTTATGCGGTCAACACCGTAAGGGAGGGTACTTCTACTATTATATATTGATGATAAGATTATCACTGGGGATGACTCTGCAGGCATCACATCCACTCAAAGATGCCTTTAACAACCGTTTCATATGAAAGATTTTGGCAGACTACGCTATTTTCTGGGTCTAGAGATTGCTCATGGATCTTGGAGGATACTCATTTCTCAACAGAAATACATATCATACATTATCTCTGCTACATGTCTCTTTGACAGTCGATCAACCGATAGTCCCTTAAAGCTTCACGTCAAGCTTCATCCTAAAGATGGTGAGCTTCTTTCCAGATTCCACAAGATACAAGCAGATTGTTGGACAGCTTGTCTACTTAACCCGATATTGCTCATGCAGTCAGTAATGTAAGTCAGTTTGTTTCAGCTCCTACATCAGTTCACTACAGTGCTCTTCTTCGAATCCTCAGATATCTTCGGGGTACCATTACTTGCTCATTATTCATGCATTTTATATCTAAATTAGAGCTTAGTGCATATTCTGATTCATATTGGGCGGGTGATCCTACTAACAGATAGTCTACCACAAGTTTTTGTCTATTCCTTGGTGATTCGCTGATCTCATGGCGAAGCCGGAAACAAGAAGTTGTTGCATGTTCTTCCATAAAAGCTGAGTACAGAGCGATAACAGTTATTACTAGTGTGATTGTTCATGTTCATTGGTTGTTATCAGATAATAGTGTCACTCTTACAGGACTACTCATCTTCATTGTGATAATTGGAGTGCATTGCATATTGCAAGCAATCTGGTCTTTTATGAGCGGAAAAAGCACATAGAGATTGATTGCCACTATGTTCATGAGCGTTTTAAGGCTTATGTGACCTCTTCATAGCAGATGTCAGACTTCTTCACCAAATCTCATACTGTTAAGAAATTTTGATACTTTGTGGGCAAACTCACACTTTCGACCTACCATGAGTTTGAGATGCAGTGTTAGACATTATATTAGATATTTAGTCCCATATCGAAATATGCATTAGTTTAGTATTTGCTTAGCTCGTATGTATAAGAGACATTACACTCAATTATAATTAATCCAATAATCTTTCTTCAATCTCTTTGTTTACCTTAACAGAGTCTTACTAAATCGGACTCCTCTTTTAACTGTTTGGTAGTCATACTTTCTCACAGCACAACTTATCATTCTTCCTCCTAGTGTAGTGTTGCTCTGATAAAGAGTTGTTGCAAAAATCTCAAAATTCGGCCCAGTAAAAATAAAGCAAGATGTGATAATCGATCACGATTAACAACCAAACAAGAACGTAGATAACAACAAACACAATAACACACATAATTTATCTTGGTTTAATCCATGGAAGAATTAACCAAGATAATATTTAATTAGAGATGTTACAAGAGGTTATAATACTCTCTCACCAAGAATGTATCTATCTTTCAAGCCTCACTAGAATGGAAAACTCTCATATAAAGTACTCTCCTCTCAAAGAAGTCACAACTGATATTTATACAGATCTAACTTGGAGAATGAACCAGGCCTAAAAATATCCCGAAGATTTTAACCTAAAAACTCTTAGTCGTCGCTTGCGGTCGGATGCCTAAAGTGGCATCACTGGCACCTTATTTCATCTTGATTTTTCTCTTATTCATCAAAGATTACTATTTCTTTCTTCTTTTCTGAGTTTATCAGAACTGCTTTGTTTTGATTCATAAGAAGTAGTAAACCGTGGCAGGAGTGAGATGAAGGAAGGGGATAGGTTTGTGAGCCGCTGATTTGCAAATTGCTTTAACAAGAGGAGTTTCTAGCTCTCACTGGAATTGTATGGGAGTCGTCCTCGGAGAGACTTCTACTGTACTCCGTGCAACTATGGTTGTTGATCCGCCAGAGCCAAAGCTGAACTAGAATGTTGTATATGTATAGAAGCACAATTTTCACCTCACTATTCACTTTGTTTCTTCTTCTCACTTCACCCTTCCTCTTCAACTTCGTTGGTGACTCATGTATGTAAGAAATAAACCCAATAATCGCCTCCTTTGACTACATATGAAGTGCTTCTAATCTATGTGACCTATAACTTCTACACTCTTCCCTTCTTCCTTTGATCCCATTGTAAACAACATACTCAGTGGCTTTGTCTATTTGTCAAATTTACCTCCACCCGTTATTATTTTATTGTATGCCCTCTCAAGAGAATACCCAGTAGATATTGACATGGAGATGTCATTCTCCTTTCGAACTCCACCTACCTTAGGGATGGCAACCGGGTTGGGTTGACCTGCGACCCGCCCACACGAACCCGGTCCGCAACTATGCGGTTCGGGTCCGGGTAGAACCCGCGGGTATACCCAGGTCGAAAAAGTAGAAAACCAAACCCGCTCCACCCAGCCCGCTCGACCTGTTGACCAAGTCAAACTCGCCCACCAACCCACGGGAACGGTTAGAAATAAACCGTTGTGGCTATTTTTTTTTGTTTTTGTTCCCCCCCTCTCAATAAATACCCCCTTAATTCAATCTAAAAATTTCCACACCTTACTCTCTTACTCTCTCTACTACTGCTACTCAATTTAATCTCAATTCAATTAAGTGTTTTCAACAAGTAAATATTTTTTATCGTACTGGAATTGTGTTGATTCAACTCTCAACTATGTCTACTTCAACTCCTCCAACAAAAAAGCTTTATCTCTCTCTTTCAAGTTGCAACGACTATCGGATTACCAACTACTCTCTACTTTTATTTCCTCTCTCATTTGTATATGTGATTATCCGCGAAGTACGGTATCAAAATTTCACAACCATCCTATTGTCTTGAATTTTGTTGTTGTTCAAATTTTTTGTATCATATTTGTTTGTTGGTTTTTCTCTTTTTTCTCTCTCAACTCTCCTATTATTTTTTAGATTTTATTTTTTAACATATACTTCCTAGTTTTTTTTCTATTATTTTACATACACTAGTAAAATACTTGAAATCTTTTTTTTCGCATACACTATTACCATATTTAGATCATGAGGTAGCGGCTGTAGACAAAGTGGACAAGATTCCACCGGTACTTCACGTTGACCTCCAATAGTCCCATGAATTGAACCCGAATTTACATATAATCTTATGGTAGGAACTCACAATATCCCTACACACGAAATAGAAGAAGAAATGCATAATATTAACACACAAACTGAACCCAGTAGTAGTAAAAAATCAGGGGAGAAACAAGTGATTGACATAGATTTTATGACTATATCCCTAATGAGAATAATCGGGGTGTAGGATATAAGATTTGTAAACATTGTGACAAGAGTTACAAATGGAAGAAGGGTGAGAGAACATTTACAATTAAATGACACATTTTAAATGTACACAAAGATTTAGTACAAGACCAACAAGGTCAACAAAAGATCAACCCTAGGATCGGACAAATAGATAGCCAACCATATGATCCCGAATTAGTTCGTCGGGAAATGGCCCGACTAGTTTTTAAGGATGAGCTACCTTTATCATATTCCAAGAGTAGGAATGTAGAGTCTTTTAACCAAAATGCACTAAATCCACATTTTAGAAGAATTCATAAAGTCCGATTGTTTTAAACTTTACAACAAAATGAGAGACGCTTTAATTGCACTCTATATTCTTTAACTTGTAGAGTATCGTTAACTTCCGATTGTTGGAAATGTTATAACGATATTCCGATGATGGGCTTAACTTATCATTGGATAGATAGTGATTGGATGATTCAAAAGAGAATTATCTCACTTGGGGCTTTGCCGTATCCCCATAGTGGACTAGTTATTGCAACACATATTTTAGAAGTTTGTGATTTACATCATATTCGTGATAAATTTTTTACTATTAGTTTTGATCATGCATCTAACAACAATGCTTCGATTAGTACAATAGAAACACAGTTAGCTCCTCCATATAATGAAAATTTTCATGTTAGATGTGCATGTCATTTTTTAAATTTATGTGCACAAGATGCATTAAAAGTAGCCGATTCATATATAGTTGCAACTAGCAATTGTGTACATTTTATTGCTTTGAGTTGTCCTATGCTTCAAGATTTAAAGGATGGTGTAAGCTAGGGGAATACATTTTAGAAAATTTCCTAAAGATGTTAAGAACCGATGGAACTGTACTTTCGATTTACTAAATTTTGTTACTCAATACAAAGATATTATAAATGATTTGTCTTGCAAAAAATATGGAAAATTTTTAAATGACTCCCCAATCATGGTATTTTTCCGAATCTTTATTACAATTTTTGAAACTTTTTAAAACTGCAACTTTGAAGTTTTCTACATCTTATGATTCTACTTCTAGTAGTATTTTTATTTCAATCATTACTATGATGCAAACTTTTTAAGAAATAATTTTAGACAAATACATTAGCCATATTGTTGTTCCGGCTTATAATTCTTTTTTGAAGTATTTTAATCCTCCTCCTATGTTGTATTGTATTACTACTGTTATGGATCCTCGTATCAAATTAGCGTAATTGATTATTTTTTTTTTACTTAGGAGATGATTCCGAATATGATTGTAATGAATTTTAGCTAGCTTTTAATCGACATTGAATAACTTGTATGATTATTATGATAGAACTTTTGCATCTAGTAGTACAACTAGTATAGTTACTTCTTCTTCTTCTATTTCTAGAGGTAAGGGTAAGAGTACATTAGAAGATTCCACTGCTAATTTACTTACTCATATTCAATCAAAAAAACCTTGGACTAATAAACGTAATGAATTAAATTGGTATAATCAACAAGATAGTGAAAGTTCTAGTACTAAGATTGAAGTACTACAATGGTGGAAATAACATGAAAATCTTTTTCCTATTCTTTCACATATGGCTAGAGATTTACTAACTCCTCCTGTCTCCACAGTTGCTTCTGAAAGTACTTTTTCTACAAGTGGCAGAGTTTTAATAGATTATAGGAATCGCTTGAAGCCGGATTCGTTGGAGATGCTCATGTGCACCGAAGATTGGATGAATGCTGAAGACAGGACTCAAGGAAAAAGGGCATCCACACAAAAGAGTGGAAGCAACTCCCTGAAGTCCAACAACAAGATTAGGAAATTTAGGGCGATGAGATTCTAGGTATAGGTTAAGTAGAGGTGCACAACAATAATCTAATGCCCTCTCTTCAATCTAACTCTAGGTTATCTCGAACTCTAAATTGTCCTCTTAAACATGTAATTGAAGGAATTTGTATTTTTTTAAAACATTAATTGTATGTAAAAAAGTTGTAACAATTTCATAGAAGTTGAAATGAATAATATATACAATTTTGTTTAATTCTTAATCTCTTATACTTGTACAATTTTTTTTAAGGTTAAAAGAGGGGGGGGGGGGGACTTGTATTTGTATGTAAAAAAACTTGTAAAAAATTCATAGTAGCTGAAATGAATAATCAATTATATATGCATTTTTTCACTCTTATATAGTTATACTTGTTGTATTTTTTTTAGTGAAGTTGTAAAAACGGGTTCGACCCTAACAGGTTCACGGGTCGACTAGGTCGAAGTTTCCAAAAATTAACCCGGCCCGGCCCGGTTAAAGCTCCGACCCGACCCGAACCCGCCAACATATGGCTTCAACCCGGCGGGTCCGACCCGACCCGACCTAGTTGACCCGAATGCCAACCCTAATTGAGGCAATTTTCAACTCTCGATGATATTCGAATGTCGTGATCTCACTTTGGTAATTCTAGTGGCGGCATAGTAGATGCTTTAGGAACTTGGGGTATAAAATACTCGATCCAGTTTTTCCATTCCGACAAAGCCTATAGAGGTTGTGCAGAACACCCCTCCCTCCAATCCTCACCTTACGATGATCTTTCCAAATTGATAATACTCCATATTAAGCTATGTACCTACATCTGCGTGCTTCGAGAGTTCCCAAGGATATTAGATTTCGTTTTAACAAGCACGCATGACTTTTTATATTGTAAACCACTTCCCATCTAGCTCCTCCAACTCAACTGTCATCTCACCCACTACATCACAACTCTCACCAGTTCCCATTCTTACTGAACAACATGTTGCAGACTTGTAAATATCGAATATCTTCTTCTCGGAATAAATGTGAGAATAACTCTCTGAATCATGATACCAACCAGAATTTATATCTTGAAAAATAAATAAGAAAACACAAATTATTACATGAAATAGTGACATTTACTATGTTGTCTGACTAAAAAACACCTTTTTGTAATGCTCTTTCCCTGTGCAAAAGTGGCAACAAACCTCTCCTTTACATGCACTCTCTCTTCCAATTGTTTTTTTTTTCACTACCAGACAACACGAAGAAATATACCATGTTCTGAGTTTCCTTCTTAAGTTTATAATCTTTCAAGCCATTGATTACTTACCACCAAGAACTTTTTGTCAAATTTTTTGTAATATGGTGGTTACAAATGCTAGTTGGCAATGAATATATACAGTTGAAAGCTTTATCACTTCACTGTGATCATGTAAGTTGATTGCCTTCAACTCGAATAGCACCTTATTAAATTCCATTATATGATCACGAAGAGCGGTACTTCCTTTATTGAGAAACAAACAAGCTTTCTCTTCAAGTACATCTGATCCAATAAAGACGATCCTGAATTATCAATTTTTAGTTTCGCCATAGTCCCACCATGCTTTTCTCCTTGAGCAAGTTGCACTTGATTTCGTCCGTGAATGACAAACATATTAAACTTTATGCTTTTAAGCAAATCTCGTCCCACTTCTCATGTGTCATGTTGACCGGCCTTTTCGGCTTATTCGAATACTCTTTTTCTCCTTATAGAGAATTATGCAGTCATATATGTCCACCTTCCGGAGATTAAAGTTGATCTTCCCATCAAACTGTTTAATCTTCAAGAAACTATAATTTGTCATCTTTGTCAAGGAACTCGAAACTCTAAGGAAGCTTTGAAACCAGTTGTTGCTCTGATAAGCTGTTGATGTGGAAGTACCATGATTCGGTACAACGGAAATAAATCGAAAGGCAACAATCGATCATGATTATCAATCAAACAAGAACATAAATCACACCAAATATATTACTGCACACAATTTGTCTCGGGTCGGTAAACCTAATCCGGGGGACAAATAATCGAGATATTACTTAACTAAGATGGCACAATAGGTTACAATATTATCTCACCAAGAATCTATCTATTTTCAAGCCTTACTAGAAAATAGTCTACTATTTACAATTGAAAACTCTCATATGAAGTACTCTCCTCTTAAGGTGGCTACAATTGATATTTATAGACATCTATAATTCTTAGTGTAATACCCTGACTTTTTAATATATGGAAGATTATTCATTTTTATATAGTATACTTGTGCAATATTATTGACTAGTATTTTTTTCAACATCGTTTTATAAAGCATTAATTTACTTATTTCTACAAAATAACTAGTTTGGCCCAAATTGGTTTTAAGCCCATGAATTTAAACCCTCTTACTATTTTCTACAACTTGTAATGTAGCATTTCTTACTCTATTTTATTCCCGGGTATTTAATGTACATATTGTAGTGTGACTTGTGCCTACACGTGCACTTTATGTACACGTGCAATGAGCACACTTCTTGACCGGATTGTGGAGTGATGGGTGAGATCATGGGTGGTTACATTTTGAGGTGTGGGTAGTTTCTAAACTTCCGATTTAATCTCAGCCCTTGTTTCTTCAACTCCCTAATAGATCTCAACCCTTCATTCTATTTATCTTCTAATATAAATACCCCCCTTCTAATCCCTATCTTTTTACACTAAAATTCCTGAGATTTTAAGAGTATCTGAGAGTTGTGTGGGAGTTTCCTGTGGAGGCAAGCAGCATTGCTGAGGAGTCGGAGTGGAGCAAAGGAACAAGAAGTGCTGCGCTATATTGAAGGACTTGCGGGATTTCGTTATTTTTCTTCATAAAAGGTGGGTGTTTCTCAGGACTTCTAACGTAGGAGTAATACTATAATTGTCATGATGGATACCATGTTACAAAAGAGAATTGAATGCGGTAGAAATTGCTTGAACATGCTATTAATTTGAGGCGAGACTGTCGGTACAGTCGACTGCCATATGAGCCAGCCGACTGATACGAGACATTTACTTTTATAAAGTGCTGATAAAATGTGTATGAATAGCCATGATGGTGTGATTATTAAATGTATGTTTTTCCCTATGACACATATGATGGAGGGAAGGTAGACAAACAAAAAGAACTAAAGGTGATAAATATTTGAAGTTGTCGGCTCAGTCGACTGACTTGGGGTTAAGTCGACTGGTGCTCGTTCTGAAAGTGACTGTTTGATAGTTCCCCGAATAAAGATATTCTATTTATGTAGATCCATGATGATGACTTGAAATTTATATCCCCATTGTCGTATGTAAGTATGAGCAATGTGAATGCATGTTTAGAGTAGTTTTCTCTAAAGAGCATGTTAATAACTGGGAAAATTGTGCTGTGAATGCTACTGAACAAGAGGAACTCTGTTTATGAAACATGAATTGGTATATATTGTTAATTGATATCATGATGCAAGTATATGTAAGAAACTGTAAGTAAATTCCCAAATTAAAATGGATCTGTCCAGTCGACCGATGCATGTGGCAAGTCGACTGATCTGGACTTAGAAATATTGCTGTTGAAATCTCCAGGACAGACGACTGATTACTTACCAGTCGACTGTCATGTGGATAATATTGTGAATATGAACGGTTGCGGGACAGGCGACTGGTTGAGTGCAACAGTCGACTATCCCGAGCAACTGTGATGATACTGTGTGACTGTATAAGTCGACTGGTACCTTCCCAGGTCGACTGTACAGAGAGGACTTCGACAATTTGATTCATGTATTTCACTGTTGATAATGATGAACTTTATGCTTTCATTGATGGATTCTGATTATGGCTGCATGAATTATGTGAAAGGAATCATAGATGAGAATTGAGAATTTTATGAATAATTATGAAAGGCTAAATCATGAAAAGAAAGTCTGTGAGACTCTAAAATGAATTATGAGCTGATGATGCTCCATTGGATATTGTGAATTTGAAATTGAACGAAAGAGTAGCTAAGTCTCCCCGGCAGTGAATGAAATGATATTGAGAATTAGACCAGGTTGGTCAAGTGAAATGAAATGATAAGTCCGGTTGATGGAGAGGCTAACTCTAGAGCTTGATTTTATTCATGATTCTAATGTAACTTAAATACATAGTGTGGAGGTGATGAAGGTGAGAGAAAAACATGAGTATGAGAGCTAGGGTACGGTGCGGGTGTGTGAGCCGCAGAATGCATGCTTGATGAGTCAAGACATGGCGCGGGCACAACTCAGTAATGATCGGACTCTAGTCACGCTTGTGGGATGTTTTGGTGACTGCAAGAGGAGTGTGTTCAGGGAGGAGGCTGAATTGTCGCAGAATGCATGCTTGACGAGTCAAGACATGACGCGAAATTCTACTCCAGGGGCCAGGATACATGCTTGTACTCATAGATTCATCCAGGATACTCATTGGAATTACAGAAGTAGAATAAGTCATGGCGGGGGATTGAACCCTACAAAAGAATGAAGATCGTTTAAGAGGCTTGCCCTCGAACCTATGTAGTATGGGATGCATAGAATTCGAACAAGTGCGCATTAGTGTCATGTTAATTAAGTAAATTGCATTAAGGATTTAAGTGCACAATCACGACACGACATCATTAAAAGTTCCCCCTTATTTGCATGCTTATGTTGAACCAGTTTGTGATTTGTAAGAAATGAGATTCATTATACTATTTCTGGCATAGAGAGGATAGCCATGTATAATTATCGTCGGTTGAATAAACTGACGTACCCACAGTGTTTTATGCAGGATAATTACATGTAAGAGGAATGGATGCACAAAGAGTTCATTATGTTGTTGTTCATTTATGTAAATATTGTATATTTTGCTTCCGCTGTGTAAATTCAAATGTAATATGTTGTAAACTTTGATGTAAAAGTAAAGTTTTAAAATTCCTTGTAAAATTGTATGTGAAGAAAGCGAAAAGATCCTGAAGAACATCTCGAATTCAGTAAATTGGGATTCGGGGCGTTACACTTAGGGTGATCCTCCATTGTCTGATAAGTCTGTAAAGGTATTCATTGAGCCTTGTGATCTAACTTGGAGAACATGGCTGGTCCAAATAAATTGCTAAGATTTCAGCCAAAAATGGTACTCGACAGCAACCAAATTGAACCTAACATGAGAGGAGTTGTGATTGACTGCCAAATAAAGCAGACTGCAACCTAGGCAGCCAAGAATAGCAAGCCGTTTGCATCCACTATTTGCTTCTTCTTTTTCTTCTTCAATTCCCCCATCCTCTTCAACTTCATTCATGGCTCGAATGTGCAAGACATGAACCCAATGTTGAAATATAGTAATTGCTAATGTGTATATTCTGTTTCCTAATCTATAGAAAACAGATTCCTTAAATCTCTCATCTTCCCAATCTTCTCTCAATCTCCTTTCTTTTTCTCCAAGAATGTAATTCTTATATATAGATGTATATAGTAGAGAAACAAAATATGAATAAGAAAAATATTATTTTCTCCCAAATATGTTTTCAATATGGTATTAGATCCTAAAAAGATCTAGGCTAGTTGAAGAAGAAGAAGAGACGGAGGTGACCGAATCTGACACATCTATTGCACCCAACCTCGACCTCCACAACCACCACCGATCACTGACCCCGACCCTGACCCCGACCTCTGTCGCACCACTAATCACTGACCCCAACCCTGACCTCTGTTGCACCCGATCTCTGCTCAACTTCAGACGTTGCCACCAATCACTGTCTAACTCCAGACCCTGCAAAACTCCACCGACTTCGACTTCGACTTCGAGTTCTACCCTAACTCTGATTGAACCATTAACCGACTTTGACTACCCGCATCATCCCTCGAAACCATTGCTAGTCAGATCTGAGTCCAAGCCGTTGCCAGATCTGATTGACACCACTGCCCTAACCACCGCCTTCAACATCCAATACAAACTTCGATTTCGCTTTCGAAGGCGAAATCAAATCTGAGTCCATACAGTTGTTGTTGCTCAGTCTCCACTCGCCGACGATCCAGTCGCCGTCCAGTCTCTGTCGATTCTTCCACCCGTCGATCCATCCACTCGATCTCCAACCCGAACTCCAACCCGACCTGCTACCTCCTTCAGATCCGATCCACTGCAAGAATCTCCTTGCCACCACTGATATTCTTATCCAATGCTCACTCAATCTCCACTTACCCGATCATGTAATATTTGGTGTTGAGAGTAAAATTTGTTGTTGCAACTTCAATATTCGGTGTTATTGTCTGCTGGAGAATCCCGCCTCTCGTTTCCTGTTTATGGTTCTTGGTATTTGTTGCTGTTTGCAAGACCAAGTTGTGTTGTTTACTGTTTGTTGCCGAAGATTCAGATTCAGATAACCAAAGCGTAGATCCAAATCCAAGCTCCTGTTTGTTATTTGCTGATCAAATCAAGATCAGATCCGATCTGTTTTTTTATATCAGATCCGTTGTCTTTTGTGTCGCTTCCATGGGACAAACTGATGAAGCTTCACATACAAAGGGTGCTACACGAGGCTTCAACCTAGTTTCTATGAGTCGAGGAAGTGTACTCATTGTGGCAAAATCGGTCATACCAAAACCCACTGTTATGAAATTATCGGCTACCCGGTGAACTGGAATCATAGCAGGGATCCTCGTAAGAAGAATTGAAACCAATTTACTTTCGCTGTTGGAGGTGTCGATGGAGCTGAGAAGAGTATTGAACTTGCCTCTCCATTAGTTACAACTGCAGGTAATGATGGTAAGATTTTTAATATTTCTATCTCTGTTATGAATAATGCATGGATAATTGATTCGGGTGCTACCGACCATATGACTTTTGATTCTAGACAAGTTCAAAATTTTCAACCATCCATCAAATCGATTGTGTCCACTACCAATATTGATCCTGCCACTGTTACTGGTGAGGGTTCCATACTTCTCACAAACAACCTAACCTTAGATACTTTCCTAGTTGTGCCATCATTGAATTTTAATCTGTTATTTGTTGCTCAAATAACTACTGCCTTATATTGTATTGTTGCCTTCACATTGTGTGTTTAAGGATATTCAGACTCACAAGACGATTGGTTATGGGGTTAGACACGGGAAGCTCTATTACTTGGATTTAGAATCTGAAAGTTCAAACAAGTTGACTCAAGCTGTAAGTGTGAAAGGATCCAAAGGTGAGAAGAAGAAATAAGATATTTGGCTATGACATCGACGTTTAGGGCATGCTCCTTTTGGTTATTTGAAGAAATTATTTCCAAGTTCATTTTCAAAGTTGGAAGTTTCTACTTTTCAGTGTGAGGTGTGTGAATTAGCAAAAAGTCACCGTGTCTCTTTCCTCAAAATTTAAGTAAAGAACTCGACCATTTATGATTATCCATTTTGATGTTTGGGGTCCATCTAAGAACACTACTTTTGGAGGAGCAAAATAGTTTGTGACTTTTATTGATGATTGTACTCGTATGACTTGGATTTATTTGATGAAGTCTAAAAGTGAAGTTAGTAGCTTATTTCAGAAATTTCACAAATGGGTTATGACTCAGTATAAAGCACAGATTCAGGTTCTTAGGAGTGATAATGGCAGCGAGTACCTGAATTCGAATATGCAACAATATTTGGTGGAACATGGGATTGTTCACCAGACTACATGCTCATATACACCTTAACAGGATGGGGCTGCCAAAAGAAAAAAACAGACACTTGATCGAGGTGGTTAATGCTTCTCTTATCCATGAAAATATGCCACTCATTTGTAAGGAGAAGCCCTTGCTTCTGCTATATACCAAATTAACCGAGTTCCCTCTAGTATCCTAAACTTCCTCACGCCATTTCAAGCATTAACTGAAGCTATGAATGCACCAAAAATCGTCAACTTTCCACCTCGTGTGTTTGGGTGTGTTGTATTTGTTCATCTTCACAACATGAACGTAATAAGTTAACTCCTCAAGCTGTCCGATGTATTTTCGTGGGATATGCACAAGATAAAAAAGGGTATCGGTGCTATCACCCACCAACTCAAAGGATGTTTGTGACTATGGATGTTGTGTTCCATGAAGATGAGATGTATTTTTCCTCTGAGGTTGAACTTCAGGGAGAGTACCGAAGTGAAGTTCAAACTCTTGCCTATGATGAAGTGGTTACCATTCAGACTGAACAATCAGATATAAGGGATGAAAATATGAATGTAAGTAGTGACGATCACTCGAATGAAGATTTGGTTGAGGAAGGAGATCTCTACGAAGAGCTGCAATTAGTGTAGAACCTCTACGAAGATGAGCCATCTCTACCACCAGCACCGTCAGAACCCCAAAACCAATCGTCATCGCTGTCCGAAGCTCCAAGAAGAGAACCCCCCAATTGTACTACTAGAGGTATCCCAAAATCTACTTATGAGCCTAATCCCACTAGCAATGTCAAGTATCCCATGAGTCATTATGTGTCCACTCACCATTGTCTGAATCAAATAAGTCATTTGTGAATCAATTATCTGTTGTATCTATTTCTAACAGTGTGCAGGAAGCCTTAACTGATCCAAGGTGGAAAGCAGCTATGGATGAGGAGATGAAGCCCTTGAAGAAGAATGAGACTTGGGAGATAGTCGAATTGCTAGCAGGAAAGAAGCTGGTAGGATGCAGATGGATATATACGGTAAAGTATAAGTCTGATGGTTCAATAGAGCGATACAAGGCAAGGTTGGTTGTCAAAGGATACACTCAAACATATGGAATTGATTATGATAAAATATTTGTACTTGTAACAAAGTTCAACACCATTCGAGTTTTATTGTCACTTGCTGCAAATCTTGACTGGTTGTTGGAGCAATTTGATGTGAAGAATGCTTTTTTGCATGGAGAATTGATAGAAGAAGTTTATATGGATCTACCACCAAGATCAAACAGACCAGTCCAACACAGTAATAAAGTGTGTTTGTTGAAGAAAGTACTGTATGGACTCTAGTAGTCGTCAAAAGCTTGGTTTGGAAGGTTCACAAAATCAATGAAGACATTCAGATATTATTAAAGTAATTCAGATCATACCATGTTTCTGAAAAGGAAAGAAGGTAAGATTACTACTCTCGACTCATTATATATGTGGATGATATGATAGTAACTGAAAATAATCCTGAGGAGAGAAAGGAATTAAAGAACTACTTGTCACAAGAGTTCGAAATGAAGGATCTTAACCCTTTGAGATATTTTCTTGGAATTGAAGTTTCTCGCTCTAGAAATGGCATATTTCTGTCTCAAAAAAAGTGCTCTGGATTTGTTGAAGGAAATGGGAATGACCGCTTGTCAGCCTATTGATACACCGTTAGAAAAATGACTGAAACTTTGCAATAATCCTGATCAGGTGCCGTGTGATAAGAAAAGATATCAGAGATTGGTAGGAAGGCTGATGTATCTTGCACATACTCGGCCAGATTTGTCGTATGTCTTAAGTGTGGTGAGTCAATTTATGCATGTTCCTAGTGAACAACATATGGATATCATAATGAGAATCCAGAGGTATATAAAGTGTGCACCAGGAAAAGGGGTCCTGTTTGCCAAACATGGTCACTTGAAGGTTGAGACATATACTGATGCCGATTGGGCAGGATCTGTTGTTGATAGGCGCTCCACTTCAAGGTATTTCACCTTTATTGGAAGAAATTTGGTTACATGGAGAAGCAAGAAGCAAAATATCGTTGCACGCTCTAGTGTAGAGGCTGAATATCGCGGAGTAGCATTATGTATAGCGGATGTTTTATGGCTGAAACTCTTGTTGCAGGACTTATATTGTGATCCGAATGAACCTATGAAAGTGTATTATGATAGTCAAGCGGCGTATGATATTGCTGCTAATCCAGTTCAGCATGATTGGACGAAACATGTAGAGGTGGACAAATTCTTCATCAAAGAAAAATTAGATGAGAAAGTCATTGAGATATCTAAAGTGAAGTCAGAAGATCAGCTCGCAGATATCCTAACCAAGGCAGTTTCGAATCGGCTCTTCTTGAAATTTGTTGACAAGTTGAGCATATTCAATATCTATGCACCAATTTGAGGAAAAGTATTAAAATATAGTAATTGCTAATGTGTATATTCTGTTTCCTAATCTATAGAAAACAAATTTCCCAAATCTCTCATCTCCCTAATCTTCTCTCAATCTCCTTTATTCTTCTCCAAGAATGTAATTCCTAATCTATAGAAAACAGATTTCCCAAATCTCTTATCTCCCCAATCTTCTCTCACTCTCCTTTATTCTTCTCCAAGAATGTAATTCTTATATATAGATTTATACAGTAGAGAAACAAAATATGAATAAGAAAAATATTGTTTTCTCCCAAATCGGTTTTCAACACCCAACATGTTGTTAGGACTTGGCACTACACATGTAATCCTCGCTTTTGCGATTTCTATCCATATTCTGAACAATTAATATTCTTCATATTTCATGATCTGCCGTGCATGTGGAGAAATATTGATATTTGATGGTACATCCACTTGTAGTTCACCCAAATCGTAACATACCAGCGAAATATTATGACTGCATTACGCAGGGGGGCCTCCCTGCTATACATCGATAAACTGTGAGGTGTATTCCGAAGGGTCGTCCATTCTCCATTGTTACGGTAATCATAACACTCCAATCACATCGGTTGTACTCATATAGTGCATGCACAATTTCATTCCTATTGCTTACAAACGTAAGAACAAGGGTACACAATTTTTCTACCTAAAGGAGGTAAATTTCTTCAAATTACGATGTACTAGCTTCCCTTTTTTTTGCTTAGGTAGGTTTCCGATACTTCCATTTGCACCACATGAATTTGTTCTACTAGATTCCTATTGTCTTGGAAGTTTATATCCCCTGTAAGTGATGAGAACCTAAATGAAATAATCATGCAAAATATATCCCGATCTCTCAAACAATTGGATTATTTTCTGGCCCTTTTGCTGGCTATGAACTAGCTGCATCTGTCGCAAGTATAGACAAAAAAAAAACAGCACATGGGCACTTGTTTCAATCCCCTAGCTAATATTGCCAGTGATGGGACTTGACCTATTTTGTATTGTTTTGTTATCAACTATTCCCCATTGATAACTATTGCATGTGACATACATATATGCGCCACTTCATCAAGAATTTGAGACTGATCATATTCATCTGAGAATATTCGTATATATATATCAATTGAGACTTCCCATGCAGTATCAGTATAGTAGACTGACTAGTCAGGAAACTGCCTAGCTAGCTAAGTCATTGGTTCATTCTACGGTTGGCAACTGGTCTATTCGGGCCTGTCCGGACCACAACCCACCGGGTCCAGCCCTGTAGCAGCCGGTCAAGGCCGGACTGCCACTGGGAGTGGAACTCCAGCCCGGACCAGTTCCCCAATCTGCACGCCCAGGTCCCGAGTCGGGCCCAGCATGAGGTTTTTTTTCCTGGGGGTTTTAGTTTCATAGATTCTTATTTATTTATTTTTTCTTGTGTTTTTTTTTTCTCTCTCCCTCAATCAGAACAAAATCAACATAAAAATTAGATAAAAAATAAATAATATTATAGGAAATTCCGATGTACAAGAATCATATAAAAGAAGTATGTATTATTTTTCTCAATTGTTTAAGTCTGGAATCATTCCTTACAACGATAACAAAAAAACAGTGGTAATAAACAAATAATACATCTAGAGTTACAAAATTAAATGGTAAGGGAAGGGGTAATCTAGTGTTCGAGATAGCCTTTGTTAGATTGAAGAGAGGGCATTGGACTATGGTCATGCATCTCAACTTAATCTAAATTGTAGAATCTCACTGACCTAAATTTTCTAGTGAGTTTCAGGTTCGTCTTGTGGAGTGTTGCTTCTATTGGTTAAGGTGTCCTGTAGTATTTCTCGAGCCCTATCATATGCTTTCTTCCAATCTTCATTACACACGAGCCTCTCCAAAGTCTCCGGCTTCAAGCAATTCATTGCATTTTTCAATATCCTGCCACGTCGAGAAAAAACACTTTCCGATGCAGCTGTAGATATATGGGGGTTAGTAGATTTTTTGCCATGTTAGAAAGATTGGGATATCAACCTTCATTGTATTTCCGCTATATTAGTATATTAATCTTCTGTTCACACAACAGAGAATCTTATGAATTATGCCAATGTAATTCATTTGATGCATTAGTCCTAGATTATTCAGATTGAATACGACTCAATAAATTAATAGTATCTTCAAATTCAATGCTTTTACCTCTAGAAGAAGATGTTGATTCACATGTATATTGTGTTTTAGAAGTAGTTGCAAAAGTTCTTTCATAAATATAATATAAATTATTTATTACAGACTCAAATTTAACTATAAATGCATTATGATCATAAGAATCATCTGCTACCATACTGTTGCCGCTAAATTTGGTGTGGGGGCAAACAGATAGAACTTGTGGATTCTTAGGGAAACTGAATAGAAAACCTGTGTACCTGTTCCGTCGGGCGTCGATCGTCGTTCCCGCCGTGCACCTGAAAAAAGTGCGAGACACCGGGGTTGTTCCCGGCGACGCACCCTCCGACGCTCAAGTCAGTAATCTGAAAGACTATGAGAGAGCGCAAAAACTGGTGAAAGATTGATTACCTCTTAATGGAGATGGATGGGGGGTATTTATAGGCGTCTCAGGGAACAGATTAGGAATGTAATCTCCGTGATCTGATATGGAATATTCCCCTTGTAAACAGATTAGAAATGTAATCTGATAAGGTATATTCCCCGTAAGCAGATTAGGAATTTAATCCCCAAATCCCAGTGAAAAGATAGATGTACATCAGGGCTGTTGATCGTGATTGATCAGGGGCCCCGATTTTATCTTGTTGGGTTGGATGCACAGCGGGTTAGAACCCGCACCCTCTCGTTGGTAGACCCATTCGTGGGTTATTGGATCCCTTGGGGAGAAGATCCAATACCCATTTTGGACCCTCTTGTAGGCGAAATTGCCGATTTACCCCTGGGCCCCAAGATTCGTACCTGATTTGGATGGTTCCGATTAACCCCCATTTTTAGCCATATCACGAGCCCCCCACTCCTAAAGGCTAAATTTGATCGGCCTTTGAGGAGTAGTTTAACTGTTTTAATGGCTAGCGGAGTTGTATCGGAGTTCAAATGAAGGGTTTTGAATCTTGAAGGGGTAGTGAGGTGATTTCCCAAGTGGATTGAGCTCCGAGTTGCTCATGAGCTTTGATGGTCATGTGGTATTCTCGCAGGGATGTCCTCTTTGCCTTCGCGGAGCATTAATTCGTTGTTTTGGGGGTCTTAGATATTTGGATCATGTCTTAGACTTCCCCTAGGGCTCGCTGACTAGGGGGCCGAGGTCCACATGCAGTTCGGCAGGCTTTTCCAGAGAGGAAAGCGAGTTCGGCATAGCTGCGAGCGCTGGGAGTGAGTCTGGCGATCTGCCGGACTTGATTTTTACCTTATAACAAGGTCGGTGTCACGAACGCTCGGCAGTGAGTGCCGAACTTGATTTTTACCCCGTAACAAGGTCGGTGTTACGAACGCTCGGCAGTGAGTGCCGAACTTGACTTTTACCCCGTAACAAGGTCGGTGTCACGAACGCTCGGCAGTGAGTGCCGAACTTGACTTTTACCCCGTAACAAGGTCGGTGTCATGAACGCTCGGCAGTGAGTGCCGAACTTGATTTTTACCTCGTAACAAGGTCGGTGTCACGAACGCTCGGCAGTGAGTGCCGAACTTGACTTTTACCCCGTAACAAGGTCGGTGTCACGAACGCTCGGCAGTGAGTGCCGAACTTGATTTTTACCCCGTAACAAGGTCGGTGTCACGAACGCTCGGCAGTGAGTGCCGAACTTGATTTTTACCCCGTAACAAGGTCGGTGTCACGAACGCTCGGCTGTGAGGCACCTGTTCGGTTGCCGATCGAAGGCATGGGGTCTCGGCGGGTCGAGCGACGTGGCACAATCTGTTCCGAGGTGATCCTGTTTTCGAGGACATTAATGGTGCCTTGGGGTTTGTGCGGCGTTCCGCTTTCCCTAGGCCATTAAGTATGGTTCCTTCAATTAATGCGTGGCGTTTCAACTTCCGAGGGTCATAATGGCTGGATCTTAGAGGAGAACTATAAGTACTCCGTTCCCCTTGTCATTTTCAGTCGCAGCAATGTTGAGTTTTAGACCTCGGTGGTGTCTGCCTCTGGCGGACGCCAGTCTTTTGGGGTCTTGACCTCGATAGGTTCGGAGGGGTGGTCACTCTACTGTCTTCTTCTTCTCTCGTTCCTGACGGTCCCAAAGTGGATATCAGGAGCGGGGGGGGGGGGGGGGGGGGAACGAGACAGTAGTGGTGACGACCATAGTCCGGATCCGAGGGGTGAGCTACTTCGGAAGGACGGGTGGTCGTTCTCCCACCAAGATCTTCTGCCTACTCTGTTTGCTTCGCAGCGGGTGTCAGGGTCGGCAGAGATCATGGGGGGAGAGGTGGCCATTCATGTCCGAATTCGAGGGGTGAGTTTGACGAGCGGTCGTTTTTCCGGAAGAAATGAAGGGTGTTCCGGGCAAGTTGTTTGCAACTGTGAAGGTTCTGTTGCCAGAGCAGGCCGAACCTTTGCAGTTGCAATCAACTGGCTCAGAATGGTTTGCTTCTCCCGATCTCTGAGTGTTGATCTGCTTTCGACCGGGGCCCGTGGGTCGGCGGAATACCGACCGAGACCCGGGACCTGGGGGGTGCTCGCCGAGGGTGGTGCCTTAAAACTTTGAATCAAAATTTTTCCTGGTTCTTCTAGACAGAGGTCCACATGCGGTTCGGCAGGCTTTTCCGGAGAGGAAAGCGAGTTCGGCATAGCTGCGAGCGCTGGGAGTGAGTCTGGCGATCTGCCGAACTTGATTTTTACCCCGTAACAAGGTCGGTGTCACGAATGCTCGGCAGTGAGTGCCGAACTTGATTTTTACCCCGTAACAAGGTCGGTGTCACGAACGCTCGGCAGTGGGTGCCGAACTTGATTTTTATCCCGTAACAAGGTCGGTGTCACGAACGCTCGGTAGTGAGTGCCGAACTTGATTTTTACCCCGTAACAAGGTCGGTGTCACGAACGCTCGGCAGTGAGTGCCGAACTTGATTTTTACCCCGTAACAAGGTCGGTGTCACGAACGCTCGGCAGTGGGTGCCGAACTTGATTTTTACCCCGTAACAAGGTCGGTGTCACGAACGCTCGGCAGTGGGTGCCGAACTTGATTTTTACCCCGTAACAAGGTCGGTGTCACGAACGCTCGGTAGTGAGTGCCGAACTTGATTTTTACCCCGTAACAAGGTCGGTGTCACGAACGCTCGGCAGTGGGTGCCGAACTTGATTTTTACCCCGTAACAAGGTCGGTGTCACGAACGCTCGGCAGTGAGTGCCGAACTTGATTTTTACCCCGTAACAAGGTCGGTGTCACGAACGCTCGGCAGTGGGTGCCGAACTTGATTTTTACCCCGTAACAAGGTCGGTGTCACGAACGCTCGGCAGTGGGTGCCGAACTTGATTTTTACCCCGTAACAAGGTCGGTGTCACGAACGCTCGGTAGTGAGTGCCGAACTTGATTTTTACCCCGTAACAAGGTCGGTGTCACGAACGCTCGGCAGTGGGTGCCGAACTTAATTTTTACCCCGTAACAAGGTCGGTGTCACGAACGCTCGGCAGTGAGTGCCGAACTTGATTTTTGCCCTGTAACAAGGTCGGTGTCACGAACGCTCGGCAGTGAGTGCCGAACTTGATTTTTATCCCGTAACAAGGTCGGTGTCACGAACGCTCGGCAGTGAGTGCCGAACTTGATTTTTACCCCGTAACAAGGTCGGTGTCACGAACGCTCGGCAGTGGGTGCCGAACTTAATTTTTACCCCGTAACAAGGTCGGTGTCACGAACGCTCGGCAGTGAGTGCCGAACTTGATTTTTGCCCTGTAACAAGGTCGGTGTCACGAACGCTCGGCAGTGAGTGCCGAACTTGATTTTTATCCCGTAACAAGGTCGGTGTCACGAACGCTCGGCAGTGAGTGCCGAACTTGATTTTTACCCCGTAACAAGGTCGGTGTCACGAACGCTCGGCAGTGGGTGCCGAACTTGATTTTTACCCCGTAACAAGGTCGGTGTCACGAACGCTCGGCAGTGAGTGCCGAACTTGATTTTTGCCCTGTAACAAGGTCGGTGTCACGAACGCTCGGCAGTGAGTGCCGAACTTGATTTTTATCCCGTAACAAGGTCGGTGTCACGAACGCTCGGCAGTGAGTGCCGAACTTGATTTTTACCCCGTAACAAGGTCGGTGTCACGAACGTTCGGCAGTGGGTGCCGAACTTGATTTTTACCCCGTAACAAGGTCGGTGTCACGAATGCTCGGCAGTGAGTGCCGAACTTGATTTTTACCCCGTAACAAGGTCGGTGTCACGAACGCTCGGCAGTGGGTGCCGAACTTGATTTTTACCCCGTAACAAGGTCGGTGTCACGAACGCTCGGCAGTGAGTGCCGAACTTGATTTTTACCCCGTAACAAGGTTGGTGTCACGAACGCTCGGCAGTGAGTGCCGAACTTGATTTTTATACCGTAACAAGGTCGGTGTCACGAACGCTCGGCAGTGGGTGCCGAACTTGATTTTTGCCCCGTAACAAGGTCGGTGTCACGAACGCTCGGCAGTGAGTGCCGAACTTGATTTTTGCCCCGTAACAAGGTCGGTGTCACGAACGCTCGGCCGTGAGTGCCGAACTTGATTTTTGCCCCGTAACTAGGTCATGTCACGAACGCTCGGCAGTGAGTGCCGAGCTTCCACACTTGTCGTTTTTAGGGGTTTGTTTTTTCTGTGCGCCGTTTGAACTTCTGGTGGCTCTGACTGCTCTGACAACTCTGACAACTCTGACAAATGGGACGTTCATTAATTGCAGTGACCTTTGGGCTTCCATCGGTCTGGACGCGCATTAAATTCTACTCATGATTTGTTGTGGTTAGCGAGGCGACGATTGGGATCGTTCCGTCGTTTGGTTTAAATGGGCCGGTCGTACAAGCCCACTATCCTCATTCGGTGTGCCCCCCTCTATAAATCCTCACCCCCTCTCTCATTTCTCATTTCTCCTCTGATTTGCTCAGACGTTTTCTTGTGCTTCAGGCGAGTTTTCCGGTGGTCGGCGTTTGACTCAGGCGAAGTTTTCCGGCGACTAAAGCTTTTTAAGGTAATTTATCATCAATTATGTCTCTAGCTTCTGTCTCTGATGAAGTCTCCTGGTCCGAGCCCTCCCTTGAAGACGTCGAGGACTCGACCCCGACTCCGACCAAATGCAAAGTGTTCGGCAAGGATTCGATCGTAGTGGATCCGAAGAGGATGGGGGAGTTCGGACAGCTGCCAGGTCCGTTGACGGGGCTTCACAGAGTCAGGCAGCTCCCGGAGGATCAGGCCGAGCGAATTGTCCATGGGAGGGAGAGGTCCTTCGAGGAGAATGAAGCGAGGGAGACGACGGAGGCGGACGATGCAGCGTCGATCCTGCGCGAGGAGGAGCTGGCCGTGATCCGGGATTCTTTTTTCATCCCGGAGGAGTACGAAATCATGCTGCCGGGCCCCGGAGTTAGGGCCAATTTGCCGCTGCCAGTGACCATGTGTTGCTGGCCGGTCGATGCCTTTATCGCCGGTGCTTGGCTACCTCTCCACGCGTTCGCTATTACCGTGGTGAGTTGGTTCGGGGTCAGCCCCATCCAACTGATGCCGAACGCGTGGCGAGTGATTAATGGTTTCGTTCTCCACTGCCAGGCCGCAGGGATCGAGCCGCAGCTGAACGTGCTTCGGGCGTTATACCGGCTCCACCAAGGAAATAGGTCGGAGTACCGGTATTATTTGACTCCGAGGCACGGCGGCAGACTCGTCGTTTGCCCTGACTCCATTAAGCACTGGCGAGAGAAGTGGTTCGTCGTGCGGAGTTGAGAGGAATGGCCGATCCCCTCTGACTGGGTAGAAGGGGTGTCGAAGAGGGCGAAGGCGGTGCCGAAGCTCTCAGTGGAAGAAGAAGAGGCGGTCCGGATCCTCCTTGATCGGCCGAAGTACGACTGGAGGGAGCTGACGGAGGATGTCCTCTACAAGGGAGGGCTCTGCCGCGTAGATCCCAGTACGCGGCTTTCGTCAAGTTCTTTTATCCGTACCCTTTGCCTTGTTGTTTTTTGTATGCTAATCACTTTTTTACTTTTGATGCAGAATCCATGGACTACGACGCGGTCTTGGCGCTCAGGGCAGGGCTTGCGAGTAAGGCGCCGAAGAAGCGTAAGAGGGTCGCGTCGAAGCTGCCCTCGACCTCGAAGACGCCGAGGATTGCGGCCCCTAACGAGGGGGTAGAGATCCTCGACGACCCGGTCGTCACCGTGGTGGGGACTTCGGCTCCCGCACCTGTGGAGGAGTTCCCCATTGCCGCCGCCCTCGCCATGCCGACACCGCCGCTGACCGTGGCAGGCGAGGAGCTCCTGACAGAGGAGCACAAGCGGATCCATATCCCGGACTGGCAAGTCCGGAGGCACGATGGGTTCCTCGGGAACTCGTTGGCGAGCATGCAGGCTGTCAAGCATCTTGCCACCCCGAAGGACCGAGCCACCATGGAGGCGGGGAAACAAGGTGACGACGTGATAGAGATCGCTCGTTCGGCGGTATCGGTAAGCTTCTCCTCGTCTGGTGTATTTCTTGAATTAAAAATTTTTTCTAACTCTTTTAGTTCTTCTTTGCTGCAGATCATCGTCCACTTCGGCCATCTCACCGAGAGACTAACAGCTCTGGAGAAAGAGCTGAAGCAGGAGTCCGACCAAGCTCGGAACGGGAAGGCTCGGATATCGAACGAGCTCGACAAGCTCCGAGTCGAGCATGAGGGTCGGTCGGCGAGGATCAAGCATCTCGAGGCCGAGGTGAAGAGGCTGGAGGGCGAGCTCCTTCGGGAGAAGGAGGGGTCGGCCAACCAATTGGTCGAGGCCGAGGCGAAGCAGGCGGCGGCCGTGAAGACGGCGGAGGACGCGACCATGGAGAAGGCCCAGGGGTTCCTTGCGCAGAATATGGCGAAGGCCTTTGCTGCCGCCCTCACGCAGGTGTCGGAGGCATACCCTGCGGTGGATGTCTCGGGATGGCGGCTCTTCCCCGGACACGTCGAGGGCTTCGACCCCGAGTCCGAAGGGGAAGAAGAGGAGGAGGGCGACACCGATGCCGACGCCGGGGTTACTGACGAGGTCCCCAGCACCGCGATTACTCCGCTGGCGGCGGCGTCTCCTTCGGCGAAGTCAACCCCTACTCCACCTCGTCGCCCGGGGAAAGAGGTCGGGCCTTGACTCCGCCTTTTGTTTCTTTTTGTTTTTATTTTTTGTTTTTCTTTTCGAACTCTGTAATGCCTAATAGCGGACTGGCCACCGCTACTTTTGATATTAATGAAAAGAAAGTTTTTGCAAGTGTTGATGTTCGGAAGTTTTTGTCCTTTGCCCCCTCTTCTGCCGAACAGTCCCTTCTTGTTTTTAGAAAAGAAAATTTTTCCAAGTGTAGTGCTTCGGCAGTGTTCGACGTATTTGCTGATTACTCCGATCTCTTTGCAGCTTATGGTGATCACCCAAGACGTTGAGCTTTCACGCTCGGATGAGGAAGCTCGAGCCGAGGTCGGCCTAGGGGCGACGAGGCTGTGTCTGGCGAGGTGCCGAGATAGACTCTACGAGGTCGAGCTCGGATTGTGCCGAGCTGAAAGCGAGAGGGCCCACCTCCAGCTCATCCTCGGTCGGCGAGATATCGAGATTCGCCGTTTGGAAAGCAAGATCGCCGAGCTTATCCCCGAAGGTGAATATTCGCCAACTGATTTCAGTAATGAGATTCGGGTTCAGTGCATCCGTCATAACTTGTCCAAAATAACAGCGGAGAGAGACGATTTGCTTTTCGAAATACAACATCTTCAGTCCGTAGAGGCGAAGCTTCGGAGTGAGGGCGAGGGGCTGACGGCCGAAGTGGCCAAATTGACGACCGAACGGGTTCAGTTGTCTGCCGAGGTTGAAGCGCTCAAGAGGGCGACGGTGGACAAAAGCATCGAGGTCACCCACCTTCGGCGCCTCATCGCCAACCGATCTGGAGTCCCGAACTCCGCGATACCCCCACATTTCGAAGTCGACGTCAAGGACGACTCGTTGCGGGATCGGATCTCGGAGTTGGAGGCAGAAGTGGCCCGTCTTAAGCCGCATTCAGGGTCGATCAATGTTCGAAGCACGTCGTGCACTCGTGCTGAGAGCGAGCGGGGCATTACCTTTTATGAGATGGCGACCCGTCAGCGGATCGGCCAACCTAGTCCGGGGGACGCGCAGAGCTCGGTGGCAATTTCGTCGAGCGGAGCGTCCGTCGGAGTAGCCACGAGAAGTGGTGCCGAGGATACGTCTCAATTCGCGGGCTTGGGGTCGCGCTCCGGAGACAAGCGTCGCCATCCTCGGGTGTCTTTGAAGCGGAACGCCCCGGCTCCAAAAAGGCGCTAGAGTGGTCGACTCCGCGAGTCATTGTGTATTTTTTTGTTTTTGCCAAGTGTAATAAGTCGGCATTGTAACTTTTTCTTTGGCGAGTTGTAATCCTGTTGTGTTTGTCTCTGTACCGCATCTGTTTCATTGATAAAAGTGTTGTTGCCGAACTTGTGTGTTTTATTCTTGTGACTGTTGTCTGCTGTGCCGTAGCTTCTAAAGTGTTGGACTCCGAATGGCGAGCTTCTTCCAGTTCGTTTAGGAACGAACTCGCGAAGTAGCATCGAACCAAGTGTCGGACTTCGGCGCCCTTGTTTGATTAGGTTAGGGTTGTTGGAGCGTTTCAGAGTGGCGAACTACCCCTAGCTCGCTTAGGAGCGAACTTACGGAGTAGAGTCGAACCAAGCGTCGGACTCCGAACCATTCAACGGCTGTGGGAGCAGTTCCGAATGGCGAGTTACTTCTAGCTCGCTTGGGAGCGAACTTGTGAAGTAAAATCGAGCCAAGTGTTGGACTCCGGAACCATTGTAAGTTTAAGGGTGTGGGAGCAATTCCGAATGGCGAACTACCCCTAGCTCGCTTAGGAGCGAACTTGCGGAGTAGAGTCGAACCAAGTGTTGGACTCCGAACCATTCAACGGCTGTGGGAGCAGTTCCGAATGGCGAGCTACTTCTAGCTCGCTTGGGAGCGAACTTGCGAAGTAGAATCGAGCCAAGTGTTGGACTCCGGAACCATCGTAAGTTTAAGGGTGTGGGAGCAATTTCGAATGGCGAACTACCCCTAGCTCGCTTAGGAGCGAACTCGCGGAGTAGAGTCGAACCAAGTGTTGGACTCCGAACCATTCAACGGCTGTGGGAGCAGTTCCGAATGGCGAGCTACTTCTAGCTCGCTTGGGAGCGAACTTGCGAAGTAGAATCGAGCCAAGTGTTGGACTCCGAAACCATTGTAAGTTTAAGGGTGTGGGAGCAATTCCGAATGGCGAACTACCCCTAGCTCGCTTAGGAGCGAACTTGCGGAGTAGAGTCGAACCAAGTGTTGGACTCCGAACCATTCAATGGCTGCGGGAGCAGTTCCGAATGGCGAGCTACTTCTAGCTCGCTTGGGAGCGAACTTGCGAAGTAGAATCGAGCCAAGTGTTGGACTCCGGAACCATTGTAAGTTTAAGGGTGTGGGAGCAATTCCGAATGGCGAACTACCCCTAGCTCGCTTAGGAGCGAACTTGCGGAGTAGAGTCGAACCAAGTGTTGGACTCCGAACCATTCAACGGCTGCGGGAGCAGTTCCGAATGGCGAGCTACTTCTAGCTCACTTGGGAGCGAACTTGCGAAGTAGAATCGAGCCAAGTGTTGGACTCCGGAACCATTGTCAGATTAAAGAGTTAAAAGCAGAGAGATGTACTAGCAGTGAAAATATGAAAAACTTTATTTATTAATATCCAAAGATCGGCTGCTTCTAAAGTTGCTAGCCGTTATTACAATGAAAAAATAAAAGGAAAAATCACTACTAGTAAAAGGAGGGGAATGGTGTGACATCTCGAGTTACTTAGAGAGGCGTAGTTGCCTTCTCTTGGTATTTCAAAAGATGGTCGACATTCCAAGCCCTGGGAATTTCTCTGCCTTCGAGATCTTCTAGCTTGTACGCACCGGGGTGGATCACCTTCGAGATCTTGTACGGTCCCTCCCAATTCGGGGCCAGCTTGCTTTTCTGTTCGGGGAACGAGATGGCCAATTTCCGGAGGACTAAATCCCCTTCTTTGAGGTCCGTTGGGCGGACCCTTTTGTTGTATGCTAGCTCGATCCTCCTTCGGTAAGCTTGTTGGCATATGGCCGCTCTTTCTCGGATTTCGTCTATCAGATCTAGGCTGGCTCTGAGCTCTTTTGCATTCTGCTCTTCTTCAAAGGCCATCAAATGAGGAGAGGGTATCCCAACTTCTAGGGGAATGAGGGCCTCGGACCCATAGGTGAGATTAAACGGGCTCTCGCCTGTTGGGGTCCGCTTGGTGGTGCGGTGATTCCAGAGCACGTTTGGCAGCTGATCGACCCACAGTCCTTTGGAACACTTGTCTAATCTCTTCTTGATGCCCGAAAGAATCTGTCGGTTGGCATTCTCGGCCTGGCCATTCGACTGGGGATGGGAGATGGAGGAGAATCGGTGTTGTATGGAGAGGTCCTCACATAAAGCTCGGAAGGCGGCTCCAGTGAACTGTGTTCCATTCTCCGTGACTATGACTCGGGGAACGCCGAACCGGCAAATCACATTTTTCCAGAAGAATTGAACGACTCTATGCTCGGTGATTGTAGCCAGGGGCTCGGCTTCTATCCACTTAGAGAAATAGTCGACTGCCACGACTAGGAACTTTAGCTGTCCGGGAGCTGGTGGAAACGGTCCTAGTAAATCCATCCCCCACATAGCGAAGGGGATCAGACTTGATAGGGAGGTGAGCGGTGCTTGTGGAAGGCGTCGGATGTCTGCATACTTTTGACAGGAGCTGCATTGCCGAACGTGTCGTTCGGCGTCCCGTAGGAGAGTGGGCCAGTAATACCCGTAGTTCAACACTTTGCGCGCTAGAGCCCTGGACCCAGAATGAGCTCCGCCGATGCCCTCATGGAGCTCTTGCAGGGCGTAGTCGGCTTGCCTGGGGAAAAGGCACCTTAGGTAAGGCCGACCGTCCACCTGGGTGGAGCGTTTATATAAGATGCCTTCGATTAAAGTAAAACGTTCGGCTCGGGTCCTGATTCTTCTTGCTTCCCTCGGATCTTCAGGGAGGAGTCCGTCCTTTAAGAATTCGACAATGGGTTTCATCCAGTTGTCTTCGAGGAGGACAGGCAATGTTTCAACGGAGTCTGGTGCTTCGTCCTCTATACTTGGCTTCAAGAGGACTTCTATCAATACGGTCTGCTCAAGACCTTGAAGGGAAGAGGAGGCTAATTTGGATAGGGCGTCGGCCTGAGCATTTTCTTCTCGGGGGATCCTGTGGATGAGGGCCTCTTCAAACAGCGCCATGAGGCTCTTGACTTTAGCCAAGTATTTAACCATTCTATCATCGCGGGCTTCATACTCACCGAGGACCTGGTTGACAACCAACTGAGAGTCGCTGAAGATCTGTAGCCGTTGTGCCCCTGCATTTCGGGCCATTCTTAAACCGACTATTAGCGCCTCGTATTCGGCCTCGTTGTTCGAAGCATTGAAATTTATACGGAGGGAGTATTGGAGGATGAAGTCATTTGGGCCTGCCAGGATGACTCCTGCCCCGCTTCCCTCATTGCAAGAAGATCCGTCAACATAAATTGACCAAACCGGCGGCCCCTTTACAGTTTGGCAGGGCTCAGGGATTGTACTCTCAACTATGAATTCGGCCAGCGCCTGAGCCTTGATTGCGGTCCGAGGCTGATAAGTTATATCATGTTGGCTCAGCTCGATTGACCACTTCATGAGGCGACCAGAAGTCTCAGGCTTGTGAAGGACCTGTTTCAGCAGCTGGTCGGTAAGGACGACCACCGAATGGGACTGAAAGTAGGGTCGAAGCTTTCTCGCGGCCATTACCAGGGCATAGGCCATTTTCTCAATCTTCGGGTACCGGAGCTCGGCGTCCCGAAGCACCTTGCTGACGTAGTAAATGGGCTTCTGAGCCTCTTTTCTTCTCTGACTAAGACCGCACTAAGCGTCTGTTCGGAAGCTGCCAAGTAGAGGTAGAGTGGTTCGCCAGGTATCGGTTTGCTGAGAAGAGGTGGATTGACGAGGTAGGCTTTAAGCTGGTCGAAGGAGTCTTGTTGCTGCTGCCCCCACTCGAATCCTTTAGCCCCCCTGAGGGCTTTGAAGAACGGGAGGCACTTCTCCCCAGACTTCGACAGAAAGCGCCCTATGGCAGCTAGGCGACCAGTCAATCTCTGAACTTCTTTAACATTTCTGGGAGGGGCCATGTACAATATGGCCTTGATCTTTTCCGGATTTGCTTCAATTCCTCGTTGGCTAACCATGAAGCCGAGGAACTTTCCTGATGAGACGCCGAACGCACACTTGTTCGGGTTGAGTCTCATATTGTGCTTTCTTAGGACGTCAAAGGCCTCCTGAAGGTCGGCCACATGATCAACACCTCGGATGCTCTTTACAAGCATATCATCAACGTACACTTCCATGTTCCGGCCGATCTGGGCCTGGAAAACCTTGTTGATGAGGTGTTGGTATGTTGCACCCGCGTTCTTGAGACCGAACGGCATGACCCTGTAACAATAAAGGCCCTGGTCGGTAACAAACGATGTCTTCGGGATGTCTGGAGGGAACATTCTTATCTGATTGTAACCTGAGAAGGCATCCATGAAGCTGAGGAGCTCATGTCCTGAGGTTGCGTCAATCAGAGTGTCGATGCTCGGCAGAGGGAAAGGATCTTTGGGGCAGGCCTTGTTGAGGTCGGTGAAATCAATGCAAATTCTCTACGTCCCATTGGACTTCTTCACCATTACTACGTTAGATAACCACTCAGGGTAGTTTACCTCCTGTATGAATCGGGCTTTCAACAGCTTGTCTACTTCCTCTTTGATAGCGAGCTGACGCTCGGGGACGAACTTGCGCCTCTTCTGCTGAACCGGTTTGGACCCCGGATCGACGCTCAGGCGGTGGACTAAGAGTTCTTCGGAGATACCGAGCATGTCTGCTGCGGATCATGCGAAGAGGTCTTGATTGGTTCGGATGCATTTCACAATATCTGAGTATAGGGCAGACGGGAGGGTCTTGCTTACGAAGAACTTGCGGGTCGGCTCTTGTTCAGAGAAGAGCACCTCCTCCAGTTCATCCACCGGCTCGGAGGTCGGTCTTGCAGAATCTTGAGGAATCTCCAGAGTCTCTAAGGAGAGGACGGGTCCGAGGGTTGAGGTCATGTAGCACTTATGGGCCTTCTCCTGATTTCCCCTAACTTCCCCGACCCCGGACCGGGTGGGAAACTTCATCTTAAGATGGTATGCTGAGGGGACAGCTTCCAGTGCTGCGAGGCCAGGCCGACCCAAAATGACGTTGTAGGCGGCGGGAACATCCACCACCATGAAGTCCATTGGCTCTGTTCGGGTGGTAGGAGTTTGACCGGCAGTTACATCGAGGGTAATCACCCCTTCAATAGTTACCGGAACCCCCATAAACCCATGGAGAGTATAGCCGGCGGGCTTGAGTCTGTCTCTGGAGAGTTTTAGGCCTTTAAAAGCGGAGAGGAAGAGGATGTTGACGGAGCTGTCGTTGTCTACCAAGATTCTCTCTACCTTGAAATTTGCCACGTGGAGGCTTATGACGAGTGCGTCACAATGTGGGGTACGAACTCCCTCGAGATCTTCGTCGGAGAACGTGACTGGCACACTGAGGCCTTTGGGAGGAGGGGTGGTTCGGACTGAGTTCACTTCCCTGATAAATGCTTTTCGAGAGGAGTTCGAGGAGCCCCCCATTGGACCCCCATGGATGAGGTGGAGGACTCGCTCTTCCTCAAAGTCTGGCGTCTCTTCTCGTTCCGGACGCTTGTTAGCCCCCCGAGGCGGGGGAGGAAGTTCGGCTCGGTCCTTTTTTACAAACTTCGTTAGTTGCCCCCTCTGGATAAGGGCTTCGATCTTGTTTCTCAGAGCACGGCAGTCGTTGGTGTCATGCCCATGGTCCCGGTGATAGCGGCACCATTTCTCTCTATCTCTTCTCTTGGCGGGGGTGTTCATCTTCAGAGCTGGAGGCAAGACCCCTTCTTTTTCGACTTCCATGAAGATGGTGGAGATGTTAGTGGTGAGGGGAGTGAACTTCTCAAATCTAGGGGGAGGTCGGCGCTGGCCGGCATTATCCTTCTGGAGCTTCTTGGCTCCTTCTTCTTCCGCTCCTTTTCTCTTAGACCCGGAGGTAGACCTCTCCCAGTTGGGTTGTTGCTCGGCCTCTTCGGCCCGGATATACTTTTCAGTGCGAAGGAGAAGGTCGGAAAAGTCATGTGGTGGTTTCTTGGCGAGGGAGGAGCGGAGGTTGGAATTGAGGACATTGGATTGAAATGCTACTGTAGCGACCGACTGGTCGAGGGATGCTATGGATCTGGCCTCGGCCGTGAACCTCTTCACGTAGTCTCTCAATTTTTCCACCTTCTTCTGGTGGAGGTGCAATAGGGAGATGCTCGTCTTCTCGGCCCTTCGGCTGCTTACGAAATGTGTGACGAAGAGGGTTTCGAACTGTTCGAAAGAGAATATCGAGGAGGGGGCGAGACGAGAATACCACTCTCGGGCCGGTCCTTTGAGAGTTGCGGGGAAGGTTTTGCAGAGGAGGGCATCGGAAGCTTGATGTAGGAGCATCAGGGTCTTAAAACTTTCAATGTGATCAACTGGATCGGTTTCCCCGGTGTAAGTCTCAAATTGAGGAGGTTTGAAGCCGAACGGGACAGGTGCATCCACTATGGTTCGGGAGAAAGGGGGTCGGCTAGGACGTAGGGTCCTCCCCATGAGCTCTTCTTCTCGGTTTATCTAACCCAGGCGTCTCTCTACTTCATGAAGACGGCGGTTCATGGTGTCATCTCTCCGACGGTAATCTGCCGAGCCACGAGACTCGTCTTCGTATGAGGAGGAACGAGGGCTGCGGCGATGGTAACTTCGGGAGCGACGAGGACTTGGGGTACGCCGGGAGTTGCTAGGAGCAGGATGAGGAGACGGGGACCGTCGGTGAGGGCTTCGGACTGGAGGAGGGGACGGCACCTTCGGCCCATTAGGATTTTGACGAAGGTTGAGAGCCTGCAGGACGGTCGCTTGGAACTGCTGGAACTCAGCACGGGTGATTGGTGCCTCATCGTTCCTGGGCTGTTGCCGACCTGCGGGAGAGTGCCTTCTTCGGTAATGATCGGGGGACTCCTTCCTCCCCCTGCGGACGGGCGACCTGTGATACCGGTGGCGAGGAGACCGCTCGCCCGGATAGTGTTGGCGGGAGGCTCCCTCTCGGGCCCGTTTTTCTTCCAGATGGCGGCGGAGATCATCCTCCTTCTGGCGGTTAGTGGCTGTATTATGGCGACCAGAGGCTCGGGGGTGATGGGAGGCCATGGAGTCAGTGGAGGCATTGCGGATGGAGGCCTGTTCTTGATGAAGGGGTTGTTTCTGAGGGTTAGGACCCTTTGGATCAGGAGGGGGAAGGTTCTGTTGGAGCGGGTCTTCCGCCGTAGGAGGAAGCTGCGCTTGTTGTTGAGCAGGATTGTTGGGAACTTCTTGCTGGTCAGGGTTGGGTGCCCGGTTGGACCCCCTCGACCTGACTTTTCGAGGTGGCATGGCTGGAGAAAACCTGTTTTCGGGGAAGAGGAGAGGTTCCTATTCGTTAGCTTCCCACAGACGGTGCCAATCTGTTGCCGCTAAATTTGGTGTGGGGGCAAACAGATAGAACTTGTGGATTCTTAGGAAAACTGAATAGAAAACCTGTGTACCTGTTCCGTCGGGCGTCGATCGTCGTTCCCACCGTGCACCTGCAAAAAGTGCGAGACACCGGGGTTGTTCCTGGCGACGCACCCTCCGACGCTCAAGTCAGTAATCTGAAAGACTATGAGAGAGCGCAAAAACTGGTGAAAGATTGATTACCTCTTAATGGAGATGGATGGGGGGTATTTATAGGCGTCTCAGGGAACAGATTAGGAATGTAATCCCCGTGATCTGATATGGAATATTCCCCTTGTAAACAAATTAGGAATGTAATCTGATAAGGAATATTCCCCGTAAGCAGATTAGGAATTTAATCCCCAAATCCCAGTGAAAAGATAGATGTACATCAGGGCCGTTGATCGTGATTGATCAGGGACCCCGATTTTATCTTGTTGGGTTGGATGCACAGCGGGTTAGAACCCGCACCCTCTCGTTGGTGGACCCATTCGTGGGTTATTGGGTCCCTTGGGGAGAAGATCCAATACCCATTTTGGACCCTCTTGTAGGCAAAATTGCCGATTTACCCCTGGGCCCCAAGATTCGTACCTGATTTGGACGGTTCCGATTAACCCCCATTTTTAGCCATATCACATACTATTGTTGGAAAATAAGTGTTTTAACACCATTTTATGAATTAGTTTTGAGGCAATTTTTTGAGTAAGATCAACTATATATTAGTGAGAGATCATTATGGAATTGTATTCTCCTTCATGAGTATATAAAAATCATGTATTTATTTGCTCAAAACGGTTATTGGGAGAGAGAGGGGGGGGGGGGATGTGCAAATCTTGGACCGGATTACATGCAGCATGTGTGCGAACATGAATGCCGGACCAACTTGAACCCCTACTCCGTGTGAGGCTTATTTTTGCCCTATTTTTTATTTTTCCAAACTGTAACGGCCAAAATAAATGCAAAAACGGTTTTGTTTGTGAAATCAATATGAAACAAATTTTTCTCCTGCTTTTATTTGCATGTTGCAAAACCAAAAAATGGGTTTGTATGCTGTTTCTTCCAGTGCATTCATTCACCTGTCTCACCATACCCCTATAAATTGAGACCCCTTCTCTTCTCATTCTTCACACCGGAAAAATCTCATCTCCACTCTGTTTTGTTCTTTCCTATGAGTTCAGTTGTTCAAGTGTTTCCTGATCAATTGGTGATAGAGTTTCACACAGTTTCGGTTCAGGATTGTGACATGGTGCTACAGTCGACATTCCTCAGCCGTTGTATCCTGGAAAATAGATGCATCTGCAATCTCCAGCACCCGGACGAGGCAAAATTGTTATAAGGAGAGTGTGATACACAAGTCTCGACTCAAATCGGTTTAGATTTAGATTATGTTATTTTATTTTCTTTAAAATTTATTTGGTTTTTTCAACATCTTCTTCTCCTTCTTTATTTTTGTGCCTCTCAATCAGAGTTGTTTTCTTGTACAATTTTGTAACGAACTTATAAAAGATTATGATTTTGTTCTTTGCTGATTTTGAGACACTTTTTTCTTTTCTTTTCAATCTGAAAATTTACACGTTCGTTGTGTATTTCAGAATTGAAATGACAACTGCATCAGAGAATGTTGTTGTGGCTGAAATGGCCCAATTGCCGGCTGCTGAGACGGTCTAATTGCCAACCGTTGGTATGGCACGAGTGCCAATTGTAGTACCCCGATTTATTTTCTTAATATATATGAAAGGGTATTTATTTTTCTTATGATAGCCTATTATTATTACTTTTCTCCATGATAAATAGAGTGTAGTATTTCCTATAAAACATTCTTCTCAAAAGCCCAAATGTGACTTGTTTATTTTCTTATGTAAAAATACATATTTTGGCCCAAATGTATTTAAACCCATAAACTTAATCTTTTTCTTACACTTGTATGTGCAGCATTTTTCCCTCTTATTTTTCCGGGTATTTTGATGTACATTTTATAGTGGGATTTTGTGTGTACACGTGCACTCCATGTACACGTGCACAAGGCACAAACTTGGCCGGATTTGTGGAGAAGTGGCTAGGATCATGGGCGGTTATGTGAGGGTGTGGGTAGTTTCTCAAACTACCGATTGCATCTTGTCCTTTGATCTCCAACTCCCCAACGAATCTCAGCCCTCCATTTCGCCTATAATCTAGTATAAATACCCCCTCCTAATCCCTATCTTTTTACACTAAAAATTCCTAAGATTTCAAGAGAGTATCTGTGAGTTGTGTGAGAGCTTTTCTGTGGAGGCAAGCAGCATTGGTGAGGAGCTCGGCGTGGAACAGAGGAACAAGAAGTGCAGCGTGATATTGAAGGACTTGCGGGATTTCGTTATTTTCTTCACAAAAGGTGGGTGTTTCTCAGGACTTCTAATGTAGGAATAATGCTATATTTGTCATGAAGTGTTACCATGTGGCAAAAGTGAATTGAATGCTGTAGAAATTGCTTGAACATGCTATTATATTCGAGGCAAGACTGACGGTCCAGTCGACTGCCATATGAGCCAGTCGACTGATACGAGATATTTATTTTCATAATGTGCTGATAAAGTGTGTGTGAATAGCCATGATGGTGTGATCATAAAATGTATGTTTTTCCCTATGACACATATGATGGAGGGAAGGTAAACAAACAAAAAGAACTGAGGAGATAAACATTTGAAGTTGTCGGCTTAGTCGACTGACTTGGAGTTAAGTCGACTGATGCTCGTTCTGAAAGTGATTGTTTGATAGTTCCTCGAATAAAGATATTCTATTTTTGTGTAGACTCATGATGATGACTTGAAATTTATATTCCCATTGTCGTATGTAAGTATGAGCAATATGAATACAGGTTTAGAGTAGTAATTTCTCTAAAGAGCATGTTAATAACCGGGAAAATTGTGTTGTGAATGCTACTGAGCAAGGGGTATTATGTTTATGGAACATAAATTGGTATATACTGTTAATTGATATCATGATGCAAGTATATGTAAAGAAATGTAAGTAAATTCCCCAAATTAAAATGGATCTGTCCAGTCGACCGATGCATGTGGCAAGTCGACTGATCTGGACTTAGAAATTATGCTGTTTGAAATATCCAGGACAGACGACTGATTACTGATCAGTCGACTGTTACGAGGATAATATTGTGAATAAGAATTGGGCGGGACAGGCGACTGGTAGTGTACTCAGTCGACTAACCCGAACGTTATGATAACCCTGTATGACTGTATAAGTCGACTGGTGCTCTTCCAAGTCGACTGTACAGAGTGAACTTTGGTATACTGGAATTCATGTTATTTTGCTGTTAGTAATGGTAAATCTTGTGATTTTAAGTCAATGAACTCTGTTATGGATGCATGAATTGTGTAAATGAATCATAGATGAGGATTGAGAATCAAATGAAATTATGAAATGTGAAATCATGATGAGGAAAGTCTGTGAGACTCTAAAATGAATTATGAGCCGATGATGCTCCTTTGGATATTGTGAATGTGAAATTGAACAGAAGAGTAGCTAAGTCTCCCCGGCAGCGAATGAAATGATATTGAGAATTAGACCAGGTTGGTCAAGTGTAATGAAATGATGAGTCCGGATGATGGAGAGGCTAACTCTAGAGGTTGATTTTCATTCATGATTCTAATTAAGTTAATACATAGTGTGGAGGTGATGAAGGTGAGAGAAAAACATGAGTATGAGAGCTAGGGTACGGTGCGGGTATGTGAGCCGCAGAAAGCATGCTTGATGAGTCAAGACATGGCGCGGGCACAACTCAGTAATGATCGGACTCTAGTCACGCTTGTGGGATGTTTTGGTGACTGCAAGAGGAGTGTGTTCAGGGAGGAGGCTGAATTATCGCAGAAGGCATGCTTGACGAGTCAAGACATGGCGCGAAATTCTACTCCAGGGGCCAGGATACATGCTTGTACTCATAGATTCATCTAGGATACTCATTGGAATTACAGTAGTAGAATAAGTCATGGTGGGGGATTGAACCCTACTAAAATGAAGATCGTTTAAGAGGCTTGCACTCGAACCTATGTAGTATGGGATGCATAGAATTCGAACAAGTATGCATTAGTGTCATAATTAACTAAGTAAATTGCATTAAGGATTTAAGTGCACAATCACGACACGACATCATTAAAAGTTTCCCAATTTGCATGCTTATGTTGAACTGGCTTGTGATTTGTAAGAAATAAGATTCATTATACTGTTTCTGGCATAGAGAGGAGGGCCATGTATAATTATCGTCGGTTGAATAAACTGACGTACCCACAGTGTTTTATGCAGGATAATCACATGTAAAAGGAATGGATGCACAAAGAGTTCATTATATTGTTGTTCATTTATGTAAATATTGTACATTTTGCTTCCGCTGTGTAAATTCAAATGTAACATGCTGTAACTCTGATGTAAAAGTAAAGATTTTAAATTCCTTGTAAAATTGTATGTGAAGAAAGCGAAAAGATCCTGAAGAACATCTCGAATTCAGTAAATTGGGATTCGGGGCGTTACAGAGTGGTATCAAAGCCACGCTTTCTATGCTTTCACACTCGTACAAATTTATAAGGAACGACACCCTAGATGTGGACATTAGAGTGTGTGTTTGGATTTAGAGATTTAAATGTAAGTAACTTACATTTGTGTTGCTCTATGATTTATGCTTCTTCCTCTCTATTCTAAGATGGCTGATCACTTCGACCCTGCTGGAGGCGACGACTGGCACATTATTGAGGAAGAGTACCATCCTGGACAGGCTGATTCTGAGGACGAGTATCACCCTGGGCAAGCTGATTCTGATGATGAGGAGTACCCTGAATCCCGAGAGATCACCCCACCGCCGAACTCACCTGATGATTCTTCTTCTTCCGATGAAGAAAAGGGACCAGCTTTGGGTAACGCTGTGGCTTCTCTGCAGAGGCAAGTGGATACCTTGAAGTATAGAGTTGGAGTTTTGGAGGCTCAGCTGGAGAAGCGAAATGCTGACTATTCTGTTCTTAGCCATCGGATTTGGGAACTTGAGAAGAAAAAGAACCTAACTGATGTGCTGAAGGATGAGGTGGATGAACTGCGGGATGAACTTCGAGCAGCGAAGAGGACCCGTAGAGATTAGATTGTCTTGGTTTCTATTTTCTTCTATTCTGATGTTAAAATGTTTTTCTAATTCGAATGTATAAACTTTGAAATTCAATGAAATGAAAGTTGGTTTTATACTTCGAATTTAATGGATCTTTTGCATCAGAATATGGCGAGAAGGGGAGCCAGGAATGGTGAAGGTTTGGACCTGGATGCCGAGTTTGCAAGGGTTTACCAGACGCTGAATGCAGTGGCTGCAAACCAAGGAAGGGGGCCGGTGAATCCAGTACCCGAGGCAATCAAGCTAGTGGAATCGTTCAAGAGAATGAAACCACCAGTGTTCGAGGGAAAGTCCGACCCGGATGCGGCCGATAACTGGATTCGGCAAGTGGAGACAATCTTTGAGGTGTTGGAAACACCGGAGGGCAGCAAGGTCAAGTTGGCGACTTTGCAGTTGGAGAAGGATGCGGCTGTTTGGTGGCAGTCGATGAAGAGGACTATGGGCGGCTTGTTGCTTGGCTGGGAGGAATTTTTGGAGGAATTCCGCAGTCATTATTTCCCCTCCGACGTCCAGGAGAAAAAGGCCATGGAGTTTCTGTCACTTCAACAAGGCAGCATGTCAGTGAGAGCCTATGAGACCAAGTTCACTCAACTCTCCAGGTATGCTCCAGAATTGGTGATGGATGAGGCGAAGAAGGCTCGCAAGTTCGAGCATGGTCTGAGGCCGAGCTTGAGATCTCGTATGATACCCCTTGGTATCAGGAGATTCGATAAGCTGGTGAAGAGGGCGGCAGCAACAGAGGCGGATATGGAGCAGTTCCATGTTGCTCAGCATCAGAGGAGCAACTGGCAGTCTGGGAAGAGGCCCGCGCCATCGGGGAGTTTCAAGGGGCAACCATCTGCACAGAAATTCAAACCGACAGGGGCGAATGCCGTCAGTGTAGCTGGGAGACCTGGAAACGATGCAGGGAGACCTTCTGCAGTCACTTGCTTTAACTGTGGTGAAGTGGGACATTACCAATCTCGATGTCTCAAACCGCGGGCTGGCAATCACAATGTGCCAATACAGCAGACTGGGAAGAGGCCGTACCAGTCAGGGCGAGTATTTGCTTTGACAGAAGCTGATGCTGAGGAAGCAGATCAGGTTATCTCTGGTACGAGGGCTGAGGTCTAGTGTGATTTCTTTTTCATTTCTCCTTCCCGATCATAGTGTAAAACTGTTATGTAATGATGTATGTTATGTAACAGGAGAACTCTATATTAATGGAAAGGGAGCTGTGGTGTTGTTTGATACTGGATCCTCTCATACTTTTGTGTCTCCTAGATTTACTAAAGTGTTGGGAGTTGAACCGAAGATTTTCCCAGGCAAGATCTTAGCAGTGGCTACACCATCAGGGGAAACTTTGACCACTGATCGGTACTATGCTGATTGCGAGATAGTGATTGGGGATCGAATCTTTGGCATTGATCTGATCGAGCTGACTATCTTGGGAGTCGATGTTATCATTGGCATTGATTGGATGTCGGTGTACAGTGCGAGCATCGAGTGTAAGGCCAAGACGGTGACAATGAAGGCTCCAGGTGGACCTGAAGTCACTTTCCAAGGGAAGTTGAAGTGTCCTAAGCTGGTGGCAACTATCCGCAAGGAAGAGACTCCTGTGGAATTGCAAGGGATTCCTGTGGTTCGGGACTATCCGACTGTGTTCTTGGAAGATTTTCCTGGGTTACCTCCGCATCGTGATGTAGAGTTCAGCATCACTGTTCAACCGGGAAGTGCACCCATTTCTAAGGCACCGTATAGGATGGCTCCAGTGGAACAGGATGAGGTGAAATGGCAGATTGAGGAACTATTGGGAAAAGGCTTTATTCAACCTAGTGCGTCACCTTGGGGAGCACCAGTGCTTTTGGTAAAGAAGAAGGATGGATCGATGAGAATGTGTATCGATTACCGGGAGCTGAATAAAGTCACTGTTCAGAATAAGTATCCGATTCCTCGAATTGATGACTTGTTCGATCGTCTGCAAGGAGCAGCTGTATTCTCCAAAATTGATCTTCGATCAGGTTACCACCAAGTTCGAGTGAAAGCTGAAGATGTGCATAAGACTGCATTTAGAACTCGGCATGGGCATTACGAATTCTTAGTTATGCCATTCGGAGTGACGAATGCACCTGCAATCTTCATGACTTGATGAACAGAGTTCTGAGGCCGTTTATTGATTCTTTCGTCGTGGTGTTTATCGACGATATTCTCGTGTACTCCAAGTCTGAGGAGGAGCACACTGAGCATCTGGCAGCAGTTTTGCAGAAGTTGGAAGAGCAGAGGTTGTATGCCAAGTTATCCAAGTGTGATTTCTGGAAATCTGAAGTGGCATTCCTAGGTCACATCCTTTCTAAGGAGGGAGTGGCAACTGACCCTCAGAAGATAGAGGCAGTGAGAGATTGGGCTAGGCCTACTACAGTGAAGGAAGTCAGAAGTTTCCTTGGGATGACTGGATACTACAGGAGATTCATTCAAGGTTATGCTCAGATAGCTGTGCCGCTTACCGAGTTGACCAAGAAGAATGCGAGCTTCAAGTGGACCGAGCAATGTGAGGCGAGTTTTCAGGAGTTGAAAGATAGACTGACTACTGCACCTATTTTGGCTTTGCCTAGAGCAGGAGTTGAGTATGATGTCTATAGCGATGCTTCACATCGGGGGCTTGGTTGTGTCTTAATGCAAGAAGGTAAAGTGATCGCATATGGGTCTAGGCAACTACGACCGCATGAGAAAAATTACCCGACTCATGATCTAGAGCTGGCTGCGATTATCTTTGCTTTGAAGCAATGGAGGCACTACGTGTATGGTGAGAAGCTGAACATGTACACGGATCATAAGAGCTTGAAGTATATCTACCAGCAGAGGGATCTCAATCTAAGACAGCGGAGATGGTTGGAAGTGCTCGAGGATATGCGACCTGAGATCAAGTATCATCCCGGAAAGGCTAATGTTGTTGCTGATGCACTTAGTCGCAAGAGCAGTTTGGCCTGTTTGATTACGACTCAGAGGCGTTTGATTGAGGAGTTGGACCGAGCAGGTATTGAGGTTGTCTTGCAAGGATTGGGAGCATCTTTATCTCAATTGAAGCTTCAGCCTACTCTGAATGCAAGGATCATTGCAAGTCAGGAAGTTGATGCTGATATTCTGGAGATGAAGGAGCAGGTTAGTGCTGGCAGGTTGCCCGGTTTTCAGACCAGGGATGGAGTGCTGTGGTTCGGAGATAGGCTGTGCGTTCCAGATCAGGCGGACCTGAAAGAGAGTATTCTTCAGGAGGCGCATGCTACTCTTTTGTCGGTACATCCTGGGAGTACTAAGATGTACAAAGACATCAAGCAGCATTTCTGGTGGTCAGGTTTGAAGCAGGATGTGGCCGAATTTGTCGCGAGATGTGAGGTTTGTCAGCAAGTTAAAGCCGAAAATCAGAGACCCGGAGGTCTATTACAGCCGTTACCTATTCCGGAATGGAAATGGGATAACATCAGTATGGATTTCATCACGGGTTTGCCTAAGAGTTCTAAAGGCAATGATGCTATTTGGGTTATAGTCGATCGACTTACCAAGTCCGCTCACTTTTTGGCGATGAAACTCACAGCTTCGATGGACAGGTTGGCTGAGATGTATGTTGGTGAGATTGTCCGACTTCATGGCGTTCCCTCGACTATTGTGTCTGATCGAGATGCGCGGTTTACTTCGCATTTTTGGAGGAGTCTTCAGGCAGCTTTGGGTACCAAGACAGATTTCAGCACTGCTTTTCATCCACAGACCGATGGGCAGACCGAGAGAGTCAACCGTATTCTTGAGGATATGCTTCGGTGTTGTATACTAGACTTCGGAGGCAGTTGGGAAAGGCATTTACCTTTGGTGGAGTTTGCCTACAACAACAGTTTTCAAACTAGCATTGGGATGGCGCCGTATGAAGCTTTGTATGGCAGGAAGTGCAGGACTCCTGTGTGTTGGTATGAGGTTGGGGAGCGTCAGTTGTTTGGTCCTGAGCTTGTACAGCTGACTTCTGAGAAGATTGATCTGATCAGGAAAAGGTTGGTGGAAGCTCAGAGCAGGCAGAAAAGCTATGCAGACAACCGGAGGAGGGACCTTGAGTTTGAGGTTGGTGACTTTGTCTTTCTGAAGGTATCACCCAGCAAAGGTGTGGTTCGTTTTGGCAAAGGGGGGAAGTTAGCCCCGAGATTTATAGGCCCATATAAGATATTGAAAAGGATCGGGAAAACTGCTTACCGGCTTGAATTACCGGAAGAGTTGTCTCAGGTGCACAATGTTTTCCATGTGTCTATGTTGAGAGGTTATATTCCAGACCCGAGTCATCATTTGCCAGAAGTACCGGAAGGTTTGCAGTTAGACCTGAATTACATCGAGACTCCTGTTGAGATCGTTGACCGTAGGGAGAAAGTCTTGAGGAATAAGACGATACCGATGGTCAAGGTAGTCTGGAGAAACCACTTGGTTGAAGAGGCTACTTGGGAATCCGAGGACAAGATGTTGAAGGACTATTCTGAGCTTTTTGCTTGATTGTATTTGTATTGATTGTATCTGGTATCTTGTATCTTATGTCTTTTGTCCTGGTTGGGTGTGTTGTATTTCTTCTGTTCTCGCTCTTGACTGTAGTTCCGGGGACGGAACTATTCTAAGGAGGGAGTGATGTAGTACCCCGATTTATTTTCTTAATATATATGAAAGGGTATTTATTTTTCTTATGATAGCCTATTATTATTACTTTTCTCCATGATAAATAGAGTGTAGTATTTCCTATAAAACATTCTTCTCAAAAGCCCAAATGTGACTTGTTTATTTTCTTATGTAAAAATACATATTTTGGCCCAAATGTATTTAAACCCATAAACTTAATCTTTTTCTTACACTTGTATGTGCAGCATTTTTCCCTCTTATTTTTCCGGGTATTTTGATGTACATTTTATAGTGGGATTTTGTGTGTACACGTGCACTCCATGTACACGTGCACAAGGCACAAACTTGGCCGGATTTGTGGAGAAGTGGCTAGGATCATGGGCGGTTATGTGAGGGTGTGGGTAGTTTCTCAAACTACCGATTGCATCTTGTCCTTTGATCTCCAACTCCCCAACGAATCTCAGCCCTCCATTTCGCCTATAATCTAGTATAAATACCCCCTCCTAATCCCTATCTTTTTACACTAAAAATTCCTAAGATTTCAAGAGAGTATCTGTGAGTTGTGTGAGAGCTTTTCTGTGGAGGCAAGCAGCATTGGTGAGGAGCTCGGCGTGGAACAGAGGAACAAGAAGTGCAGCGTGATATTGAAGGACTTGCGGGATTTCGTTATTTTCTTCACAAAAGGTGGGTGTTTCTCAGGACTTCTAATGTAGGAATAATGCTATATTTGTCATGAAGTGTTACCATGTGGCAAAAGTGAATTGAATGCTGTAGAAATTGCTTGAACATGCTATTATATTCGAGGCAAGACTGACGGTCCAGTCGACTGCCATATGAGCCAGTCGACTGATACGAGATATTTATTTTCATAATGTGCTGATAAAGTGTGTGTGAATAGCCATGATGGTGTGATCATAAAATGTATGTTTTTCCCTATGACACATATGATGGAGGGAAGGTAAACAAACAAAAAGAACTGAGGAGATAAACATTTGAAGTTGTCGGCTTAGTCGACTGACTTGGAGTTAAGTCGACTGATGCTCGTTCTGAAAGTGATTGTTTGATAGTTCCTCGAATAAAGATATTCTATTTTTGTGTAGACTCATGATGATGACTTGAAATTTATATTCCCATTGTCGTATGTAAGTATGAGCAATATGAATACAGGTTTAGAGTAGTAATTTCTCTAAAGAGCATGTTAATAACCGGGAAAATTGTGTTGTGAATGCTACTGAGCAAGGGGTATTATGTTTATGGAACATAAATTGGTATATACTGTTAATTGATATCATGATGCAAGTATATGTAAAGAAATGTAAGTAAATTCCCCAAATTAAAATGGATCTGTCCAGTCGACCGATGCATGTGGCAAGTCGACTGATCTGGACTTAGAAATTATGCTGTTTGAAATATCCAGGACAGACGACTGATTACTGATCAGTCGACTGTTACGAGGATAATATTGTGAATAAGAATTGGGCGGGACAGGCGACTGGTAGTGTACTCAGTCGACTAACCCGAACGTTATGATAACCCTGTATGACTGTATAAGTCGACTGGTGCTCTTCCAAGTCGACTGTACAGAGTGAACTTTGGTATACTGGAATTCATGTTATTTTGCTGTTAGTAATGGTAAATCTTGTGATTTTAAGTCAATGAACTCTGTTATGGATGCATGAATTGTGTAAATGAATCATAGATGAGGATTGAGAATCAAATGAAATTATGAAATGTGAAATCATGATGAGGAAAGTCTGTGAGACTCTAAAATGAATTATGAGCCGATGATGCTCCTTTGGATATTGTGAATGTGAAATTGAACAGAAGAGTAGCTAAGTCTCCCCGGCAGCGAATGAAATGATATTGAGAATTAGACCAGGTTGGTCAAGTGTAATGAAATGATGAGTCCGGATGATGGAGAGGCTAACTCTAGAGGTTGATTTTCATTCATGATTCTAATTAAGTTAATACATAGTGTGGAGGTGATGAAGGTGAGAGAAAAACATGAGTATGAGAGCTAGGGTACGGTGCGGGTATGTGAGCCGCAGAAAGCATGCTTGATGAGTCAAGACATGGCGCGGGCACAACTCAGTAATGATCGGACTCTAGTCACGCTTGTGGGATGTTTTGGTGACTGCAAGAGGAGTGTGTTCAGGGAGGAGGCTGAATTATCGCAGAAGGCATGCTTGACGAGTCAAGACATGGCGCGAAATTCTACTCCAGGGGCCAGGATACATGCTTGTACTCATAGATTCATCTAGGATACTCATTGGAATTACAGTAGTAGAATAAGTCATGGCGGGGGATTGAACCCTACTAAAATGAAGATCGTTTAAGAGGCTTGCACTCGAACCTATGTAGTATGGGATGCATAGAATTCGAACAAGTATGCATTAGTGTCATAATTAACTAAGTAAATTGCATTAAGGATTTAAGTGCACAATCACGACACGACATCATTAAAAGTTTCCCAATTTGCATGCTTATGTTGAACTGGCTTGTGATTTGTAAGAAATGAGATTCATTATACTGTTTCTGGCATAGAGAGGAGGGCCATGTATAATTATCGTCGGTTGAATAAACTGACGTACCCACAGTGTTTTATGCAGGATAATCACATGTAAAAGGAATGGATGCACAAAGAGTTCATTATATTGTTGTTCATTTATGTAAATATTGTACATTTTGCTTCCGCTGTGTAAATTCAAATGTAACATGCTGTAACTCTGATGTAAAAGTAAAGATTTTAAATTCCTTGTAAAATTGTATGTGAAGAAAGCGAAAAGATCCTGAAGAACATCTCGAATTCAGTAAATTGGGATTCGGGGCGTTACACCAATACCTATTGTTGTACCTGTCCCAGTCTTCCATGGATAAAAACCTGAGATGTTCAACGGAGTGCTCAGGAACAGAGAAGCCAATGTGGTTGAAGGCATTGCTCAAGATGTTTCTGAAATCAACATCTCTACTGTGATCTCGAAGGTGAACTTGATGGGTTCAAACCTAAAGAGTGGTAGATTGACACTAGAGCTACCCGCCATGTGTGCTCTAATAGAGGAATGTTCTCTACTTTAGAACCATTAGGGAATGGGGAGAAAATGTTCATGAGGAACTCGGCCACTTTAGAAATCACTCGGCTACTTCAAAAATCAAGGGCCAAGACAAGGTCATCTTGAAGATGACTTTTGGGAAGGTACTGACTCTAAATAATGTTGCGTATGTTCCTGAAATCCGTAAGAACCTGGTATCTGGTTCTTTACTTAATAATTACGAATTTTGCTTAGTGTTTGAGTCAAATATGTTTGTTTTGTCTAAGAGTGAAATGTATGTTGGTAGAGGATACATGAGTGGTGGAATGTTCAAACTCACTGTAATGACCATAGTCAAGAATATCAATAAAGCTAGCTCTTCCACTTATATGCTAGTCTTCCAATTTATGGCATGGTAGACTAGGACATATTAATTATGATACTTTGCGTAGACTAAATAACTTGAATCATACACCAACATTCCAAATTAGTTCCAAACTTAAGTGTGAAACTTATGTTGAGGCAAAACCAAGATCATTATTTAAAAGTATTGAAAGAAATACTGAACATTTTGATTTAATTCACAGTGATATTTGTGATTTAAAAATAAAACAAACAAGATGTAGTAATAAGTATTTTATTACCTTTGATGACAGCACAAAATACTATTATGTGTATTTCTCAAAAGTAAGGAGAAATTTATTCTCTATAAAAATGAAGTTGAGAATCAACTCAATAAGAAAAATATGGTGCTAAGAAGTGACCGAGGTGGAGAGTATGAATCGCCATTTGCTGACACTTGTGCTAAGTATGAGAATATACATGAAACTACATCACCTTATTCTCCTCAGTCCAACGGTGTTGCTAAGCGAAATAATCGTACCTTGAAGAAAATGATGAAAGCAATGTTAATAACTTCTTATTTAGCACCAAACTTGTGGAGAGAAGCCATTCTTTCAGCTAATTGCCTTTTGAATATGATGCCCAAAAAGAAAAAAGTGAAAACTCCATATAAATTATGGAAATGAAGAAAGACAACCTACAATTACTTGCGAATGTGGGGATGTCTTACCAAGGTAACAGTACATCCACCTAAGAAAGTGAAATTAGGACAAAAAATGGTTGATTGCATTTTTATTGGCTATGCACATAATAGTAGTGTTTATCGGTTCTTGGTATATAAATTCAATATCCCTGATATACCACATAACACGATAATGAAGTCTAGAAATGCATCATTCTTTGAAGATGTATTTCCATGTAAGTCGAAGGAAGAACCAAGTTCTTCCAAACGAACACATGAGACTATTAGTGAAGATAGTAAAAACTTTAGATGAATAAGTTCAGGTGGAACATAGACGTAGTAAAAGAATAAGAACGGAAAAATCTTTTGGTCCAGATTTCTTGACTTTTATGCTTAAAGGTGAACCCCAAATTTTTAAAGAAGCTGTGAACTCTAGTAATGGTCCCTTATGGAAAGAAGCCATTAAGAGCAAAATTAATTCTATTTTGCAAAATCATACTTGGGAACTAGTGAATCTTCCACCATGCAGTAAACCTTTAGGTTCCAAGTAGATTTTCAAAAGAAAAATGAAAGCTGATAGATCAATTATAAATACAAGACAAGACTTGTAATCAAAAGTTATAGATATAAAGATGGTCTGGATTACTTTGATATTTATTATCATGTGACGAGAATATTAGGATGGTACTTGCAATAGCAGCTTTGTGCAATCTTGAAGTACATCAAATTGATGTGAAAACAACTTTTCTTAATGGAGATTTAGATGAAAAAACCTACATGGAGCAACCCGAGGGTTTTTTAGCTCTAGGACAAGAAAAAAAAGTATGTAAATTAGTGAAGTCATTATATGACTTGAAACAAGTACTAAAGCAGTGACATGAGAAATTTGACAATGTCATGATGACAAATGGTTTCAAAATCAATAAATGTGATAAATGTGTGTACGTCAAAGATACGAAAAATGGATATGTCCTAATATATTTGTATGTAGATAATATACTTTTTGTTGGAAGTAATGATAAGATGATTAAATCTACTAAAAACATGTTGAGCTCGAGATTTGACATGAAAGACATGAAATTAGCTGATGCTATATTAGGAATTAAAATCACAAGAACATCAGACGAGCTTTTTTTAAGCTAGTAACATTATATAGACAATATTCTTAAAAATTTTGATAAAGATAATTCTGGAATTGTCAGAACTCTAATAGATCTAACTTTACATTTATCTAAAAATAAAGGAGAGAGTATTTCTAAAGTGGAATACTCTAGAATTATGGGCAGTTTAATGTACTTGATGAGTTGTATAAGACCAGACATAGCCTACGCAGTTAGTAAACTAAGTAGATATACAAGTAATTTTGGAACCGAACATTGACAAGCGGTTACAAGAGTACCGAAGTACTTGCATTTTACTCGTAATTGTGAACTGTATTATACAAGATATCCAGCTGTACTTGAAGGATACAGTGATACGAACTAGATATCTAGTGATAATTCAAAATTTACTAGTGGTTATGTGTTACCACTAGGTGGTGCAGTAGTTTCGTGGAAATTCTCAAACACAAAGTGATCGCTAAATCCACGATGGGATTTAAATTTATTGCACCGGACAAATGTGGGGAAGAGGCTGAATTGTTACGCCACTTCCTTGAGGATATTCCAAGGTGGACAAAGCATGTGCCTCCAATCTGCATACACTCGGATAGTCAATCTGTAATTTATAGAGCTGAGAGCAATATGTATAATGGTAAACCTAGACATATTCGTCAAAGACATAATACCTTTAGACAACTACTCTCTACCGGGATTATCTCTGTGAATTCTGTAAAGTTAAAAGATAACATTGCGGATCCGCTACCAAATGAATAAAAAGAGAGTAAGTTGATAAGTCATCGAGGGGCATGAGACTAAAACTCATGAAAGAATAAGTCGATACAATGGATACCCATCCAAGTTGACTGGAGATCCCAAGATCTAGGTTCAAAGGGACAACTAAATTGTAAAGACCATGTTGGATCACTGTAAGAATTTCCCCATATCAATTCTGATGATGAAACAATGATGCCTATAAGGTAAGCAGGTAAGTTAGGCTTTTAATGATCCTTATGCGTCAAAAATTCGAGTAGAGTAATACAGGTTACTCTTAACTAAGAAATCACCTATATGAGAGGGAAGAATTGGCACTTCCAAAGGAATAGTTTAAGGCAACATTCCTGTTAAGCTCTTGCGGAACCAAGTGTGTGTTCATTGCCAAAACGAACATTAGAGTGAGAACTGAAATGTGTTAGAAAAATTTCTGTATGAGGTATGTCATCGTTTACAAAAATGTCAAAATAGTTTAAGGACATCTCGTTAACTGTTTATTTAGTAAAGTAAACATATTTTCATAAGGGAATGTTCAAAGGATAACACCGACCTATCCTGTGTAGGTTTCAACTGTTGAATTCTATCACCTAGTCTGTCGTGTCTGAGGTCGTCAATTTCATTCATGTGAGGAATGTTGGAAATAAGTGTTTTAACACCGTTTTACGAACCAGTTTTGAGGCACCTTTTTGAGTAAGATCCATTATATATTAGTGAGCGATCTTTATTATGGATTTGTTTTCTCTTCATGAGTACATCAAAATTATATATACTTGCTCAAAATGGTTATGGGGTGAATGTGAAATTGTCTCTAAAGTGACACTTGATATGAGAAAATGGGTTAAGGGGCTTTAGTCTCATATCGGAAAAATCATAAGAATAAGAAGGGTATAGATAATATCTCATTTCTATGATTTTTAAGAAAGCAAACAAGAAGGCTCTCTCCTGCGCACGCAGGAGGGGGGGTTACAAATCTTGGACCGGATTACATGCGGCTTGTGCGCACGCGCACGTCCTGCGGACATGAATGCCGAACCAACTTGAACCCCACCCTGTGTGGCGCATTTTTTCCCTAGTTTTTTTTCTCCTGCATTTATTTGCACGTTTCAAACTGATAAACAGTTTTGTCTGTCGTTTCTTCCCATGCATTCATTCACTTGTCTCCCTGAACCCCTATAAATTGAGACCCCTTCACTTCTCATTCTTCACACCAGAAAATTCTCCTCTCCTCTCTGTTCGGTTCTTTCCTCCAAGTTTAGTTGTTCTAGTGTTGTTGTTCAATTGGTGATAAAGTTCCACACATTTTCAGTTCGGGAGTGTGATGTGGTGCTACAGTCGACATTCCTCAGCCGTTGTATCCTGCGAAATGGATGCCTCTACACTATCCAGCATGCGGACGAGGTGAATTTGTCTTCAAGGTATTGTGTGATACACAAGCCTCGACTCAAATTGATTTGGGTTTATATTTTGTTATTTCATTTTCTTTATAATTTGTTCGGTTTTTCAACATCTTCTTCTCCTTTTATTTGTGCCTTTCAACCAAAGTTGTTTTCTTGCAAACTTTTGTAACAACGATAAAACAACTCAATCAAATTATTTGTATCTTCTAACTTGATACAAGGATATATTACATTAGCAACACAATACAACAAAGGAAGAGGATGAAATTATTTCAAAAATTTAGTGTAAGCAGAAGAAACGATCTCTCAAATATAAGGATCATGCATTATTTCTTGAAAAGTTATCATCATGCTAACTATTGAAAGAAAAATACTTCCCAAAGTGGAATCATAAGATTTTGAAAATTGCATGGTTGAGTTCTTAAAGGGTTGAATTTTCAGCAAAAAACCAAGAGTAATCATTCAGTTGAAAGTTTTCCATGCTTTTGACAATACAAAATTCATTTAAAACCGATTTGTATTTAGTAATAACAACAAATAGGTCATAAGTAGAATTCCAACGATATTTAATATCTTTAGGGAATTTTCTAAAATGTACTCCCTTGAGATACACAAATCTTTGAATGATTGAAGATTAGGAGCACTCAACTCTATGAAATGGACACAATCTCTTATTGCAATCGTATATAGGTTCAACTATCTTTAAAGGATCTTTCACACACAAGTTAATGATATGACATACACATGTAACATGAAATATTTAAGACAATGGAGGAGCAAGCTCTTGAATTAATATGGAAATCGTCATATTATTAATGGAGACATTATCAAAACTAATAAAAAAAATTACCACGAATATGATAATTAGTGCATACTAGTATAATATGTGATCTGATAGTCGCACCATTATGCGAATACATCAAATATCCAAAGGATATGATCATCATTTGAAGGATCCGATGACAAGTTACTCACATCATATGAGCATTTTTACAACATTTCCAACCTTCAGCGGTTAATGAAACCTTACAAGTTAAAGCATAAAAATAGCTGATATGGCTAAAAATGGGGTTAAATTGGAACCGTCCAAATCGGGCACGAATCTTAAAGCCCGGGGGTAAAATGGTAATTTCACTTATAAATAGGTCTGAAATGGGAACTGGGCCTTTTTCCAAAGGCCCAATAACCCATAAACGGGTCCATTTTATTGGGCACGGATTCCAACCCGCAGAAAGCCCAGTCCAGCTAGATAGGAGAATTAGGATTTATGATTGTCCATAATCAATGGTACTGATCACTTCTATCCATCCACCGGGAAGTAGGGATTTGATCTTATCTCGAAACTGGTTCCTAAGGCGCCTATAAATACCCCCCATCCCTCACTATTATCAGGTAATCAATCTGTTGCCAATCAAAGCTCTTTCATAATCTTTCTGATTACTGACTAGAGTGTCGGAGGGTGCGTCGCCGGAATCAACCCCGGGTTTCGCACTTTTTGTAGGTCAACGGCAGGAGATCACGTTCAAACTCCGGTGAAAGGTGTTCAGGTTTGACTATTCAACTTCCCTCGAATCCACAAATCTATCTGTTTGCCCCACACTGATTTCAACGGCAACAGATTGGCGCCGTCTATGGGAACCACGAATAGCAATCCATCCTCTTTCATCGGTTAAGATCACCTCCAGCCATGCCTCCCAGGAAACTGAGATCCAGAGGGTCCAACCATGGGCTCACTCCTCCTCAACCACAACAGGAGGTCCCCCTCCAAACCGTCCAGCAGCAGGGGCAACTCCCTCCTCAGTCTGGTCAGCCCCTGCAGCAGGAACAACCTCCTCTTTAGAACCCTCAGCCCCAGTGGGCTCAAGTCGGGCCCCAGATCGTCGGTATTGGGACCTCCCGTCCTCCTCCTCATAAGCACCCTCTTCACCACGACCATATCTCTGTACATAACCCTTCAATCGACTCAATGGCATTCCATAACCCTCGGCCTTCAGAAGACCTCCGCAACATCCTCATCAACCAGCAGAAAGAGGAGGACCTTTGCCACCGTTTAGATGAAAGGCGGGCCCGAGAGGGAGCCTCCCGCTCAGAACGTCAAAATGCGTGATCCCCTCACTGCCACGATTACAGGAGGTCCCCTCTTCATAGGAGGCGGAGAGAGTCCCCTGAGTACCATCGAAGAAGGCATCATTCTCCTGCTGGTCAGCAGCCCCAGAGGGACGAGAACGGACCAATCACCCGTGTCGAATTCCAACAGTTCCAGGCTACAATCTTGCAGGCCCTCAATCTCCCACCAAACAACAACAATAATGCTCAGAGGGTTCCCACTCCTCAGCCAGTTCAAAGCCCTCGCCCTCGGTCTCTAAGTCCTCCTCAAGCTCCGAGCCACCGCCATCATATCCCTAGTCCTCGCCATTCTTCGAGCTACCGTCGTCGTACCCTACGCTCCCCTTCGTACGAAGATGAGTCCAGAGGCTCACCAGGATACCGTCGAAGGGATGATGCAGTCTATCGCTGTCTCCACGAGATGGAGAGGTGCCTCAGTCAACTAGACAGGAAAGAGGAGCTAAGAGGGAGGATCCTCCGTCCAAGTAGACCTCCGTTCTCACGAACTATCAAGGAGGCTCCCGTTCTAGCAAACTTCAAGCCCCCGCAGTTCGAGACATATACGGGGGAGTCAGATCCCGTGGATCACATCGAGAGTTTCAAAACTCTCATGATGATCTACCAGGCTTCCGATGCTCTACTGTGCAAGACCTTCCCAGCTACTCTCAAAGGTCCGGCTTGGGAATGGTACTCCCGCTTTGCCCCATCCTCTATCTTCTCTTTTGAACAATTTGAGACCCTCTTCATCACCCACTTCGTGAGCAGCCGCCGATTCGAGAAGACTAATATTTCACTACTCTTTCTCAATCAGAAGAAGGGTGAAAAACTAAGAGATTATGTCAAGCAGTTTACCGTGGAAGCTAGGTCCATTGCCTCTCTCGACCAATCGGTAGCTGCAGCCGCCTTCTAGTCCAATGTCCTGAATTCGAGTCTCCGGTCCTCCCTATCCAAAAAGCCCCCGTGAGACTTCTTGGACCTTCTTCTCACAAGCGAGAAGTACATCCAGGCTGAGAAAGCTAAACATCGCCCCACATTCGAGGGGTCTTCCTTAGGAAAGGCAGCCGAAGATGAGGGAGCTAAAAAGCTCCAGAAGGACAACGGGGGTCAGTGCCGCCCGCCTCCCAGATTTGAGAAGTTTACCCCTCTCAACTCCAATGTTTCAACTATTCTCATGGAGGTTGAGAAAGAATGAGTCCTGCCTCCTGCCCTAAAGATGAATACTCTCGGAAAGAAGAGGGATAAGGAGAAGTGGTGCCGATATCATCGAGACCACGGCCATGACACCAATGACTGTCGGGCCCTGAAGAATGAAATTGAAGCCCTCATTCAGAGAGGGCAGCTATCCAAGTTTGTAAGAAAGGATCGGATTGATCTTCCTCCACCACCCAGGGGGGCTAACAAACGGCCCGAAAGATGTGATGAGACTCCCGAATTCGAAGAAAAGCGCATCTTGCACCTCATCCATGGAGGCCCGATGGGAGGAACCTCCAACTCATCTCGAAAGGATTTCATCTGGGAAGTCAACTCGGTGCACAGCCTACCCCCTCCCAAAGGTCTTGGAGTCCCGGTTACTTTCTCGGATGAAGATCTAGAGGGTGTCCGAACCCCCCACTGTGATGCACTGGTGATTAACCTCCACATGGCTAACTTCAAGGTGGAGAGAATTCTGGTGGATAATGGCAGTTCAGTCAACATCCACTTCCTGGCAGCCTTCTGAGGGCTCAAATTATCGTGGGACAGGCTCAAGCCCGCCGGCTATACACTCCATGGGTTCACGGGAGTGCCAGTGACTATCGAAGGGGTGATAACCCTCGACGTAACCGCTGGCAAAACTCCTACTACCCGGACGGAGCCAATGGACTTCATGGTTGTCGACGTCCCAGCCGCTTACAATGTGATCCTAGGCCGACCTGGCCTAGCTGCTTTAGAAGCTGTCCCATCGGATTATCATCTCAAAATGAAGTTTCCTACCAAGGCAGGTGTAGGGGAAGTAAGGGGGAGTCAGGAGATGGCCCACAAATGCTACATGACCTCGACCGGAGGACCCGTCCTTTCTCTCGAGACCCTTGAAATTCCCCAAGGGAATGCCAGCCTATGTCAGAACCGGTAGACGAGCTGGAGGAAGGGCTTTTTTAAGAGCAAGATCCGAACCGTAAATTCTTCATCAGCAAGACCGTCCCCTCTGCCCTCTGTTCTGACATAGTCCATTGCATCAGGAAGAACCATGACCTCTTTGCCTAGACAGCTGCCGACATGCCAGGGATTTCCGAGGACCTCCTCGTCCACCACCTAAGTGTTGCTCCGGGGTCCAAACCGGTCCAGTAGAAGAGGCGCAAATTCGCCCCTGAGCGCCAGCAGGCCATAAAGGAAGAAGTGGACAAGCTCCTCAAAGCCCGGTTCATGCAAAAGTTCAATTATCCCGAGTGGCTCTCCAATGTTGTTATGGTTAAGAAAGCAAATGGAAGTTGGAGAATTTGCATCGACTTCACAGACCTGAACAAGGCATGCCCCAAGGATCCTTTTCCACTCCCCAGCATCGACACCTTGATCGACGCTACTTCGAGCCATGAGCTATTGAGCTTCATGGATGCCTTCTCCGGATACAACCAAATTAGAATGTTCCTCCCGGATATCCCGAAGACCTCCTTCATCACAGATCAAGGTCTCTATTGCTATAGAGTGATGCCATTCAGGCTCAAAAATGCTGGTGCCACCTACCAGTGCCTCGTCAATAAGGTCTTCCAGAATCAGATCGGCCGAAATATGAAAGTGTATGTCGATGATATGCTAGTAAAGAGTATCCATGGGTCCGACCATGTCGCCGACCTACAAGAAGCCTTCGACGTGTTGAGGAAGCATAATATGAGACTAAACCCGAACAAGTGTGCATTTGGGATCTCATTTGGTAAGTTCCTGGGCTTCATGGTTAGCCAAAGAGGGATCGAGGCCAACCCCGAGAAGATCAAAGCCATACTCGACATGGCTCCTCCTACAAATGTAAAAGAAGTTCAGAAGCTCACAGGACGCCTCGCGGCTATAGGGTGCTTTCTGTCCAAGTCAGGGGAGAAGTCTCTTCCTTTCTTCAAAGCCCTCAGGGGGGCTAAGGGTTTTGAGTGGGGCCAACAGCAGCAAGAATTGTTCGACCAACTGAAAGCCTATCTGGTCAACCCCCCACTCCTCAGCAAGCCTACAACCAGGGAAACACTCTACCTCTACCTTGCTGCCTCTGAGCAAACCCTCCGTGTTGTCCTAGTGAGGGAAGAAGACAAGGCTCAGAAACCTATCTATTATGTGAGCAAGGTTCTTAGAGACGCCGAGCTCCGCTATCCGAGATTGGAAAAGATAGCATACGCCTTGGTTATGGTAGCCAGGAAGCTCCGTCCCTATTTTCAATCCCACTCGGTGGTCGTTCTTACCGACCAGTCACTCAAGCAAGTCCTGCATAAGCCCGAGACCTCTGGGCATCTGATGAAGTGGTCGATCGAGTTAAGTCAACATGACATATCTTATCAGCTTCGGACCGCTATCAAAGTCCAAGTCCTGTCCGAGTTTATAGTGGAAAGCACCATCCCAGAAGTGAGTCAAGCAGCAAATGGGCCGCCCATCTGGATAGTGTATGTAGATGGGTCTTCTTGCACCGAAGGGAGCGGAGTCGGAGTCATTCTGGCAGGCCCAGATGACTTTGTTCTCCAATACTCCCTCCGCATCAACTTCAAAGCTTCCAATAACGAAGCTGAATATGAAGCCCTAATAGCAGGCCTAGGTATGGCTTGCAAGGTTGGAGCGCAACGTGTCCGAATATTCAGTGACTCGTAACTGGTGGTGAATCAGGTCTTAGGAGAATACGAGGCGCGAGACGACTGAATGGCTAAGTACTTAGCCAAGGTCCAAAGTCTCATGGCTTCGTTCAAAGAGGCTCAACTCCAGCGCATCCCTAGAGAAGAGAACTCCCAAGCATATGCCCTCTTAAAATTGGCCTCCTCCTCCCTACAAGGTCTCGAGCAGACCGTCCTAATCGAAGTACTCCTAAGACCAAGCATAGAAGAAGAAGCCCTCGAATCGATGGAGTCGCTGCCTGTCCAACTCAGGGACAACTGAATGAAGCCTTTGATTGAGTTCCTCAGGGATGGGAGCCTTCCCCAAGATCCTAAAGAAGTCCGTCGAATCCGAACGAGAGCGGAGCTGTATACCCTTGTTAAGGGAGTCTTGTACAAATGCTCCTATACCTAAGTAGATGGCAGACCCTACTTGAGATGCCTCTCCCTGGAAGAAGCCTTGTACGCCTTGCAAGAACTCCACGAAGGTATAGGTGGAGCCCATTTAGGCTCAAGGTCCCTCGCCAGGAAAGTTTTGAACTACGGATATTTTTGGCCTACCCTACTTCGGGATGCCGAACAACATGTTCGGAAATGCAGCTCCTGTTAGCAATTCTCCAACATCCGCCGCCTTCCCCAAGCACAACTCACATCTCTCTCAAGTCCAATTTTCTTCGCAATGTGGGGGATGGACTTGCTAGGTCCGTTCCCACCAGCTTCAGGCCAGCTCATGTTCCTAGTCGTGGCAATTGACTATTTCTCTAAGTGGATCGAGGCCGAGCCACTGGCTACTATTACTGAGAACAAAGTGCTACAGTTCTTATGGAAAAATGTAATCTGTAGGTTCGGCGTACCCGAGTCCTGATAACAGATAACGGAACACAGTTTACAGGGGCAGCATTCCGATCTTTATGTGAAGACCTCGGCATTCAGCAATGCTTCTCCTCCGTCTCCCATCCTCAGTCCAATGGTCAAATAGAAAACGCCAACAGGCAGATCCTCTCCGGCATCAAGAAGAGACTAAATAAGTAGGCCAAAGGCTTATGGGCAGAACAACTTCCTAACTTATTGTGAAACTACCGCACTACGAAAAGGACCCCCATAGGAGAGTCGCCCTTCAATCTCACCTTCGGGTCCGAGGCTGTAATCCCCTTAGAAGTTGGTTTGCCATCCCCTCGCCTTATTGCCTACAATGAAGAGCAGAACGCCAGAGAGCTCCGAGCAAATTTAGACCTCATCGATGAGCTCTGCGAAAGAGCTTCGATTCGCCAGCAAAATCATCGAAGAAGAATTGAGCAGGCCTACAACAAAAAGGTCCGTCCCACAGATCTCAAGGAGGGGGACTTAGTCCTCAGAAAGCTAGCTATCTCATTCCCCAGCCAAAAGAGCAAGCTAGCCCCGAATTGGGAAGAACCATACAAGGTCTCCAAGGTAGTTCGGCCATGAGCATATCGTCTTGAAGACCTCGAGGGCAGAGAGATTCCAAGAACTTGGAACGCCAACCATTTACTGAAGTACCAAGAGGGTGCTTGAACGCCTCTTCGAGTACCTTCAAATGTCGAGCCATTCTTATCTTTTTATTTATACTTGCTTCTTTATTTTCCCATTGTAATAACGGCTTGCAACTTGAAGCGGCCGATTAGCAGTCATCAATAAAGAACTTCTTTCCCCTGATAATTCTCTTGTGATTATTTTATCTCTCGGTTTAAGACCTTTAATTATACTTACTCAAACGACGTGTTCGGAGTACAAAACTTGGCTCAATTTTGCTTCGCAAGCTCGCTCTTAAGCGAGCTAGAAGTGGTTCATCATTCAGAACTGCTCCCACAACCGTTGAAACTTACTCAAACGACGTGTTCGGAGTCCAAAACTTGGCTCGATTCCGCTTCGCAAGCTCGCTCTTAAGCGAGGTAGAAGTGGTTCGCCATTCGGAACTGCTCCCACAACCATTGAAACTTACTCGAACGACGTGTTTGGAGTCCAAAACTTGGCTCAATTCCGCTTCACAAGCTCGCTCTTAAGCGAGCTAGAAGTGGTTCACCATTCGGAATTGCTCCCAGAACCGTTGAAACTTACTCAAATGACGTGTTCGGAGTCCAAAACTTGGCTCGATTCTGCTTCGCAAGCTCGCTCTTAAGCGAGCTAGAAGTAGTTTGCCATTCGGAACTGCTCCCACAACCGTTGAAACTTACTCGAACGACGTGTTCGGAGTCCAAAACTTAGCTCAATTCCGCTTTGCAAGCTCTCTCTTAAGCGAGCTAGAAGTGGTTCGTCATTCGGAACTGCTCCTACAACCGTTGAAACTTATGCCGAACGACGCGTTCGGAGTCCAAAACTTGGCTCGATTCAGCTTCGCAAGCTCGCTCTTAAGCGAGTTAGAAGTGGTTCGCTATTCGGAACTGCTCCCACAACCGTTGAACTTAATCAAACGACGAGTTAAGAGTTCAAAGCTGGGCTCGACCCCGCTTCTACTCCTCGCTCATAAGCGAGTAAGAAGTGGTCCGCCCTTTAGAAGTACTTTTACAACCATGGATGATTAACTAAACACACAAGCGCAGAAGAATAAACAAGCTTTCACTTCTATAAAGTCTAAAGTTTGGGGAAACTCAGATTACAAGATCAGCTACTCTTCACTACGACAAGTTACAAAATTTGAAAAGCCAAAATTACAAAAACTCTTTCAACGCCTCCTCGGGGCAGGGATTTTACAGTTTAAAGACACCCGGGGACGGCGGCGCTTAACCTCGGAGCTCATTTCTAAACCGGCAAACTGAGACACATCTTCAACGCTGCCCCTGACGGTGGCCCCAACGGACGCTCCGCTCGACGAAGCAGCCACCCCATTCTGTGCGTCAACGGGACTCTGCCGAGCAGGGGGCGAACAAGTTGCAAGCTCGTAAAAGGAAATTCTTTTCTCGCTCTCTTCACGAGTACACGATGTGCTTCTAACATTAATCCGCTCAGGTTGGGGTTTGAGGCGACCGACCTCCGCCTCAAGTTCGACAATTCGTTGCTTCAGAAAGTCGTTCTTCACGGCTATCTTGAAGCGAGAAAGTTTAGCAGGGCCTGCATCGCCAGAGCTATCCGCAATTATTCGACGGAGATGAGTAACCTCGATGCTCTTATCGACCATAACCCTCTTCAGCTCGTCAACCTCCACCGTCGCCTTGCTCATGGTTGCTAACAACTCATCTCACTCGGCCGTCAACTTGCCCATCGCCACTGTTAATTCTTCTTTCTCTGCCAAAAGCTCATCTTCGGCTATCGACATTTCGTGGACCTCAGCCAACAGTTCACCTCTCTCCACTAAGACATCAAATAACGCCTACCGAAGCAACTCCACCTCCCCTTTGGTAGGGGCTTCTCGAGCTTGCTTCTTTAACTACTTCAACTCGGAGATGCGCTTCGCCAGCAATAGCTTGAGATGTTCTAGCTCCAACTCGCTCTTGAAAAAATACTCTCGACTGCGAGAAAGGGCCAACTTCGTCGCTCCTAAATCAGCTCGAAGACGAGAGGCCTCAGCCACTTCGGTGTTCGGAGATGCCTCGACCAGACACAACTCCATGATCTGAAAAGCAAGAGCACAACAATGCTGAGTTCGAGCAACACTTAGCTATATTTCAAAGCAAGCTGTTCTCAACACTTAGCGGGGTTTCAAAGCAGGACGTTCTCAACACTTAGAAGAATTTCAAAAAGTTCTCAACACTTGGAAAAATTTCAAAAGTTCAACACTGTAAACATGGGCCAAAATGTCAAAAGTTCTTCTTTTCATTAAAGTCCAAAAAAGTACAAAAGAAGGCGGAGGCCAGTTCGCTATTAGGCGTTGATACAAAAGAAAAAAGAACCTACTGCTAAAACACAGGAAAAACACTAAGGAAGTTGAGTGTCCACCTTGGCAGATGGATCCACAAACGCCAAGGCCCCTTCGCCGCCCTCAGCTCCCCTGTCGTCGGCGCCATGGCTAGTAGAGTCTTAGTAACTACGTCTTCATCGCCGGCGACCTCCTTTTCTCCTGCAGCTTCTTCTTGTCCTTCGGCGATAGTCTTCTCCTCGTCGAGGAACAAGAAGTATCCCGAACAGTCAAAGTCGGGGATACACTCGCCGACATCCTTCAGTGCCTTGGCGTAGGCCTTGCGCATGTTCTGCTCAAGGTAGCCGATCGCCTCCTTGTCTACCGCCGCCTTGGCCTCCTTCACCGCCGTGAACATCGCGGACTTCTCACGCTCGGCCACCTACTGCCAAGTCATCTCCTCCTTCTCCGCGGCAACGGAGTCCTTTGTCTTCGCCAACACCTCCTCCAACAGCCGCATCTCGTTGGCTTGTGTTTCAATCTTGAGCGCGGCCGCCTCTAGCTCCTTCTTGGCCTTCGAGTGCTCCAACCTCTCTCGATCTTGAAGAGCTTATAGCTCCTTCTCCTGCTCCGCCACTCGCTTTAACAGGTGGCTGAAGTGACAGATCGCCTACAAGCAAAAAATAAGCGGCGGTTTAAAATAGAACAGAAAGAAAGGGACGAAGGTCAAGCGAGAAGCCAGGACTTACCGTCATCTACACTTTGGCGATCTCCAATGCCAAGTCACCGATGGTCCCATGCTCCATCGCCGCCTTGTCTTTGGGTGTAGCAAGACTACGGACGACATCCATGCAACTCGTCGAGTCGCCGAGAAAACCATCGTGCCTAAGGACCTGCCAATCCGGCATGAAAAGCTTCTTCAGTTGGTCCGTCAGAATCTCCTCGGCCACCGCCGTGCGAGGCGGGGCTGACAAGCCAAGAGCGACCAAACAGTAGAGCTCCTTCGCCGGCGGAGCAATAGAGATAGGAGCAGCCTCCAAGTCAACAATAGGTGCGACGACACTCTCAACTCGGGCCGCCTTCGACGTGGTTGGGCGAGCCACAGCATGCTTCCTCTTCCTCTCTTCGATGTGCTGGCCGCTCAGCGCTGACCACCTGTTCATAATGTCGTCGAAGTCCATGGCGGTGGATCCTGCGAACAAAAAAGATAGAAAAAAAATGAGAAAGGTTAGAATCTTCACATTCTATCCAAAAGTAAGATTAGACTCATACTAGGGTCCATAGGGCTAAGGCCTCCCTCGAAGAGGCTCTCCTTGGTGATCTCCTTCCAGTGTAAGGTCGGCCGATCCAAGAGGATGCCGACCATCTTGTCCTCCTCTGGACTCAGACAGGGGTCCACCTTCGCCCTCTTCGGCACGTCTTCTATCCATACCGTGGGGATGTCCCACGGTTTATTACCCCGAACAAGGAAGTACTTGCCCGCCAACACTTCACGGAGTCGGGGTTGTCGACCAGCTTTACGTCCTTCCGAGAAGTGAGATAAAAGCGGCACTCCGTTCTTGTCTTCTGATGGATCTTGTACAAATGGCGAAGCACGTTCATGTTTGGCTCGATCCCGGCCGCCTGGCAGTGGAGGACGAACCCCGTGACATGCCTCCACATGTTCGGTATCAGTTGAATAGGGTAGACCCCATACCACTGCAGCACTCCCCTGACGAAAGGATGCAGAAGAAGACGAAGCCCGGCATAAAAGCATCGTAAGCAAAAATGCAAGTGTCGGAGGGGAGAGGAGCAAGATCGGACACCTGGACTCGGGACGATGAGTTTGAACTCCGAAGGGATCATGAAGCACATCCGGACCATTCGCAAATGGGACTCCTTCAGGATGCTGACGATCCTCGTTCGCCTCTGTGAGCTCCCTCGGATCGTTCTCCTCATAAAACTGGGCCAGATCGTGCTCCGCTCGCCTCAAACCCTCTGGACTGTACTGCCTGGTTCCTTCTAGAGTGGATACGGAGATCGAATGTTGGCTGAACACTCCCGTCCGCCGATCCCTCTCCACAATCGTCTCCACAACTGTCAAAGAATGAACTGCCTTGCCACCTCCGCCGTCGGTGCCAACATCTTCTCCTACTTTCGGAGAGGACAGAACGATGGTGGCCTTTCCCTTGCTGACCGAAGGAGGAGTCGACCGAGGAAGTACTTCAAACTCGCTCGAGGAGGAGGCCTCTTCGTCGAACGACACCATAGACATCTCTCTTAATTAAAACAAGTTACCTGTGAAGTGACAATAATGGTCAGAACACTCGTCGGAGATCCGGAAGAACATCGGAAGCTCTGAGAAGAGAAGAATACTCCGGTGAAGAAAAGAGAGAAAGTGAAGTAAGAGTGAAGGGGGGAGGAGACTTATAGGAAAACTTGATGGGCTTGGGCCGCACCACTTGACCGGCCCAACGAGCGCGGAATTCTAAGCGGTCAAGTATACAAAACGAAAAAAATAAAGCGACCAGTCAATGCTCCACGAGCTCGCCGTCTCGTTCGCCAAACTCGACAGGACGTTCGCCAGCCTCGCCGTCAAATCCGAACAGATGCGTTTCCGAGCTGAAAATACCAAGAAATGTGTTGACCAGTCAACGCACTTTGGGCTCGCCGTCTCGTTCGCCAAACTCGACAGGACGTTCGCCAGCCTCGCCGTCAAATCCGAACAGATGCATTTTCGAGCTTAAAATACCAAGAAATGTGTTGACCAGTCAACGCACTTTGGGCTAGCTGTCTCGTTTGCCAAACTCGACAGGATGTTCGCCAGCCTTGCCATCAAATCCGAACATACGCATTTCCGAGCTGAAAACACCAAGAAATGCGTTGACCAGTCAACGCACTTTGGGCTCGTCGTCTTGTTCGCCAAACTCGATAGGATGTTCGCTAGCCTCGCCGTCAAATCCAAACAGATGCATTTCCGAGCAGAAAACACCAAGAAATGTGTTGACCAGTCAACGCACTTTGAGCTCGCCGTCTCGTTCGCCAAGATCGACGAGTCGTTCGCCATGCTTGCCGCCAAATCCGAGCAGACGCGTTTCCGAGCTGAAAACACCAAGAAATTCTTTGACCGGTCAACGTGCCTTCACCGTTCGCCAAACTCCATAAAACGGTCGCCGTGTTGGCACACCGTTCGGCGCGTTCGCCTCACCGTACGCCCAGAATGCGGGAACCCTGTTCTTTTCTGATCGTCCGATCGCCCAGAATTCCTCACCGCGGTATGATCGATGGCCCAGATTGCGCCATGCCATAAATGGTATTAAAAATTGATTTTTTATTTATTAAATTCAAATTATTTATTTAAAAATTACGAAAAAATGATTAAAAATTCAGGAAAATTAATTAAAAATTCTAAAAAATAATTATAAATTCGGGAAAATATTTTCGAGCCCCTAGATAAATAATTATGACTTAGAATAACTAATTAATGCTCTTGAAAAATAGGTCACCACTTCGCAAAATTGAATAAATGGTCCGAAAAATAATTTAAAAAATTGAGAAAAATCACCAACAGTCCAGGATAGCTCAAGAACAACCTTGAGCGTGCAACCAACTCCGAGAATCACCATGATGCCTCGTATGAAGATTCAACACCCCTCATTTGGACTCCGATACTACTCCGCAAGCCATTAAAAACAATAAAACTACTCCTCAAAGTCTGAACAAACTCAGTCTTCGGGAGTGGGGGGCTCGTGATATGGCTAAAAATGAGGTTAAATCGGAACCGTCCAAATTGGGCACGAATCTTAAAGCCCGGGGGTAAAATGGTAATTTCACCTATAAACAGGTCTGAAATGGGAACTGGGCCTTTTTCCAAAGGCCCAATAACCCATAAATGGGTCCATCTTACTGGGCACGGATTCCAACCCACAGAAAGCCCAGTCCAGCTGGATAGGAGAATTAGGGTTTATGATTGTCCATAATCAACAGCCATGATCACTTCAATCCATCCACCGGGAAGTAGGAATTTGATCTTATCCCAAAACTGGTTCCTAAGGCAGCTATAAATATCCCCCATCCCCCACTGTTATCAGGTAATCAATCTTTTGCCAATCAAAGCTCTTTTATAATCTTTCTGATTACTGACTAGAGCGTCGGAGGGTGCGTCGCCGAAATCAACCCCGGTATTTCGCACTTTTTGCAGGTCAACGGTGGGAGATCACGGTCAAACTCTGGTGAAAGGTGTTCAGGTTTGACTATTCAACTTCCCTCGAATCCACAAATCAATCTGTTTGCCCCCACACCGATTTCACCGGCAATAATAGCAATTAAAAATCTTCAAGATCGTTATAGATTTTATAACAATAGGACTTTACGGTGTTTATAGGAATTCATTTGTTATGGGGGTTTAGAGCGGTTTGGTTAAATTTTTCTAGGTTTTTACTATCAGAATATGAAAATGGTAACTCGTCCTTAATAACGAGTCTAGCCATTTTCCTACGAACTAGATCATGATCGTAGATATAGCTATCTACATGACCGGCCTTAGGGTTGATATTTTGTTGGGTTAGAGGGTCTTGTAATATGTCCCGGTGTGATCTCTCCAAGTGCCACTTAAGTGTATCCGTTCCGGCACACATTTTCTATTTGTAAGTGGTTTGACACTAGTTACATATTTTTTGTCCCTCTTTCAGATTGGACTGAGATGAGATAAATGTATAATATTGGTGGACTTCCGATGTTACTCCTCTATGTTTTCGGGAAAAAAGATGATTGTGGTTGCTCAGTGTCTTGTGGTTGGGTTTCTTCAACTAGAATTTCATCATTGTGTGTGTGGAAACTCGGGAATACTATCAAAATCTGTAATAGTATAGGTCTCAAATTGTAAAACATAAGAAGTGCGAGATGTACTGGTGGATTCTTGTCCACTTTGTCTATGGCCGCTATGTGATCGTGATGATGCCATTAGTGTAAGAAATTTTTTTAATTGAATAATTGATATGAGAAAAAGGTATATAAGAAATTAACAAACTACAAATTAACAACTAAGAAATATTAATTGAATTATAAAAATGAAACCACACTTCAAGAATTGCAAGAGTAGATAACTAGATTGACACTTGAGACTTGAGAGAGTTGAGACTTATAAACTGAGAAAGCTTCTTGAATGTTTCTTCACTTGATCACTTTCTTCTTCCACAAATTGCAAGAGAATATCACTAAAATGAGACTAGTGACTTGAGAGAGTTGAGACCTGATTTAAAATAAATTGTTGAAAACTTGAGAGAATTGTTTGGAATGAATTGAGAGAGTATTATAAGTTTTGGTGTGAAGAAAATTGTATGAAAGGCGTGGCTATTTATAGAATTTCTTAATTTTTGGGTTTCCTATGTTACCCTAATAAATTAGTCACCATTATGGGGATAAATAGGTAATTTAGAATTAAATAAGAAGAAAAAAAATCCCCAAAATCCAACGGCTAGCCCGGTCGAGCCGATCATTGAGCCCACCGGGCTGAACCGGACCATACCATTGCGGTCCGGTCCGGTTCAAGCCTGAGCGGGCTGGGTTGATATGTGGTTCGGGTCAGACCGGGCCAATTTAGCCAAAATCCGGCACAGGTTGCCTAATAGTGGTACGGTTCGGGTTGAAGCCCATTCCGAACCGGTCCAGGCGAGCCGCGAGCCAAACTGGCCCAGTTGCCAATCCTAGTTCATTCTATCATCTATTCAAATTCTCAAAAACAATTCTATCATCTATTGATTGGTTTAGCATATAGTAACAACTGTTCATATATGAATATGAGGACCCAGTGAAGCATATCAGAACTTGCATTCCGTGTTAGTGTACTGTTGCCAACTTTTGCAATTTTGGTCATTCTTGTTAGAAAATGAGTGTTTTAGACACCATTTTCGAACCGATTTTTGAGCAATTTTTTGAGTAAGATCCTCAATGAATTATTGAGAGATCTTGATTGATTTGTGTTCTCCTTCGTGAGTAGATCAAAATCATATATTGGTTCGCTAAAATCGGTTAAGGGGTGAATGAGAAATTGTCTTTCAAAGTGAGATGTTTTCATTCTTGAAAATGGGTTAAGGGAACATAGTCCCACATCGGAAATAACAAAGGAAATAGAAGAGGATATATAGTAATCTCCTTCTAAGCATTGTAAGATGGCTAGAAGAGAGGCTCTCTCTCGCGCGCGCAGGGGGGGTGCAAATCACGGACCGGATTACATGCGACTTATGTGAGTCCGCACGACCTGCGGACACGAATGCCGGACCGATTTGATCCCACCCCGTGCATAGCCACTTTTTGCTACAGTTTTCTTTTTGTAACGGCTGAAATGAATGCAGAAACGGTTCTGTCTGCCGTTTCAGTGCTGTATTTAATATTTTGTCTGCCGTTACGCTGAAGGCATTCAATTCACTGTCTGCCATTACAGTGAAGGCTGTTAAAGGCTGTTAATGCCTTGTCTGCCGTTACAGTGAAGGCTGTTAATGCCTTGTCTGCCGTTACAGTAAAGGCTGTTAATGCCTTGTCTGCCGTTACTGAATAACCCAGGCTCTATAAATAGAGGCCTCCCCTTTACTTTCTTCCCTGCACAAACCAGATCCTCTTCTCTTCTTCTTCTGTACTGTTCGTCCATTCTGCTGTTGTTGGTAAGTCGGTGATAGGTTCAAGCGCTTGTACTCGGTTCGGGAGTAGTACGTGGTGCCTACGGGATCGCTCCAAGTCGTTGCATCCTGGGAGATAGACGCCTCCGTTCAATCCAGCAACCGGAGAGAGGCGAAATCTGTTTTAAGGACACTGTGTGATACACAGGCCTCGGCTTTCTTGGATTTGTACTTTTCATTTGCTTACTGTAAGTTGATTAATTTATTTTCCTTTTCTTTTTCTTTCGGATTACCCTTCTCTGTTCCCTTCTCGGTTTTTCCTGTGCCTCTCTATCTTTCTTTGTAAAAGAAATTTTGTAAACATTATTTGTAACATTCTTAAAACAGATTTTCGATTTCTTTCATTTTCAATTTTGAGGCACGGTTTTTCTTTTTATTTCTTTTATCTGGAAAACTTACACTCGTGTTGTGTAAATTTCAGATTCACGATGACTACTGCATTGGACAATGCTGTTGTGTCTGAAACGGTCTATGTGCCGGTTGTTGATACAACGTAAGAACCGATTGCTGCTGCGGCATGAGTGCCAATGCCCACCGTTGTATCTGTCTCAGTCTCCCATGGGGAGAAACCTGAGAAGTTCAACGGGCAGAACTTTAAGAGGTGGCAACAGAAGATGATGTTCTATCTGACCACACTGAATCTTGCAAGGTTCTTGAACGAAGATGCTCCAGATCTTAACAAAGATGAGCAGGATAACCAAGTCATTGCCGCTGTGGATGCTTGGAAAAATACTGATTACTTGTGTAGAAATTATATAATGAACGGATTAGCCGACTCTTTGTATAATGTTTACATTGACAAAAGAACAGCTAAAGAACTTTGGGAATCACTAGAACATAAATATAAAACTGAGGATGCCGGCGCCAAGAAATTCATTGTGGGCCGCTTCCTAGACTATAAAATGGTAGACTCTAAAACAGTAATCAGTCAAGTTCAAGAACTACAACTAATCTTGCATGAGATTCATGCTGAAGGTATGAACTTAAGTGAAAGTTTCCAAGTGGCTTGTATAATTGAAAAATTCCCGCAAGGTTGGAAAGACTTTAAGAATTACCTAAAGCATAAGCGAAAAGAAATGGGCATTGAAGATCTCATTGTCAGGCTTCGTATTGAAGAAGACAATAGGGGATCTGAAAAGGTTGGACTCCTCAGCCATGCAGCTAAGGCAAATGTAATGGAACATAAACAACGTTCCAACAAGCACAACAATAAGGGTCCGAAGTTGGGGCCTAAGGGAGAAATCTCCAAGAAGCCGAAGTTTCAAGGCAAGTGCTTCAATTGTGACAAAATGGGTCACAAGTCCACTGAATGCAGACTTCCCAAGAGGAACAGGAACAGAGAAGCAAACTTGGTTCAAGAAATTGCTCAAGATGTCTCCGATATCAACCTCTCAGCTGTGATATCAGAAGTGAATATGTTAGGTTCAAACCCGAAGGAGTGGTGGATTGACACTGGAGCTACTCGACATGTGTGCTCCAATAGAAGTATGTTCTCCACTTTCGAACCATTAGAGAATGGGGAGAAAATGTTTATGGGAAACTCGGTTACTTCAGAAATAAAGGGCCAAGGTAAGGTGATCTTGAAGATGACTTCTGGAAAGGAACTGACTCTGAACAATGTTGCATATGTTCCTGAAATCCGTAAGAACCTGGTATCTGGTTCGTTGCTTAATAACCACGGTTTTCGTTTAGTGTTCGAGTCGAACAAATTTGTTTTGTCTAAAAGTGAAATGTATGTTGGTAGAGGATATATGAGTGGTGGAATGTTCAAACTCAATGTAATGACCATGGTCAAGAATATGAATAAAGCTAGCTCTTCTACTTATTTGCTTGAGTCTTCCAATTTATGGCATGGTAGACTAGGACATGTTAATTATGATACTTTGCGAAGACTAATAAACTTGAATCACATACCAACGTTCCAAATTGATTCCAAACACAAATGTGAAACTTGTGTTGAGGCAAAACTAACAAGATCATCATTTAAAAGTGTTGAAAGAAACACCGAACCACTTGATCTAATTCACACTGATATTTGTGATTTGAAAATGATACAAACAAGAGGTGGTAATAAATATTTTGTTACCTTCATAGATGATAGCACAAAATATTGCTATGTATACTTGCTTAAAAGCAAAGATGAAGCTATAGAGAAATTTGTTCTCTATAAAAATGAGGTTGAAAATTAACTCAATAAGAAAATTAAGGCGCTAAGAAGCGACCGAGGTGGAGAGTATGAATTGCCATTTGCTGACACATGTGCTAAGCATGGGATTATACATGAAACCACAGCGCCTTATTCTCCTCAGTCCAACGGTGTTGCTGAGAGAAAGAATCGTACATTGAAAGAGATGATGAATGCGATGTTAATAAGTTCTGGTTTACCACCAAACTTGTGGGGAGAAGCTATTCTTTTAGCTAACTACCTTTTGAATAAGGTGCCCAAAAGGAAAGAAGAAAAAACTCCATATGAATTATGGAAAGGAAGAAAGCCATCCTACAATTACTTGCGAATGTGGGGATGTCTTGCCAAGGTGGTAGTACCTCCACCTAAGAAAATGAAAATAAGACCAAAAACAGTTGATTGTATTTTCATTGGTTATGCACTTAACAGTAGTGCCTATCGGTTCTTGGTGTACAAATCTGATATCACTGAGATAGCAAAAAACACGATAATGAAATCTAGAAATGCATCGTTCTTTGAAGATGTATTTCCATGTAAGTCAAAGGAGGAACCAAGTTCCTCCAAACGAACACATGAGACTATCAGTGAAGATAGTGAAGACCAAAATGAAGAAGTTGAGGAGGAACCTCGACGCAGTAAAAGAACAAGAACGGAAAAATCTTTTGGTCCGGATTTCTTGACTTTTATGCTTGAAGAAGAACCCCAAACCTTCAAGGAAGCGGTGAACTCTAGTGATGGTCCTCAATGGAAAGAAGCCATCAAGAGTGAAATTGATTCTATCTTGCAAAACCATACTTGGGAACTAGTGGATCTTCCACCGGGTAGTAAACCTTTAGGTTCCAAGTGGATCTTCAAGAGAAAAATAAAACCTGATGGATCAATTGATAAATACAAGGCAAGACTTGTAATTAAAGGTTATAAACAAAAAGAAGGTCTTGATTACTTTGATACATATTCTCCTGTGACGAAAATAAATTCCATTAGGATGGTACTTGCCGTAGCAGCTCTACGCAATCTTGAAGTACATCAAATGGATGTAAAAACAGCTTTTCTTAATGGAGATTTAGATGAAGAAATCTACATGGAACAACCTGAGGGTTTTTCATCTCCAGGACATGAAAAGAAAGTGTGTAAACTGGTGAAGTCATTATATGGCTTGAAACAAGCTCCAAAACAGTGGCATGAAAAATTTGACAATGTCATGATGACAAATGGCTTCAAGATCAATGAATGTGACAAATGTGTACATGTCAAAGACACAGAAGATGGATATGTCATTATATGTTTGTATGTAGATGACATGCTTATTATTGGAAGCAATGATCAGATAATTAAATCTGTTAAACTCGAGGTTTGACATGAAAGACATGGGACTAGCTGATGTTATATTGGGAATTAAAATCACAAGAACATCAGACGAGCTTATTTTAAGCCAGTCACATTATGTTGACAATATTCTTGGAAAATTTGATAAAGATAATTCTGGAATTGCGAGAACTCCAATAGATCTAACTTTACATTTATCCAAGAATAAAGGGGAGAGTATTTCTCAAGTAGAATACTCTAGAATCATAGGCAGTCTAATGTACTTAATGAGTTGTACAAAACCAGACATAGCCTATGTAGTAAGTAAACTAAGCAGATGCACGAGTAATCCTGGAAGCGAGCATTGGCAAGCAATTATAAGAGTACTGAAGTACTTGCATTTTACTCGTAACTACGGGCTGCACTATACGAGATACCCGGCTGTACTTGAAGGATACAGTGATGTGAACTGGAGTGATAATTCAAAATCCACTAGTGGCTATGTGTTTACACTAGGTGGTGCAGCAGTTTCTTGGAAATCCTCGAAACAGACAGTGATCGCTAAATCCACGATGGAATCAGAATTTATCGCATTAGACAAATGTGGGGAAGAGGCTGAATGGTTACGCCACTTCCTTGAGGATATTCCAAGGTGGACGAAGCCTGTGCCTCCAATCTGCATACATTCAGATAGTCAATCTGCAATTTGTAGAGCACAGAGCAATATGTATAATGGTAAATCTAGACATATTCGTCGAAGACATAATACCATTAGACAACTACTCTCTACTGGGGTTATCTCTGTAGACTATGTAAAGTCAAAAGATAACATTGCGGATCCACTAACCAAAGGGTTAAACAGAGAGTTAGTTGATAAATCATCGAGGGGAATGGGACTAAAGCCCATGAAAGAATAAGTCGATACAATGGAAACCCAACCTAGTTGACTGGAGATCCCAAGATCTAGGTTCAAAGGGACAACTAAATTGTAAAGACCAAGTTAGATCACTGTGGGGATTTTTCCATGTCCATTCCCATAATGAAACAGTGATGCCCGCAAGGTAACAGGTTAAGCTAGGCTTTTAATGATTCTTATGCGTCGGATATCCGAGCAGAGTAATGCGGGTTACTCTTAAGTAAGAAATCACCTATGTAAGATGGAAGAAGGGCCGCTTCCAAGGGAATAATATAGGGCAATATTCCTGTTAAAATCTTGCAGAACCAGGCGTATGTTCATGGCCAAAACGAACATAACAGTGAGAACTGAAAAAGCGTTAGAAAGATTTCTGTGTGAGATATGTCATCGTTTACACAAATGGCAGAACAGTTCAAAGATATCGCGTCTACTGTTTAGTTAGTAAAGTAAACATATTTTCATAAGGGAAGGTTCAAAGGGTAACACCTACCTATCCTATGCAGAAATCAATCGTTGAATTCTATCACCAAGTCTGTCGGGTCAGTCCGTCGTGTCAGTCTGTCGTGTCAGTCTGTCCTGTCTGTGGTCGTCAATTTTCATTCATGTGGGGATTGTTAGAAAATGAGTGTTTTAGACACCATTTTCGAACCGATTTTTGAGCAATTTTTTGAGTAAGATCCTCAATGAATTATTGAGAGATCTTGATTGATTTGTGTTCTCCTTCGTGAGTAGATCAAAATCATATATTGGTTCGCTAAAATCGGTTAAGGGGTGAATGAGAAATTGTCTTTCAAAGTGAGAAGTTTTCATTCTTGAAAATGGGTTAAGGGAACATAGTCCCACATCGGAAATAACAAAAGAAATAGAAGAGGATATATAGTAATCTCCTTCTAAGCATTGTAAGATGGCTAGAAGAGAGGCTCTCTCTTGCGCGCGCAGGGGGGGGGTGCAAATCACGGACCGGATTACATGCGACTTGTGTGCGCCCGCACGACCTGCGGACACGAATGCCGGACCGATTTGATCCCACCCCGTGCATAGCCACTTTTTGCTACAGTTTTCTCTTTGTAACGGCTGAAATGAATGCAGAAACGATTCTGTCTGCCGTTTCAGTGCTGTATTTAATATTTTGTCTGCCGTTACGCTAAAGGCATTCAATTCACTGTCTGCAGTTACAGTGAAGGCTGTTAAAGGCTGTTAATGTCTTGTCTGCCGTTACAGTAAAGGCTGTTAATGCCTTGTCTGCCGTTACTGAATAACCCAGGCTCTATAAATAGAGGCCTCCCCTTTACTTTCTTCCCTGCACAAACCAGATCCTCTTCTCTTCTTCTTCTGTACTGTTCGTCCATTCTGCTGTTGTTGGTAAGTCGGTGATAGGTTCAAGCGCTTGTACTCGGTTCGGGAGTAGTACGTGGTGCCTACGGGATCGCTCCAAGTCGTTACATCCTGGGAGACAAACGCCTCCGTTCAATCCAGCAACCGGAGAGAGGCGAAATCTGTTTTAAGGACACTGTGTGATACACAGGCCTCGGCTTTCTTGGATTTGTACTTTTCATTTGCTTACTGTAAGTTGATTAATTTATTTTCCTTTTCTTTTTCTTTCGGATTACCCTTCTCTGTTCCCTTCTCGGTTTTTCCTGTGCCTCTCTATCTTTCTTTGTAAAAGAAATTTTGTAAACATTATTTGTAACAATTTTATCATCTATTCGCGTAGATATGTATATATACACATAGTAAGAACTGTTCATGTGAATATGAAGACCCAGTGATGCATAACTGGACGTACATTCCATGTTAGTGAACTGTTGACAACTTTTGCAATTTTGGTTATAATAGTTGGATCTTTTGTATGGTGTCCGATCAGGTCGGATTCAGATTCAGTTTCTACCGGATGCTCACATAGCTGTTAATTAAATTTCAAACTAAAAGAAAGCAAATACCACGTACACAGTTCAAGCCTCCGTCTGAAAAAACACCCAATTTAAGTTGCAGGCCCATGCTAGAATACAAATATAAATTCACCTATTCGTACTACAATTTTGAAGTTTGGTACTACAATTTTGAAGTTTTGATGTAGTGGCAGAGTTATTCACCTCCGGCTCCAAAAGCCATAAATAGGGTAAATTGATCCGCTACCGCTCCTATAAGCGATCTTTGTGTTGAACGTTTAAACTCGAAATGATCGGATAGAAAATTATATGAATTTAGAAAAATATTCGAGTGATATAATAGGGTAATATAACAATGCTCACTGATATAATAGAGTAATATAACAATTCTCCTAAGACGAACCTTTCATTGCAACTAATGGCCTACAGAATATGACTTAGATACCACTCTAAATTGTTTTTCTGCATGTTCTGCTCATTAGTCCGAAAACACTTACCTGTCACCTGCCTACATGATATATATATATCGAGTTATGCAGTGATATCTATAATTAAGTACAAAAATTAAGAGTAATGATTATTTGTTACAGTATCACAATAATGCCATTTCACATATCAAGTTTAACAATAGGGCACGGGGACAAGGAACCGAGCGTACAGAGTAGGGTGAGAGGTGTATGTGGAGGAAACAAAGAGGAAGAGCAAGATGCAAATGGACATATGGGAATCGAAGGATCCAAGGGAGAAGGACCTCATTAGATCGGCGGCAAAAGCAAAGGAACCAACATCGACTTGCAGAGGTACGTGTCTAGTTAAGATGTCAATTTTGAATTATATTTGTGATAATATACTACTTTATTATGCTAGTATGTTCGGTTTAGTAATGTGGTCCACAAAAGAAGAACAAATAGAGAGGGTGAATGCTATTAGGGGAGAAACTTATAGATTATGTCTATAGTTACTTGACATGATTTTGGATAGGTATATTATAGATGTTTTAATTAGCTTCCATGTTATACTTCTTTTGGAACATTGGTTTGTAATACTATCCAAAGAAGAAACATTCGATCTGTGCTTTACAGAAAACTAGGATTGAAAATCAAAGAGTGAGGATTTTGAGCGCCTTAGATCGTTGAGGACTTTTTATTGGTGATTTAAATCGGTCTGTAGGCTTATTGGGAAGAATTGCGATAGGAGTTGATCCCAACGTTTTAGAGATTGATGAGTACGTTGGTAATTACTCGGTCACGATTAAACTAAAACGAAAAAGAGATGGTTCGGAGCATATGGTAACGTCAATGTACAGATCATATAACTCCAGATTGAGTGACGGTTTTTGGGTAGAGGTAAGAATTATTCGGGGATAATGGGAGGGCCCGTGGTGGTGGGTGGGGATTTATTTATTACGAGATTCCAGAACGAACATTGATGAAGAGTTGGCACTGATTAGGATACGAATGACTTCAATCGTACTATTTACAAGCTGGAACTCATGGATCTTCAGTCATCTGATAGACGGTTTACTTGGACGAACATGCAAGCAAATATAACTCTTGCCAAGTTGGGTAGAATACTGGTGTGTACTGATTGGGAGGATCTTTTTCCCCTTGCCACTGTCAGGACCATGGCGAGATACACATCTGACCTGACTCCCCTGACACTTGAGTGTGGAGCTGATAGTAGAACCAAACACTACCAATTTAGATTTGAGAAGACATGGACGCTTAGTGAAAACATTAAGGGAGGGGGCTACTGAGGAATCTTGGTCGACACTACCGACTCTGTCTAGCTCTAAGTGGAACAATAAGATGAGACGTCTTCGAAAGTGCCTAAAAAAATGGGCCAAGCAGAAGTTTGAAGAGTTAAAAAGAAAGAAAGAAGGTCTCGAGGAAAGAGTACATAATCTCGAGACCATAGAAGAAGATAGGGATCTTGACGGCTAGGAATATGAGGAGTTGGTTTATAGTAGAGGCAAGCTACATCGAATAGGAGACATGGAGGAACACTATTGGAAGCAGAGGTCAAGATTTCAATGACTTAAAGAAGGGGATGCCAACACTGCTTTCTTCCATAAGTTTGCTAGTGGCTAATAGTCGTATTTCTAGTCTTTTCGTTGGTGAGAACTGGAATGAGGATGAGACACAAATTAGACAGAAGGTTGATATGAACTTTATAGAATTACTTGGAAACAATAGAACACATAGATGCAGTCTAAATCCTGAGACGTAGAGTGACTCAAGAATTGAAGGGAGTGATGGGTTGGAAGAAATGTTTGCGGAGGAGGTGTTTCAGGCAATTAAAAACCTAGGACACGACCGCTTCAGGACATAATGGTTTCCCAATTTTTTTTCTTCTATAGACTCTTCTTGAGTATCATTAAGAACTACTACTTAGATATCCTTCATGAATTACACCAGGGGGTTGCGCAGTTGGAAAGATTAAATTACGCGAAGGTTATTCAAATCCCTTAAAATTCAAAAGTTCTTAAAGTAGCGGACCTCAGGTCCATTAGTCTCTTGAATTACTCCTTTAAAATAATCACCAAAATCTTGGTGAACAGGTTGTCTCTGCACCTGATGGAGGTCATTGGGGATTCACAAAATGGATTTATCAAAGGGAGGGACATCATAGACAACATCGCGTTAGCATACGAAGTGGTGTTTACAGGACATAAGCTCAAAGTTGATGGTTGTTTTACAAAAGTTGGACTTTGAAAAGGCTTACAACACAGTTGAGTGAGATTGTGTGGACGAAGCTCTAGAACTCAAAGGATTTGAACCTAAATGGCTAATGTAGATTAGGAAGTGTGTCAGGGATGGGAAAGCGTTCATCCAGTTGAATGTAGAATTCGGAAGGGAAATTCGGTGTCGTAAAGGTCTCAAACATGGAGACCCGTTATCTCCACTTCTATTTTTGTTGATCACTGACGACTTTACTGAGATGATTTTGAGAGGTAGAAAGGCTGACTTTATCATTTGTATCGGTGTTAGAGGGGTTTCTGAGCTGTTTGCTATCCTCAAATTTGTTGACGACGCCCTAACATTTGGTGCTGCTCAAATGGACGAATTTATTGTGTTTAGAATCATCTTGAGATGGTTTGAATACTTATCTGGACTTCCAGTCAATCTCCACAAGAGCTGTGTGGTGTCTTTGTGTGTTGGAAATCCCTATCCCAGTCGAATTGATTACTTCGTGTATGGGTTGCGAGAAGGGAGGGTTACCTCTAAAATACATGGGAATACTAATCAGACTAAGTAACATGTGGAGGGAAGATTAGATTCCATTGGTGAAGTGGAAAGGAGACTTGCAGGATGGAAAGGGAAATGTCTATACCTGGGTGGTAGAATTACCTTGATCAACTTGGTGCTTAGTAGCCTTCCTACTTACATTTTGTCTCTATACGAGATTCCTGAGTGGGTCACTAAAAGAATTCATAAGTGTAGAAGATGGTTCCTATGGAAAAAGGCGAACGACGATAACAAGGGGTTCCATCTGGTCAGGTAGGGAAATATTGTAAGAAGAAGGAATTCGAAGAACTTGGAATTGTCAACCTCAGAGTTATGAATCAAGCGCTTATTACCAAATGGTGGTGGAATCTGCGTAAATGATGCAACTTGTGGTGGTGTAAATCCCTCAAAATATATCGTAGGTAGAAAAATTAGATGGGGACGAAGTACCCATGGGAAGGTTTCCTATCTCTGGAAAGGAGTCGCGAATGTGGGTGAAGCTTTTTACGTTAATACGAGATGTAGGATTGGGAACACGAAAGATACTAGATTCTCGAAAGATAAGTGGTGTGGGAGCAACTCACTTCAATCCCTCTTCCCATAACTTGTCGAGGAGTCTGGTAACGAAGATGCCCTTGGTAGATGTGTGGAAACATGATCGATTGCATTTAGAATTTGGGGGTCCAAGTATCGAGGAAAAAACAGGTGCATCTGCAAACCCTTAAAATTTTGGTGGCAGGGTTCGGGCAATACCGGAATGGTGCAGAAAATGAAAGAGATTGGGTCATATGCATTTTCTGTGAAGTCTATGTACCAGTGGCTGAATGATGGAGGAACGATGAGTATGGAGCTGAAAAGGATTTGGAACACCCAGGTTCTAATAAAGGTGAAGCCTTTTCTTTGGTTGGGGGCGAAGAATTCCATCATGTCCAAATAGAATATAAAGAGGTGTAATATTTCTATAGATGTAAGATGTTCTAGCTGTAATTTAGGTGATGAGGATATCGATCACATTTTATTCAATTGTCCTAAGGCTAGACTCGCCTGGGAGGTTCTCGTTATGGGGTTTGGCTTTATGAGACCCCTAATACAGTTGAGGATATTTTGGGTGCCTGAAGAGCGAGAGTGATTAGAAAGGAATATAGGTATGGGTGGGATATTACGGTTGCTGCTACCATGTGGACCCTATGACTAGATTGTAACAATGATTGTTTCCGTATTTAAATTATAGAATTCCTTTGATATTTCATAAAAATATGGTGCTAATTGATGCTTGGGTAGGTCAAGCATGGGCAAGAAAGAGACTTCACATAGAAGGGAAGGAGTAGTTTGAGGCTTCACGTGCATTTACCTCTTTTCCTTCGATCATGAGACTTGAGAGGATGGCTGAGTAAAGGTTCTTGCTGTTTTGGGATTAACTTCTACTTATTTCTATTTCAGTTGTTGTTGCATATTTCCATTATTACGATGCATGTACTAGACTTTTCGGTAGATGATGGTTGTAATATTTAGTACTTTATATTTTGTAACCCTTCATTAATAAAACGGTTGGTCACTGTTCTATCAAAAAAATTAAGGAGTTTCTTCGGGGTTTCATATTTTGTACGTACTAGTTAATTTGATAATTTCCACCATAGATCGATCGATCATGGCCAAATTCAGATATATATCATGGTGGAACCCATGCAAGCTTAAACTGCGCTGATCATGTTCGTCCTGTTTTACTATGTATATATATATTCTCTTCAATTTGTTCTGTTCTGTAGCTGTCATTTTGGCATTCTCATTAACAGTCGGCAGACAAAATTTGTGAAAACTTGGAGAATGGTAGATGCTATCCACATATACGCAACATTACATACGAGATCGATCAGTACTGATCTCTCTTTTTATCCTCAGAGTACAACACTTTACTTTAGCTTTAGGGTTTTTTTACTTGCTATTGCGAACTTCTTTTCTTTTTGCCTTTAATTTGACTTCCCTTTTGTGATGGAGATCGATAGTGGTGGGGGACTATATGTGCATGGTACAAGCATTCGCATGCTCTTTACATTCGAGCCAGGGATATTATTGCTGCATGGTATATTTACCTCTCTTACATAGGGGGTGACCAATGACTTTGACTATACAAAGACCAAAATCCTATAGTGATCTAGATCAAAAAGATATTACTCCTTCCGTTTCACTTTAAGTGATACTAGTATTATACACGTGTTGTGCACGTGGAGAAAATTGGAGGAATGAAAAGGGTAAAAAAAAATCTACCAGCACGTGCGTTGCACGGGTTGGGTTAAGGACAAATTACACTAAGGCCTTCTCCCATTATAGTAGTAGAGATTTAGAATTTTTTTCTTGTTTCACTTTAAGTGATATTATTCAATTTTTCCCCCCTTTTTTTTTCTTCCAGCAAAACCCTTATTTATGTTGAAATTTTGTCTTAATTACTCATCTTAATCCTATCAAATATTCTTAGAAAATTGTAGTTTCAACTTTCTAGATTTTATTTTCTCCAAAAATTTAATGCCAACTGTATTGGAAAAATAATTAGTAATTCTATTTTCTCTTGAAAACAGAATTTGTATTGAGAAAACATTAATTACAATTTCTCGAAATCAGAATCTGTATTGGAAAAAAAAAATAGTAATTAAATGATGGAGACTTATTAATAAGGGTGTAGAGGGAAACAAATGTTTATCTCACCCTTCCTTAATCTGTGTGCAAAACTCTTGAATATCACTTAAAGTGAAACGAAGGGAGTAACATATAAGAGGTACAGATGGGAATTTGGACAAACTAAGAGCATTTGTAGTCATCGGACTAAAAATCCATTTTTTGCAAAATCTAGAAAAAAAAATGTTGCAGTTATTGGCTAAATACCCAAATTTAGAATTTGAGGGGAACAATAGCCGACTATATTTGAGAAAAAATATATGAATTTGAAAAATATAACTGACGAAAGATCATCTTTCGTCTATTGAAAGTTGTATCCCAAAATTTGATCGGACGAGGGATGATGTTTCATCTAAATTATTTTTTCTTAATAAAAATGAACGGACAGAAAATGATTTACCGTACGATCAATTTTTTAAATTAAAAAATTTTGGCTCGGACGGAAAATGATTAACTGTATGATCAATTTTTTATTTTTATTTTTTTATATCTCGAACGGGATTTGATCTCCCGTTTGATTCAATTTTCCCCCAAAAAAATTGAAGGGTGTTTCTACTGTTGCCGCTGAAATCGGTGTGGGGGCAAACAGATAGATTTGTGGATTCGAGGAAAGTTGAATAGTCAAACGTGAACGACTTCACCGAATTTTGACCGAGATCCTCTATGAGGGGTTTTGGATCTTAAATGAGGCATTATGGTGGTTTTCTGAGTCGGTAGTGCACTCAAGATTGTTCTTGAGTTCTCCTGGATTTTTTGGGAATTTTTCTCGATTTTTTAATTATTTTCCGAATCATTTATTCAATTTTGCAGAGCGGTGATTCATTTTTCGAGGGCACTAATTAATCATTCTAATCAATAATTATTTATCCAGGGGCTCAAAAATACTTCCCTGAATTTTTAATTATTTTTTTTGAATTTGTAACCATTTTTCTGCAATTTTTGAATAAACAATTTGAATTAAATAAATAAAAAATAGATTTTTTTAATTCTATTTATGATGTGGTGCAATCTGGGCTCTCCATCGGCTTTGGGCGCGACTTTTGAGGAGATCTAACGTCTGTGGTTGCTCAAAGGTGGATTTTCCTTTTATTCGGGGGTCGGTGGCAAGTGGCTTCAGCAATGTTGCCGACCTCTGCAAATCACCTCGAGGAGCTGACACGTGTCAGGAAGAAGGCCGAAGTCGAGGGAGGTTCGGGGTCCCTTGTCGAGGTACAGAGGTACCTCGGCATGGCAACACATGTCAAAAGTGGTTCGGCGAGGTTTGCCGAAGTCCGAGTGAGCCATTTTCCCATGTTTGAGCGTCGGTGCCAAGAATGCTCGGCAAGACGTGCCGAGGTCCAAAGTGAGAGTTTTTTCTCACGTTTAAGCGTTGGTGCCAAGGATGCTCGGCAAGGCGTGCCGAATTCCAAAGTGAGTTTTTTCTCACGTTTGAGCGTCGGTGCCAAGAACGCTCGGCAAGGCGTACCGAAGTCCAAAGTGAGAGTTTTTTCTCACGTTTGAACGTCGGTGCCAAGAACGCTCGGCAAGGCGTGCCGAAGTCCAAACCAAGAATTTTTTCTCACATTTGAGCATCGGTGCCAAGAACGCTCGGCAAGGCTGAGAATTTTTTTTCACGTTTGAGCGTCGGTGCCAAGAACGCTCGGAAGGCATGCCGAAGTTCAAAGTGAGAGTTTTTTCTCACGTTTGAGCGTTGGTGGCAAGAACGCTCGGCAAGGCGTGCCGAAGTCCCAAGTGAGAGTTTTTTTCTCACGTTTGAGCGTCGGTGCCAAGAACGCTCGGCAAGGCGTGCCGAAGTCCAAAGTAAGAGTTTTTTCTCACGTTTGAGTATCGGGGCCAAGAACGCTCGGCAAGGTGTGCCGAAGTCCAAAGTAAGAGTTTTTTCTCACGTTTGAGCGTCGGTGCCAAGAACACCCGGCAAGGTGTGCCGAAGTCCAAACCGAGAATTTTTTCTCACGTTTGAGCGTTGGTGCCAAGAACGCTCGGCAGGGCGTACCAAAGTCCAAAGTAAGCTGTTGACAGCTTGGAGATGATAGCTGGCCTTTTGACTGTTGATCTTCTGACGATTTTGACAGTTCGTCATTGATGAGACGGTACAACTTTTTGTCGTTTTGTGTAAATGGGCCTGACTGTTGGGTTTTTGAAGCCCAATATCCTCGTTTTGTGTGCCATCCTCTATAAGACTCAACCCCCCCTCATTTCTTCACTTCTCCAAATTTTTACTCAGGAGTAATTTTCACTAGCGAGAGATTCCGGCGATTGTCGACCGTTTTCCGGTGAATTTTCCGACTGCGACAGTCACTTCAAGGTAACTTATACTTAGTTTATTTTAAGTCAAAAATGTCTTCTCTTTCCCCTACTTCGGAGCCCTCCCCCTCTACTGGCAAAGTGCCGTCTCCGAGTCAGGTGCCTCGCGTCGACAGAGGCAAGAGAGTCGATGGTTGGGATACCATAGTGGAGGATCCGAAGCGTATGGGGGAGTTCGGGAGGCTGCCTGGTGTCTTGACGGGGCTCCATAGGGTTCGAGAGCTTCCGGAGGAGCACGCCGAACGTATCATATACTGGAGGGGACGGAGCTTCGAGGAGAACGCTGTGAGGGAGACTTCGGAAGCGGACGACACCGTCTCGATCCTCAACGAGGCGGACCTGGTGGCGATCCGGGATTGCTTTCAGATCCCGGAGGAGTTCGAGCTGATGCTGCCGGGTCCCGGGCTGAGGGCCAACTCGCCGATGCCAGTAAACATGTGTTTCTGGCCGGTCAATACCTTCATTGCCGGAGCGCGTCTGCCACTCCACTCCTTCACCGTCCAAGTGCTGAGGTGGTTCAGGGTCAGCCCCATCCAGCTAATGCCGAACATGTGGTCATCAATGGGTTTGTGCTCCACTGTCAGGCAGCCGAGATCGAGCCGGATTTGAGGGTGCTTCGGACGCTGTACCGACTTCATCAGCAGCACAAGTCAGAATTTAGATACTACCTGGCTTCGAGGCACGGTGCTCGGCTCGTCAGCTGCCCCGATTCAATAAAATACTGGCGAGACAAGTACTTCATCGTTCGGAGCCGCGAGCCGTAGTGCATACCCTCGGATTGGGTTAAAGAAGTAACAAAGAGGGTAAAGGAGCTTCCAGTGCTTTACCCCAACGAAGAAGAGATGGTTCAGATCCTCCTTGTCCAGCCAAAGTTCGATTGGCGAGACCTGACGGAGGAGGCACTCTTCAAGGGAGGGCTCTACTGCATAGATCCTACTATGCGGTTTTCTTTGTTCATTTTTCTTTTTCTCATTTGATTTTAACTTGTGTTCTAACCAAACTTTCTTTTGTTGCAGAAACGATGGATTACGATGCAATCGTGGCTCAACGGACGGCGCTCGGCAGCAAGACACCTCGGAAGCGAAAGAGGGTCGCCACGAAGGTGACCGCGCCGAAGCCAAAGACGGTTGACATCGCCGTTCAGGAGGCAGAGGCTTCGACAATGGTGACCCAGAGGAGGGCGACAGCAGCGACCTTGGCATTGGCCGAGGCTGGTAAGTTCCCGATGGCGGCTGCTCTCGGGATGGAGGCAGCCCCGCTGACGGCGGAGGCCGAAGTGTTCCTGACCGAGGAACATAAGAAGATTTTCGTTCCGAACTGCCAATTTCAGAAGTTGGATGGCTTCCTCAGCGATTCAACGTCGAGCATACAGGCTATCAAGCATTTGGCGACGCCGATGGACCGAGCCGCCATGGATGCCAGAGGTGTGGGGGACGACGCCCTCGAGATCACTTGCTCGGCAGTGTCGGTGAGTATTTTGATTTCATACTTTTAGAAAACTTACTCATTTATTTTTCTAACTTTTTCAACTTTGTGTTTTGGCTGCAGATAACCATCCACTTTGGTCATCTTATGGAGAAGATCAGCGAGCTCAAGAAGAACCTGAAGAAGGAGGTCGATCGAGCTCGAGCCGAGAAAGCTCGGATCGCCAATGAGCTCGACAAGTTGAAGGTCGAGGTGGATGGGAAGACGACGAGGTTGGAGTACCTCGACGATCTCGTCAAGAAGCTCGAGGGCAATCTGCTTCGGCAGAAGGCAGAGGCGGCAAAGCAGCAAGCCGAGGCCGTAGAAGCTGCTAAGGTCGCTGTGGCAAAGGAAGCCGAAGTTGCGACCATGGAGAAGGCCCAAGGCTTCCTCGTGGCCAACATGGCCAAGTCATACGCTCGCACCATCAAGCAAGTCAGCAAGCACTACCCCGAGGTCGACTGCTCCAGGTGGCGCCTCTTCCCCGACCACGTCGATGGTTTCGACGACGAGTCCAAGGGGGAAGTCGGGGAGGAAGACGCAGATGCCGAGGTCGAGATCGTCGGTGAGCGTCAGGGATCTGAGGTGACCCCTTTAGCGATCGTCGCTTCTTCGGGGGAATCCGACCCCGCCACTTCTCGACGCCCTAGGAAAGAGGTCGCCCCCTGACTTCAGCTTCTTTTTACTTTTACTTTTTTTTGTTTTTTTTGTTTTTGATGTATCGCCTAATTACGGACTGGCCACCGCACTTTTGGAATGAATGAAACCTATCTTTTTCTTTGAATTCGACTATGTGTTTGTAAATCTTTGGCAATGTGTTTGCAGATTTTTTTTTGAAATTTGGCTAAGTGTTCACGTTGCTCTGCCTAGAAGCTTCGGCTACGTGTTCACAAAATTTTTGAAATTTTGCTAAGTGTACACGTCGACTTGTTCAGGAGTTTTGGGCTATGTGTTTACTAAATTTGCTAATTTTTGCTAAGTGTTCTCGTCGTCTGCCTTGGAATTTTCTGCTCGTTGAGGTGACGCAGCTCGTCGAAGCGCATTATGTGGTTGAGGAGACTCATCTCGAGGCTGGCCTAGGGGTGACGAAGTTGTGCCTCGCTAGGTGCCGAGAGCGTCTTTACGAAATTGAGTTGGGGCTTCGCAGAGCGGAACGTGAGCGGAATCACCTGCAACTAATTGTAGGTCGTCGAGATATCGAGATTTGGAGGCTAGAAGAGAGGCTCGGGGAGACGACCCCTGAAGGTGATGATAATGGTTCATCAACAGCCTTTAATCTCAGCCAAAGGCTTAGGCAACTCCGCCATTTCTTGAAAAAGATGACAACAGAGAGACGAACTGCAGCTGAGAGGGACGAATTGACGGTAGCAAGAGACGAGCTTTCGGCGGAGAGAGAAGAACTAACAGCAGCGATGGGCAAGTTGATGGCAGAACGAGATGAGTTGTCAGCAGCAATGATCAAGGTGACGGTGGAGATAGACGAGCTGAAGAGAGTTACTATCGATAAGAGCATTGAGGTTACTCATCTCCGTCAGATTATTACCGACAGCTCTGGTGCTGCAGGCCCCGCTCGGCTTCCTCGCTTAAAGATAGCTATGAAGGAGACACTCTGAAGAAACGAATCGTCGAACTGGATGCGGAGGTCGCTCGCCTCAAGCCCCAACCTAAACGAATCAATGTTAGAAGTACTTCATGTACTCGTGAAGAGAGCGACAGAGGAATTTCTTTTTACGAGCCTGCGACTCGCTCGCCCGTTGTTCGGCGGAGCCCCGGTGATGCACAAAGTGGAGTGGCTGCTTCGTCAAGCAGAGCGTCCGTTGGGACTACCGTCAGAGGCAGTGCTGAAGATGCGTCTCAGTTTGCCAGTCTAGGGACAAGCTCTGAGGTTAGGCATCGGCCATACAGCGTTTGCCGTCCCTGGGTGTCTTTAAACTGGAGCATCCCTGCTCCGAGGAGGCATTGAAGTAGTCGTCTGTGTTTTTGTTCCTTTTGTTCTTCCAAGTTTTTGTATCTTGTCATAAGCATGAGAAGTTGGTCTTGTATCTTGTCAAATCTTGTAACTCATCGTAGAGGAGAGTAGATGGTCTTGTAAACTGAGCTGTTCCTCGAACTTTATTGAAACGAAACTTGTTTCCTCTTTTGTACTTACATGTTTTGTTAATCATCTATGGTTGCCGATAGTTGTAGGAGTAGTTTTGAATGGCGATTCACTTCTTACTCGCTTATGAGCGAGTAGTAGAGGCAGAGTTGAGCAAAGTTTTGGACTCCGAACTCGTTGTTTGAGTAAAGTTCAACAGTTGTGGGAGCAGTTCCGAATGGCGAACCTCTTCTAACTCGCTTAAGAGCAAGTTTGCGAAGCGGAATCGAGCCAAGTTTTAGACTCCGAACTCGTTGTTTGAGTAAAGTTCAACGATTGTGGGAACAGTTTTGAATGGCAAACCACTTCTAACTCGCTTAAGAGCGAGCCTGCGAAGCGGAATCGAGCCAAGTTTTGGACTCCAAACTCGTCGTTTAAGTAAGTTTTAACGGTTGTGGGAGCAGTTCCGAATGGCGAACCACTTCTAACTCGCTTAAAAGCGACCCTGCGAAGCAGAACCGAGCCATGTTATGGACTCCGAACTCATCATTGGGGTAAAGTTCGACGGTTGTGGGAGCAGTTTCGAATGGCGAACCACTTCTAACTCGCTTAAGAGCGAACTTGCGAAGCAGAATCGAGCCAAGTTTTGGACTTCGAACTCATCGTTTAAGTAAGATTTAAAGGTTGTGAGAGCAGTTCCGAATGACAAACCACTTCTAACTTGCTTAAGAGCAAGTTTGCGAAGCGGAATTGAGCCAAATTTTGGACTCCGACTCGTCGTTTAAGAGAACACAATCGGGGTATTAAACAGAGAGATAAAACGATCACAAGAGAATTATTATGCAAATGAAGTTCTTTATTAATAATTGCTTAATCTGCTGCTTCTAAGTTGCAGGCCGTTATTACAATGAGAGAATGAAGAAATAAATACAAATAAAAAGAAGATAGGAACGACCCAACATTTGATGGTACTCGGAGAGGCGTTCAAACATCCTCTTAGTACTTCAGTAAATGGTCGGTGTTCCATGTTCTTGGTATCTCCCTTCCTTCGAGGTCTTCAGGACAGTATGCTCCTGGCCGAACTACCTTGGAGACCTTGTATGGTCCTTCCCAATTCGGAGCTAGCTTGCTCTTTTTGCTGGGGAACAAGATGGCTAGCTTTCTGAGGACTAAGTCCCCCTCCTTAATATCTGTGGTATGGACCCTTCTATTGTAGGACTGCTCGATTCTTCTTTGATAGTTCTCTTGGTGAATCGAAGTTCTTTCACAGAGCTCATCGATATGGTCCAAATTGGCTCGAAGCTCTTTGGCGTTCTGCTTTTCGTTATATGAAACTAGGCGAGGAGATGGCAAACCAACTTCTAAGGGGATCACGGCCTCGGATCCGTAGGTGAGGTTAAAGGGTGACTCTTCTGTGGGGATCCTTTTTGTAGTGCGGTAGTTCCACAATATGTTAGGAAGCTGTTCTGCCCATAATCCATTAGCCGACTTGTTTAGTCTCTTCTTGATGCCCGAGAGAATTTGCCTATTGACGTTCTCTATTTGGCCATTGGATTGAGGGTGGGAAACGGAGAACCGCTGCTGAATGTCGAGGTCTTCACATAAGGAGCGGAATGCTGCCTCTGCAAATTGAGTCTCGTTATCTGTTACCAAGACTCGAGGTATCCTGAACCTGCAGATCACATTTTTCTAGAAGAACTGCTGCACTTTGTTCTCAGTTTTAGTTGATAGCGGTTCGACCTCGATCCACTTGGAGAAATACTCGATCGCAAGGACTAGGAACTTGAGCTGACCTGGAGCTGGTGGGAACGGACCTAGTAGGTCCATTCCCCACATTGCGAAAGGAACTGGACTTGAGAGAGATGTGAGTTGTGCTTGCGGTAGACGACAGATAGTGGAGAATTGATGACAGAGGCTGCATTGCCGGACATGTTGTTCTGCGTCCCGAAGGAGGGTAGGCCAGAAGTACCCATAGTTCAAGACTTTTCTGACGAGGGACCTTGATCCCGAATGGGCTCCGCCTATCCCTTCGTGGAGTTCTTTCAAGGCATACAAGGCTTCTTCTGGAGAGAGACATCTCAAGTAGAGTCGGCCATCTACTTAGGTATAGGAGCGTTTGTACAAGACTCCCTCAACGAAGACGTACCGCTCTGCTCTCGTTCGAATTCGGCGAGCTTCTTTAGGATCTTAGGGAAGGTTCCCGTCTCTGAGGAACTCAATCAAAGGCCTCATCCAGTTATCCTTGAGTTGGACAGGTAGCAACTCCACTGAGTCGGGGGCTTCTTCTTCGATGTTGGGCCTTAGCAGAACTTCGATCAGGACGGTCTGCTCGAGGCCTTGGAGGAAGAAGGAGGCTAGCTTTGAGAGGGCATATGCTTGGATGTTCTCCTCTCTAGGGATCCGCTGGAGTTGCGCTTCTTCGAACGAAGCCATGAGACTTTTGACCTTGGCTAGGTATTTGGCCATTCGGTCGTCTCGTGCCTCGTACTCTCCTAAGACCTAATTCACCATGAGCTGAGAGTCACTAAATATTCGAACCCACTGCGCTCCTGCCTTGCGAGCCATGCCCAGGCCTGCTATTGGGGCTTCTACTCAACTTCATTGTTGGAAGCCTTGAAATTGATGTGGAGGGAGTATTGAAGAACGAAGTTATCTGGGCCTGCCAGAATAACTCCGGCTCCGCTCCCTTCAGCGCAAGAAGACCCATCTACATACACCGTCCAGATGGGTGGCCCATTTGGCGCTTGACTGACTTACAGGATTGTGCTTTCCACTATAAACTCGGCTAGGGCTTGAGCTTTGATAGCGGTCCGAGGCTGATAAGATATGTCGTGTTGACTTAGCTTGATTGACCACTTCATGAGACGTCCGGAGGTCTTGGACTTATACAAGACCTGCTTGAGCGGCTGGTCGGTAAGGACGACCACCGAATGGGATTGAAAATAGGGACGAAGCTTCCTGGCTGCCATAACCAAGGCATAGGCTATCTTTTCCAATCTCGAATAGCGGAGCTCGGCATCTCTAAGGACCTTGCTCACATAATAAATAGGCTTCTGTGCCTTGTCTTCTTTCCTCACTAGGACAGCGCTTAGGGTTTGTTCGGAGGCAGCGAGGTAGAGGTAAAGGGTTTCCCCGGGTGTCGGCTTGCTGAGGAGTGGGGGGTTAACCAAGTAGGCTTTGAGTTGGTCGAACGACTCTTGCTGCTGCTGGCTCCACTCGAAGCCCTTAGCCCCCCTGAGGGCTTTGAAGAAAGGGAGACACTTTTCTCCGGACTTGGAGAGGAAGCGCCCTATAGCTGCGAGGCGTCCTGTGAGCTTTTGCACTTCTTTCACATTTGTAGGATGGGCCATATTGAGTATGGCTTTTATCTTCTCGGGGTTGGCTTCGATCCCCCTCTGACTGACCATAAAGTCCAGGAATTTTCCCGATGAGACCCCGAGTGCACATTTATTCTGGTTTAGTCTCATGTTATGCTTCCTTAAGACGTCGAAGGTTTCTTGGAGGTCGGCGACATGGTCGGACCCATGGATACTTTTTACTAGCATATCGTCGACGTAAACCTCCATGTTCTGCCCGATCTGATTCTTGAAGACCTTATTAACGAGGTATTGGTAGGTGGCACCTGCATTTTTAAGCCCAAAGGGCATTACTCTATAGCAGTAGAGACCTTGATCTGTGACGAAGGACGTCTTCGAGATATCTGGGGAAAATATTCGGATTTGGTTGTATCCGAAGAAGGCGTCCATGGAGCCCAGCAGCTCATGGCCCGAAGTGGCGTCGATCAAGGTGTCGATGCTGGGGAGTGGGAAAGGATCCTTGGGGCATGCCTTGTTCAAATCTGTGAAGTCGATGTAAATCCTCCAACTTCCATTGTCCTTTTTGACCATCACGATATTGGAGAGCCACTCCGGATAGTTGACCTCTTGTATGAACCGGGCTTTAAGGAGCTTCTCCACTTCTTTCTTTATGGCCTGCTAGCGTTCAGGGGCGAACTTTCGCCTCTTCTGCTGGACCAGTTTGGACCCCGGAGCGACACTTAGATGGTGGACAAGGAGCTCTTCGAAAATCCCTGGCATGTCGGCGGTTGTCCATGCGAAGAGGTCATGGTTCTTCTTTATGCGCTGGACTATATCAGAACAGAGGGCCGAAGGAAGTGTTTTGCTGATGAGGAATTTGCGGGTCGGATCTTCTTCCGAGAAGAGCACTTCCTCGAGCTCGTCTACCAGTTCCGACATTGGCTGGGTGTTCCCCTGGAAAATTTCAAGAGTCTCGAGGGAGAGGACGGGTCCTCCAGTTGAGGTCATATAACATTTGTGGGCCGTTTCCTGACTCCCCCTCACTTTCCCTACACCTGCCTTGGTGGAAAACTTCATTTTTAGATGGTAAGCTGATGGAACGGCTTCTAAAGCAGCTAGGCCTGGTCGACCTAGGATCACATTGTAGGCGGCTTGGACGTCAACAACCATAAAGTCCATTGGCTCCGTTCGGGTAGTAGGAGTTTTGCCAGCAGTTACGTTGAGGGTTATAACACCTTCGATCGTCACTGGCACTCCCGTGAATCCATGGAACATGTAGCCGGCAGGCTTGAGCCTGTCATTTGATAGTTTGAGTCCTCGGAAGGCCTCTAGAAAGAGGATGTTGACAGAACTACCATTATCCACTAGAATCCTTTCTACCTTGAAGTTAGCCATGTGGAGGTTGATCACCAGTGCATCACAGTAGGGGGTTCGGACACCCTCTAGATCTTCATTCGAGAAAGTAACCGGGACTCCAAGACCTTTGGGAGGGGTAGGCTGTGCACCGAATTGACTTCTCTGATGAAAGCCTTTCGAGATGAGTTAGAGGTTTCCCCCCATCGGACCTCCGTGGATGAGGTGCAAGATGCGCTCTTCTTCGAATTTGGGAGTCTCGTCACGCCTCTTGGGCCGCTTGTTAGCTCCCCTGGGGGGGTGGAGGAAGATCGACCTGGTCCTTCCTTATAAACTTTGCCAGCTGCCCTCTCTGAATGAGGGCTTCGATCTTATTCTTCAGAGCCCGATAGTCATTGGTGTCGTACCCGTGATCTCGATGATAGCGGCACCACTTCTCCTTATCCCTCTTCTTTCCAGGAGTATTCATCTTTGGGGCAGGAGGTAGGATCCCTTCTTTCTTTACTTCCATTAGAATGGTTGAGACATTGGCATTGAGAGGGGTAAACTTTTCAAATTTGGGAGGTGGATGATGCTGACCCCCATTGTCATTTTGGAGCTTTTTAGCTCTCTCGTCTTCAGCGGCCTTCCTTTTATTTCCAAAAGAGGATCCCTCGAATGTGGGACGATGTTCAGCTTCCTCCGCCCGGATGTACTTCTCGCTTCTGATAAGAAGGTCGGAGAAGTCTCGCAGGGACTTTTTGGCTAGGGAGGACCGGAGGTTCGAGTTGAGGACATTGGACTGGAAGGCAGCTGCAGCGATCGATTGGTCGATGGAGGCGATGGATCTGGCTTCCGCGGTAAATCGCTTGACATAGTCTCTCAGTTTCTCGCCCTTCTTCTGACTAAGGAAGAGTAGTGAAATACTCATTTTTTCAGAGTGGCGGCTGCTCACGAAATAGGTTATGAAGAGGGTTTCGAACTGTTCAAAAGAGAAGATGGAGGACGGGGCGAGGCGGGAGTACCATTCCCGGGCCGGGCCTTTGAGAATGGCTGGGAAAGTCTTATATAGAAGGGCATCGGAGGCTTGATGGATCATCGTGAGAGTTTTGAAAACACTCGATGTGATCCATGGGGTCTGACTCCCCCGTGTATGTCTCGAACTGTGGGGGCTTGAAGTTTACTGGAACAGGGGCTTCCATGATGGTTCGGGAGAACGGAGGTCTGCTTGGACAGAGGGTCCTCCCTCTTAGCTCATCATCCCTATCTAGTTGACCGAGGTGCCTCTTTATCTCGTGAAGACGGCGATAGACAGCATCATCCCTTCGACGGTATCCTGGTGAGCTTCTGGACTCGTCTTCATATGAAGGGGAGTGTGGGCTACGGCGACGGTAGCTCGGAGACTAGTGAGGACTAGGGATGTGATGGCGGTGGCTCGGAGCTTGAGGAGGACTTAGGGACCGATGGCGCGGGCTTTGAACCGGCTCAGGAGTAGGGACCCTCTGAACATTATTGTTGTTGTTTGGCGGGACATTGAGGGCCTGCAAGATTGATGCCTGGAACTCTTGGAATTTTGCTCAGGTGATGGGTCCGTTCTGGTCCCTCTGGGACTGTCGACCAGCAGGAGAATGGTGCCTTCTTTGATGGTACTCGGGGGACTCCCTTCGCCTCCTATGAAGGGGGGACCTTCTGCGGTCGTGGCGGTGAGGAGATCGCGCATTTGGACGTTCTGAGCGGGAGGCTCCCTCTCGGGCCCGCCTCTCATCCAAACGGTGGCGAAGGTCTTTCTCTTTTTGCCAGTTGATTATGATGATGCAGATGTCTTCTGAAGGCCGAGGGTTATGGGATGCCATGGAGTCGGTGGAAGGGTTATGTACGGAGATATGATCGCGGTGAAGAGGTTGCTTCTGAGGATGAGGACGAGAGGTCCCTATACCAGCGTTCTGGGGCTCGAGTTGAGCCCGTTGGGGTTGAGGATTCTGAAGAGGAGGCTACTCCTGCTGGTACGGCGGATCAGGCTGAGGAGGGAGTTGTCCCTACTGCTGGACGGGTTGGAGGGGAGCCTCCGGTTGCAGTTGAGGAATAGGAGTGGCCCTACGGTTGGACCCTCTGGATCTTACTTTCCTTGGTGGCATGGCTGGAGGCAGTATCGACCGTTAGAAAAGGTTGCTATTCGTGTTTCTCACAGACAGCGCCAATCTGTTGCCGCTGAAATCGGTGTAGGGGAAAACAGATAGATTTGTGGATTCGAGGGAAGTTGAATAGTCGAACCTGAACGACTTCACCGGATTTTGACCGAGATCCTCTCACCGTTGACCTGCAAAAAGTACGAGACACCGAGGTTGATCCCAGCAACGCACCCTCCGACGCTCTTGTCAGTAATCTGAATGATTAAGAAAGAGCTTTAATTGGCAAAAGATTGATTACCTGGTAACAGTGGGGAATGGAGGGTATTTATAGCCGCCTTAGAAATCAGTTTCAGGATAAGATTAAATCCCTACTTCCCTATGTAAATGGATAGTAGTGGTTAAGACTGCTGATTAAGGATAATCATAAATCTGAATCCTTTCCTATCCTGTTGGACTGGTTTCTTATGGGTTGGGACCCGTACCCATTAAGACAGATCCGTTTATGGGTTATTGGGCTTTGAAGAAAAGCCCAGTTGCCATTTCAGACCCGTCCATAGATGAAATTACCATTTTACCCCTGAGCTTTAAGATTCGTGACTGATTTGAACGGTTTCGATTTAACCCTGTTTTTAGCCATATCATCTACGGAATTAGGCCTATAGGAATTGTTATGTATACGTATTAGTTTTGAGATTGGTGTGAATTTTAAGATCAAGGGTCGAGATGGAATGGGCCTATAGGAATTGTTATGCACACATATGCGTAATTTTTTTAAAAAAATTTTCTAAAAAATTTCCTCGGACGGGAAATCATCTCTCCTGTCCTTCATTTTTTATGTAAATTTCGAATTAGTTTTACTCAGAAATGTTCTCTCATCCCGATCATTTTTAAAATTTTTTTTTTAAAAAAATGGGACGACAAATCATCTTCCGTCCGTCATTTTTAAAAAATCAAAACCCATATTTGGGGTTCAAACGAACTACAGCTCTAACCCAAATTTCCTACTTCTAAAAGCCAAATACCCAAATTTCAATTCCAAACGACTACAGATGCTTTAAGTGGCTATGATCATCTCAAGTTACTGTCAATCTATTATAGAATTATAGAACTAGTCATTTACACGTGTGATACAGGTCTTAATAAATATATATTTTTAAAAGTAAAAACTTCACGTGGTCTGGCCTCGAATCAGAGGTATCTTTTATTAATTATGTACATGCAATACACGTAAATTGGTATGTTTACAAACGAAAATTCCAACTCTTCCATTATAATATTAGATTAGATTAGAACAGAAAGAATTTTTTTCTAGAAGGTCATCCACAATTGTGTTTTAATTCCAGATAAGCCACCCACAAATTGCTATTTTTATATGTATCATCCACAGTATATATGAGGCTCACCCTAGAAAGATCACTCTGTCAAAATTTTGTTAGCTTAACTCTAGTTAAATCCAAATTCTGGTTGCCAAATGACTATTCTAACCTTTCTTCAACCTTTTCGATCTCTCTATTAATCCTAAATCACCACCACCACCACCACTACTGTGGCTTCACTAACCCCTGTTCGCCTCGAATAATTAGGGTTAAGAGATAAAATTAAAATGGTGGTATTAGATAGTTTACCCTCATTCACTTAAGTATAAACAAATATTCACATTCCAGTTGACACTAAATAACTCAAGTGGTATTTTTGGAATGTGTTGGGCGGTGTTTTTAGAAATATAGCTTTATGGATGGCTTATTTGAAAAAATAGAATATTCGTGGCTGGTTTTTCTGAAAAAAATCCTTATAGAATATTGCTACCTATAAATTAGATTAGCAATTGTTTGAGAGAATGACAATTAAAATATTTTAGATTTGCAGTTGATAAAGATAGATTGGCAGTTGATAAAGAATGAAGTTTTCCAAGTGTGGTTGAGATTTTCCGAGGAGGAGGATATCGTTATTTGCATGGAAATAAAATAAAGCATACAATTAAGAAATCGATGCAGCTGAGCTGACTGGCGAAACAAGTTGTCACAGCCACATAGCTGCAATGTTGCAGAATTCCACTATAGCATTGACGTACAGAGATTTGATCGATAAATAATGGAATCTCCTTCATGCATGATTTGATTGATAGTATATATCGTTATCTATATATAAAGTAGGAGTAGTATAATAAATTTGATGCGGTACCCTAAAGCATGCATGCATTTCTGGATGGACAACATATATTCCAGAGTCCTTGGAAACACCAACTTATTTACACATGAGAGAGAGAGAGAGAGAGAGAGAGAGAGAGAGAGATGATGAGACACCCTTTTTACGTGTAATAATTTTGCTTTTAGATTTTGAGTGCCAACTTTTGTGTACACGGAGATGCTAGCTGGCTTTGTGTTGAATCTATATACACCGCGGTAATTGAAGTTATTAGAGACATGAACAAGTAGGGGCCCGATAAAAGCATATATATATACACACTTTTAGGGCACATATGATTATCATTTAAAAGTCGGAAGAGCGAGCCAATGGATCTGCAAAAAGACTATGTTCCCTCTAGATAGATCTCCACAATCATATGCAGCAGGGGAGCTTAGGTCTCAAAGAGATTCAATGACCTCCATCGGTTTTTATATGAAATCATTATAAGTTAAATTACAAAAAAATTATCCTATATATACTTTTAGTCTTTTTTAGAAAATTAGTATAACTATGATTTATTATGGCATAGCTCCCAAAACTTTTTTTTTTCTTTGCCGTAGAAATCTACCAGAAAATCTACACTGAATGACGAAATATATATCTCTCCATCCATTTCCCCCTTTATTATTATTATTATTATTATTATTATTATTATTATTATTATTTTGGTCATTTATCTCTTCTTTCTCTCATTTCACATTTTCACCCCATTCTAACAAATTTCATTTCCTTCCCTAAAATTTTCAAACCCTAATTTCTTCTTAGAACCCAAATTTTTTCACAAACTCTAATTTATAGAAATTCGGGTTTGTAAAAGAAAAATTTGTGAAAGAAGATGAAATGAGTTAGAATTGGAAAATTAGGGTTCCCTCAGCCATGAGGGTATCGTGATGAGACAACAAATTTAGGAGTTTTACCTACCTATCTCTTTAGGGTTCCAATATCAAAAGACAATTTTCTAAAGACTATCTATAACATGGTTCCCCTACTTCTCTCGATATAAAGGCATGGTTGTTCCAAACTAATGCCTGATAAAAAGAATGGCCCAGGGCATCGATCAGGGTACTTAATTATGATATTTCAGTTTGAGACATGTACATTTTTAGTTTTTTGCTCGATGTAAGTTCAAGAACAATGATTAATGCCAAAAATATCCGACTTCACTAAGCTCAAATATCTGATAATTAGCAAACATGAAAAATCCAATCTAAATGATAAATGTACTGTGATTAGATATAACTATCTAAAACTTTCAACAATATGCATGATAGCAGCACCAAATAGCTTACACTCTGAAATACCATTCAGCTATTTTTGTGAGTAACCAAGTATGGACAAATAAATGTTTATGATTGAGATGGCCCCCTACTGGAAGATATCAGTATGATCTGAGTGGAACTCAGTCAATCCAATTTCACTATATATAACAAAACGAATAACCTTGCAACACATACATTGGGACCTATATATATGTCTGCATCTCTATTAATATAATTGGATTGGAAAGAGGATTGGAAAGAGGGAGGGACCAAAGTTTATGTGGGCAATAAACAATACACGTTCATCGATCACAGCATACTTCATTATCCTGTTTTTCACAATTAAACCAAGACAAATTCGTCGCTGCAACATAAAATGTTACATATTTATCAAACGTAAGTGAATAAATGAGTATTGTCCCAACTTCCGATTCAGAAATCCATCTCCCATAAATATTTCACATATGTAAGAAACCCGTGCAGGATGCAGGATGCAGTTCGAATAGTCACCATATATAATAAAATCATTCGGAACCGTTTGCAGTACAAAAGATAATGCAGCTGTCATTTCTATTAGAGTCTATACTTCACTAATCAGTAACAAGATACAGGGTACAGTAGTAAACTAGTTGTACTTAAAAATACCAAAATAAAGGAACGAGTTCGGTGATAGCAGAAAGTGTAGCAACCTACAGTAATTGCAATTTCATAGTAGACATGAAGCAGGATCCCTCTCCAAATAGCATTAATCTTTCTGCAATGGCAGAATACCTCTCTTTAAAGAGGGCTTTTCAGGTCTCTTCCTTTCAGATTTCTATGCTTTCTGCAAATTTAACCAAGTTGTACTCAGTGAAATACAATCATTAATTGACAATAACGAGAGAAAAAGTTACAGAGACATTTTATTAGAAAAATCTGAGGAGACTACCTGCATAGGGAGAGAGAAAGTTTGAATTCCGGTGGAAGCTCTTCCTCCGAGTAAAGGTAAAGGTGGTCAGAAAAGTAAATTCTTCTGAGTCAGCAATTTTGCATGGACTTGGACGCACAGGGTCTCGACATAATTTGTGCCATATGCTCTCCCTGTGAAATCAGCAAGATTTAGCTGAATACTGTTCCAACCATCGTCCAGTCGAAGGGCATGGTGCAGATATATGGTTTCACCCTCGTAACAGCCTACATGAACAAAAGTTAAAGCCTTCTTTCTCCTAAAATGCAACTCACTCACTTCTGCATTTCAAGCTACAACACAAACATGTACAAAATTTACAGGTATATGAAAGTAACTAGTTTAATATTCCTGTTTGCAATTTTCATGGGTGAAAAAGAGAAACAAGTTTGGAGCTAAAGACGAAAAAGGAACAAGAAAAATTGCTCCCACCAAGGCAAAAAACTGGGTTAGATTTCTGACACTTGAAATACTTGTCTCATTACCGCTGGTTATGGGAGTTTTTACACGTGTACAAGTTACATGTTTGAGTATACATACGTACATACATATATACAAAAGTTCTATATGAGTTTAGGTGATTAATACATACACACTAAGATATGATATTTTATGTATATAAATATATATGATAAATATGTATATATTATAAAGGATAAATCTTCGATAGAGCTCGAAGTTTCCTATATGGTGGGAAACCCAAGGTTCATCATCGTGGGATCCAAACCATTCATTTTGTTATAAATGCCGAAAATAGTTTAAGAATCCATCAGTCATTTGAAATCCATCGGCCTCTACAATTAAAACGTTAAGAGATTATACAAAAGAAATATCTATCTTTTATAACGATATGATGCAAGGTAAAACACAGTTAATTGAGGTCACATCCTTAGTCTATGTAGGTATTTAGAACAACAAGAACAGTTTGGATTGTTCCTATGATGTCCCCACCATGGCGAACTCTCTAACCTTAGGGAGAGCTCTGGTCTCTATTTTGAAGACCTCACTATTGTAAATGTATTTATATCTGCATATATATGCATGTGAAGAAAGGGAACCTCATATACATATGAGGTGATTCTCTCATATAGAGTAGTTCTACATGTATGACGGAACTCATAAATGATGATTGGCTCCCTTCACATTGATTTTACATATCATAATATCTATGTCAGGTGCTTGCAAAATGAACAGGTTTTTAATAACATAACAATTGACACCATGCAGTGAATGGGTAAGAAGCCTCCAAACACGTGCAATTTTTGTACGCATGCATCTTACGCCATAAGGAACATGATGGTGTGGATCGTCCATATGGAATCCCACCATATGTTTTTAACTACTTTATATATATACGAGGAAAATTTCCTCTTACAACTATGATGCTCCATATATATTTGTATGATTTCTTTGTGAGCCCATCTTAATTTTAATTAGGAGGATGTACCTGAAAATTAACTGTTAACATACTTTTGAAAAGAAATTCATTGAGTTTTGAGTATGACAAATATCAGTAATTTCAGCTGAAACATAATTCGTGAACAAAAGATAACAGATGATGGTAATCAAGACTTGCCGAAACAGCCAAAATCAAGTTTACCCAGCAAGTTCAAATGGGTTATCATCAAACAAAAAAAGATTACGAGAACCTTACTAGCTGCTTTCCTGAACTGTAAGTACAGTTTTCTATGCACAAGTTCAGGCAGGTCATCCAATCACAATAAGCCATCCGCAATCCGGGAATTTACTGATTCATTCTCATGATTTATACCATCTCATGACGAGTCCTTTTCTCTTAAAGGCATCATTCGGCCTTTATCTTATAAAGTGTTTGGTTTACTATTAGGGTGGCTAGCTGTGCGCAGTTTTAGTCCAATTGCTGTAATTGGGATTGCAACAATCTATTAGATAGAGCACTTACCCAACTTCAAACTATCACTGAGAAATTACTAATATTGGTTTCATGGTTTAAAAACTCATAAGTATTGGGATCCGTACTGATTATTTGTACATAACTGGGGAAGCATAACTGGGTAAAATACCAATCTGTACAGTTCAATTTTACTGATAAATCAAATCAGGATCATTCTAGAGCTTCTCTGACTGGTTTTAAAGAGACATGTCAGAACCCTTATGTCATGGCCCTTACTGAGACTGTTGTTGATTGTCCATTAAAAGGCAAGTGTAGTTGATATTTTGCTAATTTTTATTATAACAGCAGAACTACTGCTTTTGAACAACAAATGACATTCCAGCAAGATCATGGGCTTCCAAGTGGCAAATCAAAAAACTGTCAAACAGTCGGTGTGAGGTTTATCTTCACAAATTATACCCCTCAGACAAACAGGGTGCTGTTGTAGGATTTATCTTGTATTAATTTATGAATCTTACGAAAGTATTTCCAGCCAAAAATCTCCACTAACAGCTAGGCGTTTCCATCACTTCACCACTTGATTAATATTCCAAGATTTCATGATTTAATTGTTCCTAGTAAAGTATAACGAATGCTGACCCCCAAATTTCGAGATAAAGGCTTTGTTGTTGCTGTAGTAAAGAAAACAAATATAAAGAATGTAGCACACTAGCACCTTTTTTTAAAAACCCGAATTATGTTTACCAAATCTACTAGTATTTATAATATCCAAATAACCTACTGATAAAATAATTCCTACTGACAAGTTTGTATTATGAGTAATTTTATATGACTAGTAAACCTAAGCTACATTATTATAAACTAAAAGATCTCCTAGTTATAGCAGCCATACCATCCTTTAATCATGAAATTTGCTAACTCTGAAGCCATCCTTTCTTGAAGGTCCGAAAGTGTAAAAAAACATGATAAAAAAATTGGTATAGCAGAAAGGCCTGAATAAATTCAATCAAAGACCTTTTTTACGTACAAACTATACAAACAGATTGATTAAGTATACATAGGTGGTTGATAGTTCAAATGAAAGAGTGGCTTCTTTTTAAATTTATTCAGTATTGATTCATGTGAAGTAGAACTAAACCATAGCTCAAACAATATGAAGTGACTAAACCAAATAAATAAAACTAAGTTATGATCTTTGCAGTTCTCTACTCTCGTGCATCATCTTCATAATTAACCTATCCAAAATACTTTTGTATTTAGTTGTGAACCATGATAAGGGACATATGGGATTGGAAATCATAAGCAAGTAAAACAATTGAATAAACTTACACACTTGATAATTTGATGCTCTGAAGCGTCAGCGAACATTCTTATCGTCCAAAATTTGGATCTCAAAGGTGAAGTACTTTTTCAAGTTCTTCACCACCATAACAAAAAATTGAGAGACCGAGTGTTGCAGCAGGGTCAGCAGGACATGTGATGTATGTCGATTGTACAATTGATCCAACTATTTCAAGTACATGGACTGTATGTCTTCATCCTGAGGCCGTTTAATTTTCCCGTTGACAACTAAGTATATCAGAAGATTGAAAACAAGGGCACAAATACCAGTTGAAGCAACTAAACATACAATAACTAACAATACTCCCATAAGCAAACAAAGTAAAATAGTAGCCAGAAAATATCATATCTTAAAGATGATCATAGCAAATTAATAGATAGGATAAGAAACAATTTGCATGGTTTAAGGGTACCATTACAAAATTTCATGCACATCTGACTACGCCTACATTCAAGAGCATATCAAAAGGCTATCGTTCAAGTAGAATACATAAATATTCAGATTTGTGCATATATATGTATGCACACAGAGACACATGTATCTAGAAGTGTAACCTTTCACCGATATGATAAAATACAAGCAATCCACATTCTATGATATGAAATATAACGTCCACTTGGTTTTACTCACATAAAAAACAAGGCTAAATATAAAAAAAAACTCACCCAAGTATTGTGCATTTTAAAAAAACCGCACTCAACTATTTTTATAAAAAAAAACTCGCTCACCCATGCCTTGAAAACATAGTTGGGTGAGGTTATATATATATATATATATATATATATATATATATATATATATATATATATATATATAACTCGCTCACCCATGCCTTGAAAACATAGTTGGGTGAGGTTATATATATATATATATATATATATATATATATATATATATATATATATATATATATATATATATATATATATACACACACACACTAGATTTGCCCGTGGGCACGTGCCTACGGCACTTCTTCGGCACTTCTTCGGAACGATACAAAACACGAAAAGCCATGTAAACAGTAAAACAATAATTATGTAGCTCAAGTTTGAATAGTATGACAATAATTAGTTATAAATAAAAGTCTTTGTTTCCATTAGTATATGTTGAAAAATAATTATAAATGGGGGTATAAAATCTAACTACTTAGAATTTTAAGTGTGGAAAATAATGAAATTTAATTGTTGAAGAGATATTTGCTATTAAAAATTCTGAAAATTTACAAAACCGAAATCTTAAAATCTAAATTTCTAAGTAAATAAAGAAAGAATGGGATAGAGAGATAGAGAGAGAGAAAGAGAGAAATATGAAAAAGTAAAGAGAGAAGAGATAGATAGTAATAAAGTAATGAATTTTTTAGGGGGGAAATTTGGTTTTTGGGTTTGAAATTTTGGAGAGAAAATATGTTTTGTGAGGTTTGATATGGGCCTTTAATTTTGGGGGGATTGATTGTGAGCCACTTGATAGCTTTCTTTGTAATTTATTATATATATATATATATATATATATATATATATATATATATATATAAGTTAAGAGTGTGGTTTTTTAAAAATGCACAATACTTGGGTGAGGTTTTTTTATATTTAGCCTAAAAACAAACATAATTGAAGCAACTAAATTCAATTCAATACTTTTTTTTTTTTGAGAACTTAAGATATTTTTATACGAGCTATTTATTGATATATTTTCCAGAAGAAAGACCAACCATTATGTAATGATTAAATGTTAAAATTGTAGAAATATGTCAGCAAAATGTCCACAGAATGTCTGCAAAGTGTCCAAATCCTTTTCTTAGAATGTTGGAATTTTGGTAGTGTGAGGACTCAGATGTGCCTTAGACAATATGTCTAGATTTTCCACTATAGTCTCTCACTTGGCTCTTGCTATTGCACCTTGACTATCAAGGTGCATAGTCGTGGGGAAATATTTGGATCGGATTGGTATCGGTCGGATGGGTGTATTAGATCTGTGCATCGAGTTTTCTGATCGAGCATTTTTTAACATTAATTTTTTTATATCTATGTTTCTATAATTAAATTATTTTTTTAAAAAAAATAATTAACTTAAAAAATGAATTGATCAATTTAAATAATTGTCTACAAATTTAAAAAATTCAATTAGACTTGAACATTTCAATTAGTTTAAGAGAATTATTAATGTAGAATAAAACTAGAACAATAGAAATAAGTAGACCAGATAATATAAAATTAATTTACACACAAGGATGAAACTAAATATTACCTAGAAACGAAATGATGTTCATTGCATAATTACATCTTCATACTTGGATGAAAGATGATCCACATGAATCGAAAATTCAAATATTGAATCTTTCAATCATCAGATCGGTGGTTTCGGGTTGAGATCGGGCCGATCCATCTGATCCAATTGCTAACTTGGCTGATCACCGAGTTATCTCACTGGCCTTGAGATTTTAAGGTTGGATCAGAGCGGCCCCTTGAAAAAAGATCCGGATCAACCGGATCGGATTGAGATCGGCCGATTTTTAAAACCATAGGAGTAATAAGTTTTACTCACAAAGGAAAATTTGCAAGCAGATTCCTATGCCATTATGTTTTCTCCGTGTGAGGTCTAGTCTAGAGCTTTAAATTCAGACTCCATTGTTGATCATGAGATACACGTATGCCTAGCAAGTGTAATCAAGTCCACTTACAGCTTTGGTCTTATCCGTATATGAGATCTAGTTTGCACCACTATATCCTTATCGCACTGAAGGATATCCTCCATAGTGTAAACCATGGGTTAATGTGCCTTTGAGATATTTAATTACTAGTTCTAAGGCATCCAATGCTAATTATTTGGCTTGCTAGTGTACCGACAATGTCTTGCTACAATGTAGGAGACATCTGGTTTAGTGTGATTAGCGATATAACTCAAGAAACAAATTACCGAGAGTATTACACACCTTTGCCTTTGTTTCTCTCCAATTGATTACTTACATCGTAACGGTTGCTACTTGCTAACAGGTTTGCAATAAAAATAGTAAAACATTTTGAAAATTTTCAATGCTATGAGATTGGGAAACACCAATTTTCAATGCTATGAGATTGGGAAACACCAAATCCGTCATAAGATCTTATAATTTTGAGTCCCAAAATCAGGTAAGCAATACCAAAATCCTTCCTAGTAAACAAAAAAAAATTGTTTAATTTATAACAGCAATGATAGTACCAAAAATAAGAATGTCATCAGCATAAAGGTACATACTAACACCATACATAATCATATGATTTGCTATAAACACATTTATGATTTATCAGCATTTATTAATCACAACACTATTAAACAAAACAACATCATCAAACTTTTCATGCCACAGGTTCGTTTCAAGTCAAAAAAAAACTATTACTTCCAAAGTACCATTATTACCAAAAAAAACTCCCAAGTACAAGCAGCCATAATAGAATCAATTTCACGATTAACGGCCTGTTTCCAAGACAAGACGCCTTAAAAGACATAGCAACATCAAAAGAGTTGCGATCTTCTTCAATCAAATATGTAAAAAAAAAACATCTCCTAGGTTGGGTTCATTTGTAGGTCTCTTACTCCTAAGTTTAAGTTGGTGTGTCATGATGTCATCAACATTCATAGAAGGTGATGCTTCTATGTAGGACCACGTGTTCTAGGTCTTCTAATTTTAGAAGCATCACCTTGGAATGATGCTGATGACACACAACTTGAACTTAGGAGTAAGAACCTAGAAAAGAACCCAACCTAGGAGATGGATTATTTACATATTTGATTGAAGAAGATCCTAAATTTTTTTATGCTGCTATGTTATCGAGTAACTCATTATTTTGTAAAGAAACTATTAAGTGAAATTGATTCTATTATGGCTAAGAGGGAGTTAGCAGACTTATCCAGTGGTTGAAAACCTACTGGTTGCTGTGAAAGACCCTGCCTAGCTTAGCGGCAAGGTCTTTCACATGGTATTAAAGCACCCCGGGTTCGATTCTCGTTGGGTACACTTTATTTTAATTATTTATTTTGGAATGAAATGAAGTTGTATATCGGTGTGCACATCTAGGTCTCGGCCTACTATTTGTTGGGCATTTGTCTCCTTTATTGTTGTGGTAAGATATAAGTGCAATTCCCTCAACCCTTCTTACAACTTAGAAGTTTTAGCTTACTAGCAGTGTTATTCACATATAGAAGTAGAACATGGATCTGGAATATGAGGGCTAATGGAACCATACAGATGTTTAAAGCTAGGCTTGTAGCCAAAGGCTTTAAACAAAGAGTAGTAGACTTTTTGACACTTATGCACATGTAACTAGAATATCTACAATTAGAGTTATACTGAGTATCACTACTATTCATAAATAAGAGGTACACCAAATGGATGTCAACGCTGCTTTTCTGAATGGTGAATTAGATGAAGAGATTTACATGGAATAACATGAAAGTTTTGTTATGCACAATCATGAGAATTAAGTTTGCAAACATATTAAATCTTTATATGGTTTGAAACAAGCACCTATTCATAAAAAAATCTGATAATGTTGTTTTGTCTAATAGTGATTGATGATGCTCATAAATGTGTTTATAGCAAATCATATGATAATAAATATGTTATTATGCATCTTTTATGTGGATAACATTCTAATTAAGTACCAATATTAATGTTATATAAATGCTACAAAATTATTCTTACGAAACAAATTTGGTATGAAAGATTTCGGAGTTGTTGATGTCATTTTGGGACTCAAAATTATAAGATCTCATGATGGGATTGGTGAAAAAGTTCTCAAAAGGTATAACAATTTTGATTGTAAAGCTATTTGCACTCCTTATGAAGCAAGTATTTGACTAGAGAAAAGGCATAAGTGTGCCACGGCTCAAATTCTCTCATATAATTGGCTGCTTGAATTATTTTGCTAATAGTACTAGACATATACGCTAGCAATGTGAATAATTCATATTGGGATGTCATAGAACGGATAATGAAATATCTCAAAGGCACATTTCCCGGTTTACATCATGGAGGATATCCTTCAGCAACACAGGGATATAGTGATGCAACTGGATCTCGGATACCAATGAGACCAAAGCTACAAGTGGACTTGCGTTTACTCTTACTCGAGCTACTAGGCAGACCTGTATCTCTTGGTCAACAATGGATGCAGAGTTTACAGCTTTAGACCTCACAAAGGAAGAAGCAGAACGGCTTAGAAATCTTCTTGCAGAAATTCCTTTTAAGGTAAAATCCGGGTACTGCTATTCCTATACACTGATAATCAAGCTGCAACAGCAAGAGCCAAGTCAAAGACTTAAAACGGGACATATACATATGAGGCAAAACAAGGTGAGGTAGTTACAAAAACAAGAAATAATTGCAATAGAATTCGTCAAATCTGAAAAATAATACGGCAGATCCTCTGACTAAAGGTCTTTCAAGAAGAAAAGTGTTGGAGACGTCAAGGGGAATGAGGTTGAAGCCTATCCACCAAATCTTCTCCATGGACATCTAACCTACTGACTAGAAGCAGTGAAGCACCATGAAGAAGTTCAATGTGTAAAAACAAAAATCAACGGTGACTTGAAGCATTGCACAAAAGAGTTGATTAAAATTCTCAAAACCCTATTTCTATGGCGGTGAAAAGCATATCTACAACGCTAGAAGTTGGATATAACTCTTAACGACTCTATAGACACCACGACAGAATATTAGTTACATAATATATCTTTGAGGGACTGACTATTTAGGTGTGGAAGTTAGGCCGCTTTCTATGAGATGCAAGGCTAATATCCAGAGTGCTCAATAAATCCCAAGATCAGCAGAATGCGAGGAAAAGCCTGCATTGTGTGTATGATTAACTAATTAACTATGAAGCTCTAGTTGCCAAGCATACATCACTAAATTAAAGGTTTAACTCAGAAAGACCAAGTTTTGAGAACTCAGTGTCGGTATCGGTATCGGAAATTTGCAAAATGATATAGTGGGTTTGCTTGTTTCGTTCAGTTTCTTTCCGAGTTTCGGTTTAACTTATATTTTATATGTATGTTTGTTTAAATATCAATAAATCCCAAGATCAGCACATGGCCGAATGTGCACTCCCGCGTACATCGTGTATGACTAACTTATTACAGTAAAGTTTCAAGGTGAAGAAATACGTTCAACTATGAAGCTCTAGTTGCTAAGCATACATCACTAAGTTAAAGATTTAAGTCAGAAAGACCAAGGCTTGAGAACTCAGTTTCGATATTGGGATCAGAAATTTTCAAAATGATACGGTGGGTTTCGCCTGTTTCGTTCAGTTTCTTTCCGAGTTTCAGTTTCTCTTATATTTTATACATATGTTGTTTAAATACGTATGTTTGTTTAAATATTAAAAATAATGTCAAAATTTGAAAGTATGCATATTAAGTTAAGTAAATTTGGACCCCATATAGCTAATTTTTATTAAGAGAACCCAAGCTTTTTAGCACATCTGGGGTCAAAATGTTAATTAAAAACATTAAATTTATATGATTTAATTTGATCTAAGTAAGACTCTGGTGTATACAACAACAACAACAACAACAAAGCCTTTTTTCCCAACTAGTTGTGATCGGCTACATGAATCCTGATTTTCTATTCTGCTCAGTTTAGCACAATATCTGTTGTAAGGTCACAAGCTATCATATCTTTTCTCACCGTTTCCACCCAAGTTAGTTTATGTCTTCCTCTACCCCTAACTCTACTCTCAATACTTATCAAATCACTCTTTCCGGAGGGGGCACTACTAGGTCTACGTGTGACATGTCCAAACCACCAGAGACGATTCTTTCTTAACTTATCTTGGATTGGAGCTACCTTTAGCATGTCTCGTATATACTCGTTTCTAATTCTATCTTTCCTTTTTTTTTTTTTGATCATAAGCGGTGGGTTATCCTTCCTTGTTTTACCACACATCCATCTTAGCATTCTCATCTTCGCTACACTCAATTTTGGACATGTTTCTTTATTCCCCAACACTGCTATATACATCATTGCTGGTCTAACAGCCGTCCTATAAAAATTTTCTTTCAACTTCAAAGGTATACATTTGTCACACAAAATACCACTGGCACTTCTCCACTTAAGTCACCCTGCTTGGATCTTATGTATAACATCTTCACAAATCTCCCCATCTCTTTGTATAATCGAGCCTAAATATCGGAAACGGTCTATCCTAGGTATCTATTGACCATCAAGCTTCACTATTTCCTCAATTGTGTTCTGAATATCACTAAAATTACACTCCATATACTCTGTTTTAGTTCTGCTTAACCTAAAACATATGGTCTCGACTGACCCTCGAGTCCTCCATATTTAAGTTGCCCACAATCTTTTCATTTAATAACTTCTCAAAGTAATTTCGTCATCTTTTATTAATTTTCTCATCTTTTACTAAGACTCTTGAATCCTCGCTCTTAAAATACCTCACTGCATCCAGATCTTTTATTTTTCTATCCCTTTCTTTAGCAAGCTTATAAATATTATTTTCTCCTTTTTTTGTTCCTAATTTTGTGTATAAATCATCATAAGCTTTTTCTTTTGCATCTCTTACTGCTTTCTTAACTTCTTTTCTAACAGTCTTATATCTCTCCAAATCCTCCTCATTTCTACTCTTTTGCCATATTTTGAAGGTTGATTTTTTTTCTCTCGCAATATTTTGAACTTCTTCTTGCCACCACCATGTTTCTTTATAGCAACCCTCTACGCTTAGGTTCTACAGGTACCTCCTTTGAAAATTTTCTTGTGTACGTAGCCATTTTAGTCCACATCATATCTATTGTAATACCCTGATTTTTCAATTAATGAAAAATTATTTATTTTGCACGTAGTGTGCACGTGCAATATTTTGTTTGGATTATTTTATTATGATGTGTATAAATATTTAAATATATTTTCTCAAATTATTTTGTACAAAAGCTTTTCTTTAAATAAATAAAAAGCCTTATTTTAATTTAATGAAAAGGCTTTTTTCTTAAAAGCCCAAATGTATTTTTATTTTATTTATTTTAATAACTATTTTGGCCCAAAAATAAAGCCCATGAATGAATCTATTTTTTTAATTAAACTTGTCATGTAGAAGACTAATTTATCATTATTTTATTTTTGTACAAAATTAAAATGTACAAATTTGGCCTAATTGCATGCACGTTCACTACACGTACACGTGCAAAGCACACTCTTGAATGGTGGCCGGCATGCATTCTTTTTGGAGGGAGTTTTGAAATTGATCATGGTGTTCATGGAGGTAGTTTTGTGGATGTGGGTAGTTTTTATAACTCCTACTCTAATCTTGGCCCTCCATCTTTCAACCAACTAATCAATCTTGGCCCTCCATTTCACTTGTTTTCTAGTATAAATACCCCCCCTCTCATGGCTATTTTCATATGCAAATTATGTCTTTCCAAACTATAGTCTTATTTTAATATTAGTGTGAGTTATAAAAGAGTGAGAGTTGTGTGCATTTTGTTTGGAGAGGAGGCCGGCATCATTCCAAGGAGAGGAGCATTCGGTAGGGGTGATTGTGGAGCTTGTGCGCGCTTCGTCTAGGAGGAGGTGCTTTCATTCGCAAGGACCTTGTTGCTTTGTGTGTTTATTTTCTCTCCATTCAAGGTGGGTAAACCTTTCATATTTCTAAAGTAGAGATCCATGCTAGATTTAACTATCAAAATTATGCATGAAAAATACTAATAAGAACCCACTTTAATTGAGAAGTTAGTTTACGAATTGACTGAAATGTGGTGTTTGATTTGTAAGTGATTAAATTGTGTGTAGAACTCTCCATGCTTAGTAGAATAAATGAATGATAGTGGTTAAATTTTCTTAAGAATGATGCTAGTATTGATGTTGAAATTACGAATGAGAATGCTAGTTTAATTGAAAATTGAGAATATGAAATTAATTAAGAAAGAGCACGCTTTTTGAAAGAGTAACTTTATTTGAGTTGTGAGCTTGTTAATGGATAAGTGGATATATAATTTGTGATGTACATGATTAGACTAGGAGTATTGTTGATTTAAAAGAAATACTTTTATTACCATCACTAATTGTATGTGAAAGTTAGTACTTGTATTAGTGCTAATTTATGTTTGAAAAAGATATTTTTGGGTTATTATGGGTTGGATAAATTCAAAAAAAAAGTGCATAGATATGTATGTTGAATAAGAGATTTAATAACAGTAAATTAATTGTGAATGAAAAGTTTAGAAGATCTATTGTTATTCAATGTCGAAAATGAAAAATTAGTAGTTTAATGAATAATTCATGGATTATGTGAAAAAAAATATATTTTATTAGTGCAAAAAAAAATATTTTAATCTTACTGATATGAAGGTCATGTAAGGGGAAGCTAATCTGGAATTTTTCAGTAACTTTCACAAAAGCAATATGAAACCAAGGTTAATTGAACATCGAGTATTTCTAACAACAGTGGCAAAATGGTTCAAAAAGTTTTTAATATGTATTGTGACAACTTGAGCTTGTAGCTCAGGCGGTCACTGTGTGCGGTTGGGTTCTCTGGGTCGATCGGTTCGAATCCCTGTATCCGCAAACATTTTTCCACATTTTTTTGTAAGCATATAAACTTTCGACCCGAAGTAATAAATGCAATTTTTCCCCCTTTTATAACGCTAGCACAGATTGGCCTAGCGGCGGGTGCTCTTGGCCTTGTTTCCGTTGTGCCTGGGTTCGATTCCTACCCTCGGTATATATATAAAAAATATTTTTTTGAGGTTTCTAGATGTTCAAAAATTGTGAAAAAAATATGGTTATTCTCATAAAAATGTAAGGAATTTTATAAGAGTGATTTGGGCATTATTTGAATGAAATACACTATGGTTTGTGAACAAAAGACATAATTAGAACTATGGTTCTAGATTATGTATTTGTGAAAAAGTATAGCTTATAAGAATAAATAATAATGATGTATTAGAAGGTGATTTTGGCAAAAGAAACTTGGTTGTGTGACTTGATGCAATTTATTTCTCATTTGTGGAACCAAATGAAGTATGCACATTTGTTAATAAGCGAAATTTGATTCGTTGTGATAATTGATTAAGTGCATGAAATTCATGTACAATTATGGACTTGTGAACAAATTGGGAATCATGAAATGAAAAGAGAATATACATGTGAGTATGAGAACTCAACATGGAGAATTTATGAGTTGAAGATTGTGAAATGAAAATTGAAATGGAGTAGTTAAGTCTCCCCCGGCATTGAGAAATGAAATGAAATTAGACCAAGGTTGGTCATGTTGAAATGAATGAATAAGTCCGGTTAGTGGAGAGGCTAACTCTAGAGATTTAATTTTTGTTCATGATTTTTGATAAAACTAAGGACTAGTACATAGTGGAGACGTGATGAAAGTATAAGAAAAACATGAGTATGGGGGCCATCAGATAGCGGTGTGAGAGCGATCCACAGGCTGCCTGCTTGATGCGTCAAGACATGGCGTGGGCGCTACTCCAGAATTATCGTCCCGGTGGCGACGCTCGTGGGATGTTCGAGTGACTATGGGTGGTGCCATTGTTCCATGGCGGAGGCTGAATTGTCCAGAGGTTGCCTGCTCGATGCGTCGTGTCAGTGCGTGGGATTCCCCTCCAGACTGCCTGGACATGGGCTCATAGATCATAGGACATCTAAGACACTACCGTAGTTACAGTAGTAGAATAAGTCATAACGAGGGATTGAACCCTACAAAGATGAAGAACGATTAAGGGCTTGCCCTCGGACCTATGTAGTATGGGATGCATAGAATCCGAACAAGTGCGCATTAGTGTCATGTAACATAAATAAATACATTAAGGATTAAGCGCACAATCACAACACGACATTAATAGGGTAGTCCCTTTAGGTTGAAATGTGACAAGTTTGTGTTTGCTAAATATGGAAAGTTGAGTTATACTATTTCCGGCATAGAGAGGATGGCCGTGTATAATGTTCGTCGGATGAATAAACTGACGTACCCACAATTTTATATACAGGTAAATGACATGTTAAAGAGGAATGGATGCTGAAAGATTGTACCATGTTGTTGTACATTTATTTAATTGTTGTATTTTACTTCCGCTGTGCAAAAGAAAAGTGTAATATTGATGTAAACTCTGATGTATGATGAAAAATTTTAATTTCCCGGTAAAATTGTACTAAAGAAAGTGAAAAGATCCTGTAGAACATCTCGAATTCAGAGTATTTGGGATTCGGGGCGTTACATCTATCTCCCCTTCCCAATTCCATGGTGCTCTTTTAAGAACTTTATCTTTAAAAACTTCTCGTTTCTCTCCGCTCAAGTTCAACCACCTAATTCTTGGGTTCCTAGTCTCCTTTCTTGCACACATGTGTTTTCCAATCTTAACATCCAATACCATTTATCTATATTGTGAACACTTTCCCGGTATAACTTTACAATCATAAGTAAGACTCTGGTGTATAACATGTTTAAATAGAGCACTTAAATATTAAATACACTCTAATAGGCCTGTTGGGCTAAATCAAGTTGGTTTAAGGCTTTGTAATACCCTAACTAAAGTCCAATATCATTTAGGTATGTTATTGAATCCGGGTTTAAACCTCCGAACCTTTCACTTACAAGTTTGTAGGGTATTTTAATTAACCTAATCTCGATCCGATTGACCCGACCGAAAATCTATTATAACTTCGAAACCCTCATTTCTAAAGGTGGCGACAATAAGAAAAAATAAAGAACATGGAAGCAGCAGCAAACAAGAAGTTAGTTTCTAGTCTCTGTCTTCCCATATCTTCCTTCTCAGGCCTGGCCCTGGCCTGATGCAACCGATGCAACTGCATCAGGCCCCCAAATCACCCAAAAAAAAGGGGCCCCCATTTTCGGAAAATATATATATATTAGCTTCAGGCCCCTAAAATCCATGACTTCTCATGTATACTTATTTATTTTTTTTCTAATACATGGATCGTTTTTTTTTGGGTATACGTGGGGCCCCTTTTTGAGAGTTTGCTTCAGGCCCCTAAAATCCTAGGGCTGCCATGTTCCTTCTATCAACTTTTTTCTTTTGTTTAAGCTATTTTTGGAGAAAAAGAAAGATTCCATTCAGATCTATACAAAAAAGGAGTGATACAACTGCATTTTGTATTTTTTTAGGGGTTTTAACAAGTTTCGGCCAAAAACCGATTTTTCTGGCCCTGTTTAGGTTCGGTACCTTTTGAAACCGATCTGAAACGACCGAAACATATCGGTTTCGGCCGAAACCTAAACCCTTGAAAAGATGTCTTTTATTTATGCACATGTATTATGCCCAAGTTATTAATTTATTTATTTTACTTGTTTATTTCTTATCCAAAGTTGTTTCATCTAGGGATTGTTGGAATTTTACAGTGAAACAAATTCAAAAATAAATGATTATTTATCCTTTTTAGGTTTGTCTTTATGCCTATGTGTTATGCCCAAGTTATTTATTTATTTTACTTGTTTGCTTCTTATCCAAATTCGTTTCATATGGAGGATTGTGGAATCTAGAGTGACACAATTTATAAAATAAATGATTATTTGTAATGTCCTTTTTAGATTTTTGTCTTTTGTGCACATGACAAACTATTCTTCACTTTATGCTTTGTATTTTTAGTCTCATATCTTTTTGAACAAGAGAAGTATGAACCTTATATACTATCTTTCTTCCTATATGGCTAACAAATTAAAGTAACTCCCTATGCACGTTTAGGCTAAGGCAAACCGGAAGGAAATTTGAGGCCAGCTCTGGAAATCCTTTAACTGGGTTTGTGTGCACGTTCTCCACCGCGGGAGGGGGGGGGGGGGGGGTGTGCAAATCCCTGAAATGGCGTCATATGTGTGCAAGGCCTCCTTTTGCCATTTTGTATTTTGTGAAATTAAATTCAACATTTTTTGTAAAATTTTCAATTACACTTTTGGCTTTTTAAATTTGAATTTCAAACATTTAACACTGCACATAAAAGGATTATGCCATGTGAGAGTTTCTGCAAAAATAAATTATGTAACTGAAATCACAAAGTGAGGCTAATTCCACAGATTAGTTCTTTTGTAACCGAAGTAATTAAATGCTAAATTAATCCCCAACAACTACTTTTGCAACAACTATTTTTAGCTTCTATAAAAGCCTGTAATTTGAAGAGAAAGAGAAATACAATTATGAGATTATATTCTCAAAGCTACGCATAATCATTTAGTTTTTTGGGCAAGGTTCAGTCCTCCCTCATCATCTCGAGGGCTGATAGCACAACTTGAAATTCCGAAAAGGAGGTTTTGTTTGATCTTGAGGGTAGACCACCGAGGTTACCCAATTCTCTTAAACACCCGTGTTTTACAATCTGGATCGTTTGTTGCAAAACGCTTTACAATAGTGATCTGGATTGGCCAAATGAGCAAACCAAAATAATAATAAAAACCCCTAGATAGGATTGTAATCCGTGTGAAAATAACTAACTTCAACTAATTATAAGGAAAAACTAAGGAATAAACAGATGTGAAACCCTTTCAAATCATGAAAATGCAAAATAGAAGTGATCCCGGCTAAACAAAAATCACATTTAAAGAAAATTTATCTTCCATGAAAAGCAACAAAAAAGAAACAAAAAAATGCCCTAACGTGCTTTACGCTCTAAGCAGTTATGTTGATTCCACCACGAATCACCAACGTATCACAAGTAAACTTAACTAACAAAACAAAAATCCGACATCCAACAAAAGAGACAAAAACAATTACAATACCTTCTTTATCCCATATTTGCAACGGCTTGCTCCTGTAAAAAAAGAAGAAACGAAAGCTAAGAAAATCGAAATTTCACATACACACATACCCAAGGCTGTACAAAATAGACAATAACCAGGATGGAAACGTGCTCTTGAACATATCCCCATCCCCGAAAAAAAAAAAGGAAACCCTAGGTTTAGATACACAAAAATCTAACAATCCAAAATAACAACACTCCAATCGAGCGTTCGAACCTTCGAAGGAGGGAGAACTCGCTGGAATAACGTGATCTTCGTTTGACTCTCTCTCTCTCTCTCTCTCACTCTGTCACAAATGGAGCTTAATACGAGCAGAGTTGGAGAAGAAGAATTGGATTTGTGGGGGAGTCGGTGAGCTTTGAGATTCGTGCGAGATGGGATGAATTGACGGTTCCCAGTTCCTACTTCTTGCTGGCCTTGCTAGTGGGCTGGCTTGCTATGAAAGAATCTTATTATGAGATATGGGGCAGGAAAATGTTTAGGGCTCAAAGACTCAAGTGGCCTTGGGGTATGACTATATAACCCAATATATTGTTTTTTTTTTGAATTAGCAAAAAAGTAAAAATTAAAAAATTAAAAAAAATAGAAAATAAAAAAGATTTTCCTAACATTATATTCTCTTTTTTTTTATTTTTCCGAACATTAACATTTATCACAACAAGAACAACTAGCACTGGTAACGGGTCGGGTCGGGTCGGGTCCCTCAATATCTGGATCCGGACCCGGTCAATGACGGGTCCAAATTCTGGATCCGGACTTAGACCCATGAAATTCGGGTCCGGGTCCGGTTCCGGTTCCCCACAAAAATTGTTACCCGTCCTCTTTCGGGTCCGGGTCCGGTTTAGGTCTTGTTTCTTGTCACGGGTTCAGTTCGGTTCCGGATCTTTAAAACACAATACATGATCACATAAATATATAAGATGTTCCAACTAGTAGCAAATCAAAGGGGATGACTATCATAGAGATGAAAATAGTTGGCGTAGTGACTAAAGAGTAAAGACTATCATAGAGATGATTCTTCTTATACATTTCGGTTAATTAGTTTTGTATTTGCTGTGGTAAAGGGTGAATTCAATAGCCATCACATTATTGTGATTTCATCTACAACATTATTCCTGGCGGAAGCAATCTATATGTGCAACCAAAGGATCTAGTGAATCCTAATAATAATCTGATGTGGTTTTTTGCTTTATTTGAGGTCTTTCCTGAACAATTTGCTTTATTTGGAGCTCTTTCCTCAATTATACATACTTGCTCAAGGGGCTCTCCTCTCATTAACTTAAGCTCGTGAGTCTAATGCCTAAAAGAGTAAGTAAGATGTAGCTCTTGTTTGGATATGTAAGAAGTAGCATTTGATGACACAACACTTGCATAATGGATATGGATAAGGGATCTCAACAAGGCTCTCATAGGTGAAAACAATCCTGTGTGATCTGAGATGCAGGGCAGAATCAAAAGACACAAGTGGGTAAAAAATCTGAACTTTCTATGGGAAGGTGCGTAAGAAGTTGAAACAAGTCCCTGCATGTTTGGTAGAGCTGTATAAGTATGCTTATAGTTTGTAATAGTGTTATAAGTATTCTAATAGTTTGTAATAGTGCAATCATACTGAGTTTAATTTTCTTTTGATTTAATCATCGCGCGGATGATTCAAACGACCTTTGATGGCAAAGGGTGTATTTGTATTACGGGTAACGGGTCGGGTCCGGGTCAGGTCCGCTAATATTTTGTATTAATTCTTTAATGCGGGTCCGGGTCGGGTCTAATTTTGTGGACCCGGACCCGACCTGAAATTTCAACGGGTATGTTTTTTGGACCCGTACTCTACCCAAATTAGAGCGGGTCAATTCCGGTCCAACGTCGGGTCCGGGTCGGGTCCGGGTTTCGGGTTATAATACCAGTGCTAAGAACAACAACCAAACCTTTACTATAATTGGGCTTTGGCTACTAATTGTGATAATGGTAAAAATCGTAGTAAATCAGGACCGTACGATTCTAACACAGATCTCAAAGTTTCTATAGGCAAATTAATCATAACAGGCCTCTTTAACATGTATGTCATTCTCCAGGCTCATCTACAAGACATGGCCTCTTTCAAGCCCATAAAAAACGACATATAAGGCCCACTAACAGAGACCCAGCCCATGAAGGTTGTTAGTCAAATCTCTTATCCCCAAACAAGAGAGTTTATCTCTTGAGGGGGAGATTCGAACAAGAGATAAGGAATTCATAGTCGATCTAATGGATTCATACCAATCTCCTGTAGTATTTCTCAGACCTATAAATATCCTCCCCTCTCCTCAATCAGAAAGTAATCAACAGTTTCTCTCTCAAACTCTCTTTCTATTTCTGGTTCTATCTTGAGCGTCAGAGGGTCTGTCGTCGGGGCCACCCACGGTGGTTCAGGCTTTTTGCAGGTCCATCGACCGCGTCAGCAACCGTCGGATCTAGATCATGGTGTTCAATCAATGATCCAGATTCAATCTCAGGAGCTCTAACCACATTTTACGGTAACAATCGAAGGTCAGAATTTTAGTAGTTTCCATCAAATATTAACTCACTATCTGTTTGCTCACACACCAAAATAAGCAGCAACAGATTGTCGTCGTTTGTGGAAAACTACACAAATTAGACTTGCCACCAAAACTAAGAAGCAGAGCGGCGGCCTCAAGCCGTCGCACCAACTCTCTTCTTCAACCAGCTCCTCATGTGAAAGATCGATTCATCTTCAACAGTCGCCCCGACAACCTAGTCAAGCTCCTTTCAACGACGTTTCAACGACGAGGCACGGGGGGGGCGGCTCGACAAAGCCGTCATGAACAACATCCTCAGTACGACCGTGTCTCCTTCCATAATGTGTCAACCGATTCGATGGCCTTGTGAGGCCCTCGGGGATCTAGAGATCTTTGTCCAATCATCAGCGACAGGCAACAAGGAACTGATCTACGAAACTGCTTGGACAAGAGGCGCGCCCGAACGGAGGCCTCCTGCTCAAAATGTCAGGTAAACTGGAGAAGCAACTCTCCTAGACATAGATCAAGGCATTCCTCCACTCATCGGGGCCATACTACAATAAGAAGCTCGACTCACGAGAGTCAAAAGCTTCTTGAGCATAACAGAGGGAAAGTTGCCTCAGTCACTAGGCCGAATTGAAAAAATTCAAGCTTGACATCCTTCGAGCTATACAAGGCAGTCAAGATCTGGGCCAGCCCTCTAAAGAAGAATCCGCTGACTCAACCGGATCCAAGGGGCAGGACGACCAAGTCCTTCGTCATATCCGAAAGGTAGAAGATCGTCTATAGTAGATGAAGAATGAGGGAAACTGCTCCAGTAGGGCCTACCGCCCCAGTCGACCTCCTTTTAGCAGAATCATCCTCGATGCACACATCCCAAAGGACTTCAAGGCTCCTCAATTCGAATCATACGATGGGGAATCAGACCCGACTGACCATATCGAGAGTTTCAAGACCTCATGATAGTCTACAATGCCACCGATGCGCTCATGCATAGAACATTTCTCACAACACTGAAAGGGTCTGTAAGGAAATGGTACTCCGGCTCACTTCGCAGTCAATATTCTCCTTTGACCAGATCGAGGAGCTCTTCATAGTGCACTTCGTTACCAGTCGAAAGGTTGAAAAAATAAGTGTCTCCTTGTTGGAACTGAAATAAAAGGAGGGAGAATTGTTGAAAGACTTTGTCAAATGCTTCACGACCGAAGCAAGGTCGATCCCCTCCTTGGACTCTTCAGTGGCGGCTGCAGCTTTCTGCCACAACGTCACTCATAAAGAACTAAATGTAGCGCTCCGAATTTCCAATATGATATCTCAGAAATACGTGGCACAATTCTCAGCATCAACTTCAATTATAATTGTAAACATAGTCAAAAATACAGATAAATTTTTTTCAACCTTTATTACATTAGTCCATTACAAAACCCAGCGGAAAAACATACAACTTGAATTACAATCTTTTCTTTACAACACGTATTTTACAATTTTACATAAGCCATAACTTCATTCTAACTCAAGCATCCAAATCCAAAGCTATAAGCCACTACCTGTAAAACATGAGGCTAGAGATAATCCTAACCCCCAAAACTACAGGGGTCAACCATAACGGTATGAGTGACACAAAAATTAAAAATAAATGCGACATAAGTAAAACATGAACATAGCATCATAAACAACATGTATCAACAATAAGAATAAATGAAATAAGAAATAACAATAATTAATACATGAAAACATCAAGTGAACTAGTCTACGTGTCAAGTGTAGAAAATAGGAAAACACATGCATAAAACCAAGCCAAGAAAACATCAATGCTATATGCTAACTCTCTAATGCATACTTGTCGGATTCTATGCATCCCACTCTACATAGGTCCGGTGCAAGCCCTTATCGTTCTTCACTTGATAAGGTTTAATCCCTCGCTTATGCAACTAATCCTACTACTATGACTACTATGAGATTTAGACATTCTGCAAGTATTGGTTCTCGCCCTTGGAATACTGGAGCCCAATCCCACTCTGCGGATCATCCTGTGGCACATACGTCCATCATCCCGGAATACTGTGGCGATTGCCTTACTCCACAGGTCATCCTGGAACCCTCATTGCACAAACATCCCATGAGCGTCGCTCTCGTCCTCGGAATACTGGAGATCAATCCCACTCTACAGATCATTCTGTGGCCCATACGTTTATCGTCCCGGAATACTGGGGAATATCTCACTCCTTGGATCATCCTGGAGTCCATAACTCACGTTTGCACTCATTTCATCATATCACCATCTAGTAACTATCCTTATCTTTGTTAGGTTAATTAATTAATTTACGAATCTCCTAGAGTTGGTGTACCCTACCAGACTTAACTCATCAACTGATCAACAATGTGCCTCAACAGGCCAAAACACAATATATCAACTGCCGGTATACTAGGGTCCTACACACCCTCTAGAGACACACTCAACCATCCACACTCAAGTTTCATTGATCAAAACTTCCAATAAAACAACTTGAAAACATATGTTCTGCAGAAAAATAGTGTTTAGAATAGTAAGTTATAGATCCAAAACATTTAAAGAATCATCCGTTTAAAGAACATCGGAATAACTCGGGAAAACATTAGTCAGAGCTGTAAAAGTCGACTATAAACAAAATTCGGTCGACTGTCCAGAGCGAAAACCCAACACATCAAGAAAATAATTCTAAGTAATGGCAGTCGACTGTAAAAGTCATCGGTCGACTGTCCAGAGGGAAAATCCAAAACTTCGAGGAAAATAATTCTAAGTAAAGGCAGTCGATTGTAACAGTCATCGGTCGACTGTCCAGAGCGAAAATCCAAAACTCCGAGGAAACATCAAAACAGAGCAGAGTCAGTCGACTGTAAAAATGGGTCAGTCGACTGTTCCGCATGAACTTCTTAAAACTTCAAGAAAATACAGCAGCCAGGTAGCGACGGTCGACTGTTACCCCTACAGACTGCAGTTTTAGTTGTGCACATTTCAACCGATACGGAGTTTTACTTTGTAAAAACCAAATCTGTAAAAGGTATAATTCTGATACGTTCAAATACGACTTATAAAGTATATAAGAGTCCACAAAACCAATCAAAACCACTTTGAATTGATAAAATTAGCTTTTTGATGAATTCCTTCAAATTGAAACATGACTGTGCATATATAAAAAATAAAGTTTTTAAGAATCAATCATACATCAAAAGACCTTCGTATTATGTTCCAATCCATATTATTACCAAAATAAGTTGAGATATAACCAAAATTCTTAAAACACACTTAAAGATTCAACTCTTTCAAAACAACAAAATAGGATATTCGTGTAATAGTGTTTGAGCATGTTTGTGCACCAAAGAAAATTCACAAATCCATCAATTTAGGAATAGAAAAATGTTCAGAATAAATCTTTAATAATTGAGCAATTCAAATCCAAGTAAAAACTTCATAAAATCACGAAATCTCCAATTTAGTCATGAAGCATCAAATCCAAATCTATTTAACACGACTCCAATCCTCAAGACATGATCTTTTAATTCATTAGTCCTTCTCAAAATTCCTCGAACTCATTCACAATTATTTTCAATAGTTAACTCATGAACATAAACCAATTAACATTTCCATGGCCAAGTTGCATTCATCCCAACCCATCAATAGTCAAAATTTCGTTTTTTAATCAATTCGGGCATGGCATTCACCATACTCAATTAAATCAGCAATAATCCAAAGAAATAGCCTACTCATGATTTAAAATAGGTTCTTTAACAATCTCAAACCATCCACAGGTAATTTCAATCATAAACAACTAGGTTATCATAAAAGATCAAATTTTTAACTCATCAATCCATCCAATCCATCATATATGTTCATATCAATCCCTAGCATGCTTTTTAGTAGATGAAACACCACATACAACATTCAAAGGACAAAACAAAATAAATTATATCACTTACCTTGTTGAAGAAATCGAACGAAGACAAATAGAAATAAGAAAAGCTCCCCCTTTGCAAGAAATCCAAGATCTTCTCTTTAGAACTCCAAAATAATAATAAATAGGAAATCCCTTGTATTGTGCAACAAAGAGACGGCTGCACTACACCCTAAATAGGCCGGGATTAAAGACCTAGGGTTTTTGAATACATTTACAAAATACTTCCTTTTAAATATACCTTTACATAAATAGATCCCCATACTAGGAAATTAGTTAAAACCACCTTAATTAAGTTCAAAAATCAAAAAGATCCCCCACTAGCATCAGTCGGCGCTGTAGGGAAAACCCAGAAAACAGTTTTGCATTTTTCACCCCTTTAATTAGTAATTTTGCAAAAAGATCATCTTTTATCAAAACTAGTAAAATATATCAAATGTGTTGAAACAAAAGGTAAACTCTTTACTCCTAAATTAACTAGGCATTATATCCAGCCCAGAAATTCGAAAATCTAGAGTTTTCACCCCCATTTGGTAATTTTGCATAAAAGTCATTCTTTTTGAAATATTTGCAAATAAGTCCAATAATTACCAGAAAAATCTAGAAAAATTACAAATGATCTCAAATAATAAATAATGAGTTTCCTCAAAATAATTTTTGGCCTTGAACTTTCCAAGACCATATTTGTACGTATTTTGCACATGTAAAAAGATAAACTTTTAGATAAGTATTTATTAAATCACCAAAAATCATTTTAATTCATTTTCTAATCTAGAAAACAGTATTTAAAAATATGGGGTACTACATTAAAGTCTTCTCTCACGAAGAAGCCGCCTAAAGATTTCACTGAGCTCCTAGAAATGAGTGACAAATACATCAGAGTCGAGGAAGCTCTCAGTTCACAAGCTAAGAAAGAAGCACCTTCCAGGAACAAATGGAAGATTGCAAGCGAGGAAGCACCCATGAAGTTCCAGAAAGACGGTGCAGGTCAACGTCGTCCTCCCCCAACGCCCTGCTTTGACAAGTTCACTCCCCTGAATGCGAGTGTGTCTGCCATCCTCATGGCAGTTGAAAAGGATGGGATAGTCCGTCCTCTTCCCAAAATGACTACAACCAGCAAAAGAAGAGACAAAAATAAGTTGTGTGCATTTTACAAGGACCATGGATACAACACTGACGACTGCCGGACCCTTAAAGAAGAATTGGAAGCTCTGATTCGTAGGGGCTATCTTTCCAAGTTTGTTCAGAAAGATAACAACGTTGAAAACCCTCTGCCCCGGGGGGCTAATAAGTGTCAAGAGAGGCCATCTGAATTACAAGACTCCGAATACATGGTCATTCTCCATGCTATTCATGGAGGTCCCATAGCGAGAGATTCCAACTCCTCCCGCAAAGCCTTCGTGAGGAAAGTCAATTCAGTACATAACACTCCACCTACAAAGAGTTTAGGCCTCTCTGTATCATTCTCCAATAAAGATCTCGATGGCATCAAAATGCCTCATTGCAATGCACTGGTTATCAATTTATGCATGGCAAATCATGAGGTGCGATGTATCCTCGTAGATAATGGCAGCTCCGTAAACATCCCCTTCATGGCCACATTCGATGCTCTAAAGCTCCCACGCGATGGACTTAAGCCAATCGGTTATACTCTTCACGGCTTCTCAGGCTCACCCGTCCAAGTCGAAGGAGTCATCACACTTGATGTGACGGTAGGAAAAGCCCCAGCAACTCGGACGGAGGCATTAGACTTCATGGTGGTCAACATCAAAGACGCATACAATGCAATATTTGGCCGCCCAGGCCTAGCAGCTTTTCATGCAGTTGCCTCCGTGTTTCACATGAAAATGATGTTTCAAACAATAACAAGCATAGGCAAGGCAGTGGGAAACCAAGAGGCAGCACGAGCATGCTACACTAGTACAATGGGGGGCTCGGTCCTCCCCCTCAATGCCACAAAGTTACTGCCAGAAAACAATCACAGTAACACCGAGTTTGCAGACGAGTTCGAAGCTACTGCACTGGACAATCCTATCGATAACTTCCAAATCTATCAAGTCCTCATTTCAGGTCCAAATTTGTCCTCATCAGAATACAATAAGAAACCTAAATCTCCGCCGAAAGCCACTCCGCTAAGAAAGCGGGAAAAAACAGTCCTGACTATGCTCATAAGTGGACTGGAAGTGGAGGCTCACTCCAAAACAAGCAAATGCAGGTAAGGTCTACCAAGTTGTTCGCCTACTAGCTCACCAACTTGAAGACATGGGAGGCAAGGATATAACGACAGGGACTTGGAATGAGAAGCATCTCTTGAAGCATAACGAGGGCGCCTAAAGCGTTCTCTTTTAGTAGTACTAGAATTTTCTTATTTTATAATAAAGGCCAGCCACTAGAGCAGCCTTTAGTTTATTTTTCCTTTCAATAAAGACCGCTTTCACTACCGGTCAACACATGTAATAAAGGCCAGCAATTAGAGCATCCCCTTAGTTTATTTCTCAATAAAATTAGCTAGTTTATTTCTAGACATTTTGTTCAATTCCATTAAAGCAAACAATGAGATAAACACCCAACTTACACCTAAAACGGCACTACAAACTCGTTAAAAGCTCCCTACAAGATGGATTCAGAGTCCATTCCCACAGGTCGAAGTTACTCTAGCAATTTGCAATAAATCAAGTTCAGAGTTCACTACGCCGTTCGATCTACTCATGCAATCCGTTAACGCATCGACGACAGGTTCGGAGTCGATACCCATGGCTCAAAGTTGCTCTAGCAACTTGCAATAAAGCAAGTTTAGAGTTCGCTTTGCCATTCGACCTGATCTTACAACCTGTTAATATTTAAACAAACAAGTTCATAATCCATACCCATGGCTCGAAGTTACTCAAGCAACTTTCACTGAAGCAAATTCAGAGTTCACTTTGCTCTTCGATCTGTTCCTGAAACTAGTTAAAATTCCTTAAAGACAGATTAAAGGTCCAAAATCGTGGATTGTAGTTACTCCAGTATAACTTGCAAAAGCAACACTTAAAGTTTAACTCACCACTCAATGTGATTCTCACAATTTGTTGGAGGATCCATACAGCAAGTTTAGAAAATAACTCTTCCTCAGAGTTGCTCCTACAACTAGCTGAGTACGAGGTGGATAAGTTCAAAACTCCATTGCACAACGTCGACAGTTTGTTAGCTATACACAATAAACTTGAGGCCATCTTGTTTAGCTACAAAGAACCCAGTCAACGGCCTATCAATCTCAATGACAAGTTGTACAACAAGGATCAAGCATATGAAGAGATTTCATCAAAAATCACAGAACTATCGCAAACCCATATATTCAAATCCAGTACCACTACAGATATTTACAAGTACAAAATTATGAGCCATACTATAAGCATCAGACTACATGCGACCTAAAAACTGTCCTTTTGACTCAGTGGGCAAGGAACGTTATTCCTAAGATATACAAGCCTCCTTGGGGTTTCCTGACGGCCACCACTCTTTCTTGACTGTTGGTGTCTTTGGCAGAAAGCGCCGACCCCATGGATTGAATCTGCAGGCCAGCCTCTGATGCACGTGATTCTCCGCGAACTGAAGTCATGCTTAACAAGGTAGACACCCCGCTTTGAGCATCACCAGGATGACGAGGGGGCACCTATGCCGTCAAGATCACTACCCAAACGGTCGACCCAGCTCCACCAGCCGTTAAGCTCCCTTTCACATTAGTCGTGTTGCCCTTCTTCACATCAACCATAGCTCCCTTTTTCGTACCAAAAATGTGTCAAGTGCTAGCTGTTCGCAACCCAACAAGCCTCGCCCGGAGCATTACAACTCCAAGTCATTCTTTACAACTACTTCCTTAAATATAGCACATTCTTCGATACTGTCATTTGTCACCTCCGGAGGTAATGGTGTGCTGGCAAGACGATCAACGCGCAGGAGGGAACTCACAATCCCTCTATATAAGTGCCGACTTAGGGCGAATGGACTCTAGCCACTCATCTTCCGACTGAACACGCAAATGATCAATAAATAATTCCATTATACGCAGTCGCTTACGAAGATGCTCAACCTCGTCACTGCGGAATTTCTCCCCCATCCCCACGATCATCTATCAACAAGCCGAAGAACATATTCATGAAAGAAACAAACAACTAGACGTTACGGTCAAGCATCACTTCAAAATACTTCAACAAAATACAATAGGTAGTGACAAAGCTAGAAAATAATTTTTCATCTATTGAAACGAAGATACAAGAATGCGGTGGACAGTCCGCAATTAGGCGTCACACAAAGCAACTAAATGTCCAAAGCAAAAACAACTAACATCTGAAATAAGGGAAACTAAAGAAAAAAAAAGACATATCAGGGTGACGCCTTCGAACAGTACTTCATCGGTGATGTCTTGCCACGTCAACACCTTCAATGCAAGAAAAGTATCACTGACACTCTTCTCTACAAAGGAACCACCGGCTCCGCCCTCACCACTGATGGGACCATTCTCCTCCATGTTGTGGAAATTCCCCATGGATCAGTACTCCGAACGACAAGAAACCTCTCCCTCTAACACCTAAATAAATTGGGGACATCAACTAACCCTCTATTCTTACGAGGACTAAAGTATCAATGCTCCTCCATTTTGTTCACTTTGACAAGATTAAAATGTCGTCTAAACACAACAAGACTTGGCTGAGTCTCAAGCCTACGACACTACAAAAGAAATCCCATGACATACCTCCATGCATTTGGCATAAGCTGCATCGAACACAGCATATACCAGTTACTGCATTGGACAAAGCCTATACCAGTTACACACCTCTTTGACAAAGGGGTGAAGTGGCAAGTGAAGCCCCGCAATAAAGGCATCATAAGAAAAGAAGCAATACTCCTCAGACACCATATAACATGCCCTGACTCCCGGACCCAGTAAAAGTAATCCATACTCACAGGGAATCCTAAACCCCGCTCTAATCACAACGAGCTCCTCCCATGTAAGGATGGTGATGGCATAATCAGCCTCAGTGATGTGGACATGTTCCGACTCGGCATACTCCATGCCACCCCTAAGGAACTCCTGGTCAATTACAGGATACTTTCTAATCAGCTCAGGGACTAAGAACAACAGAGTCCTAAGTGCACATCTCCCATCTCTCTCAGGCTCGACGATCGTTTCCACAATGGTGGAACGACCGCCCATATCACTCCCTTCCTCCCCTCAAATGAAATTGCTAGACTCAACACAGTCATCAACTTCTAAACTAATTGGGGTCGACGAAACGCTAGTCATAATGAACAGTGGTCATGGGAAGGTTACCTATTCAAAGCAATGGGAACACCGAATCTGCAAATCCAACTAGCACCACAGTCAAACACCAGACTAAGCACCAGCACCGCCCAGTAAAACATCCCAACTCCTAGAGAGCAAAGCTCTTAGATTTTCTAGAGAGAGAAAGTGTGATAAATGAGGAAGGGAGGGGGGGTGGTGGTGGTGGTGGTGAAATACACTCCTATTTATAGAACCTTCAAGACCAAATCCCCATGTGGTGATATCCTAGCCAGCCACACGATCTAACGGTCAAATTACACTTCACCCGAATCAATTAGAATAGTATCCCAGTAAAGGAACAGTTGATCGGCAAAACGAGCGATTGTCACAATGCTCGGCCGATGAATTACAATGGGGGTAGACAATTCAAAAAATTCTTGGTAAGCACAATAGGCTAGACAATTCAACAAATACTTGGCAGGCGCAATGGGTTAGACAATTCGTCAAATACTTGGTTGGCACGAAATCACCACCGACAATGAGAAACCCAATGCAAGCCAAATTCCTTGTTGATCTGCTCTGTCAACTCATACAACGAAAACCCCCAACTTCGAACTCCGCTTCACAACGCATCAACAACGACCACACGGAGCTTCAAGAGAAAAGATGAACAAATTCTTACTACTTAGCACACTCAAGATGATTTATCTCATACCTTGTCTACCTAAAGCTTCAAAGAGATAATCAATCCACAACCCAAGCTCCTTGTAACATACAAGCTCCAAAATTTCAAAAACCAAAACAAAAAAAAAATCCAAACAAAGAAGGAATTGGATTTTTCGGCCTAAAATGAAGGAATGAGGGCACGTGTCGTTTTATAGCATGGTCGGGTTGGGTTTCTGAGCCAAACCCGCAAGCAAAATTCAAAAGAAAAGAAGAAAAGAAGTTGTTAAAGATAAACGGTACACGGGCGGGAGCTCCAAACCCGTCTGAACTCCAAAACCCAAACCTTGTTTCTCCTTCTTCTTTGAAATTTTTTTCTTCTCCGAAACTTGGCCCCATCATAGCTCCATGCAAGTTCAAAGCCATCGACGAAGGTGCCACCGTGGACAAAGCCCCTACTTCGACCAAGAACATCTCCGAAATTCGACAATTGCCTCCATGGTTCGACGATGAAACATGGGAATTGCTCCATAGCTCGGCGAGAAATTCAAGAAGTCATAGCTCATAGCTCGGCAAAAGTTCAAGGCTCATAGGTCGCGAAGGGGGTAGGTCTGCGAAGCTTATAACTCTACGAGAAGTTCAAGGCTCTATAGCTCAGCGAGATGCTCAAAACTTCATAGCTCGGCGAGATGCTCAAAACTCCATAGCTCGGCAACACCACCTCGTAGCTCAACGACCAAGCTCAAGACTCCATAGCACAGAAAAACCCATAGCTCGGCGACTCCACCTCGTTGCTCACCGAGGGAGGCAAGTCGACGAAGGCAATGGCTAGACATCGGGGTCGCTCGATGAAGGCAAGAGCTCATGGCTCTGTCAAGACTTAGGCTCCCCGTAGCTCGACGACGAAGTCATCCTATAGCTCGGCCAAACCGTCGATCGAGCTAGGGGGCTCCGAAAGTGAACAACAGCCTTTACATCATCCAGGAAATCATGCCCCAGAGCGATCGACACTCTAGATTGCACCACACTATCCCCATCACTCTGCTCACTTCTCCACCGCTTGATCTCACTTAGCGGGCGAGCAGAGTACTGATGAATGCTCCTGATGGTGCCACATAGCTACTCACCACAACGATTCAATCATCACTATTCAAACCCATTAGCGGGCGAGCCAGATTGTGAACAATGCCTCATATCACGCCAAAAAGCGTGCCGAGGTATGATAATTCATCTTAAATTCAAAAAAATCCCAAAAATCATTTTAAAAATTAAAAAATTAAATTAAAAAAATCTAAAATATTTATTTAAATTCGAAAACTAACTATAATTTCTGAAAAAATAATTTAATTTTTATTAATTAAAAAAATCGAAAAAGTGATTAAAATTTTGTGAAAAAATATTTAAAATTCCAAGAAAATTCGGAAAAACCTGATTTTTTTTGGAAAATTCCATAAATATCAAGGAAAATATCTTCCATCTCCAGAAACTTCTGATCAGTTCCAGGTATCTTCAGTGCATCCTGAAAGCTAAGATTGTATTCTATAATCTAAAAATAAGGCAAACTACTCCCCGAAAGCGAAGAAAATTGCATTCCGGGAGTGGGAGGCTTATGATAATGATAAAAATCTCAGCAAATCAGGGTCGTATGATTCTAGCACAGATCTCAAAGCTTCTACAAGTAGATTAATCATAACGAGTTTATTAACAGGTCCGGGCCTTCTCTAGACTCCTCTACAAGACATGGGTCTCTTTCAAGCCCATAAAAACGACAGATTAGGCCTACTAAGAGAGACCCAATCCATGAAAGTTGTCAGTCAAATCTCTTATCCCCAAACAAGAGAGCTTATCTCTTGAGGCGGCAATTTGAACAGAAGATAAGGAATTCATAGTCGATCTAATGGATTTATATCAATCTCCTATACTGTTTCTCAGGCATATACATACCCTCCCCCTTCATCAGTCAGAAGGTAATCAACAGTTTCTTTCTCAAACTCTTTTTTTCTCTCTGGTTCTAACTTGAGTGCCGGAGAGTCTGTCGCCGGAGCCACCCCCGGTGTTCCAGGCTTTTTGCAAGTCCATTAGCCGCGTCAGCAACCATCGGATCCAGATCACGGTGTTCAATCAACGATCTAGATTCAATCTCAGGAGTTCTAACTGCATTTCATGGCAACGATCAAAGGAAGGTCATATTTTTAATAGTTTCCATCAAAGATTAACTCATTATCTGTTTGCTCCCACACCAAAATAAGAAGCAACAAATTGGGCTATCGAAAAAAGAAAAATATCAATCTAGAGGTTATATATATATATTTTTTTGACTGGCAAAAGGTAGGATAGTCCTACCTCACAGAAATTATATATATATATATATATATATATATATATATATATATATATATATATATATATATATATATATATATATATCAAAAGAAAATAAGTGCTAGTACTATTACAAAAGAGGCTGTAGTTGGTTGCTCGAACATAGGATGGAGCCGAGTTCGAGATGGCATGCCTTTGGATCGTAGAGAGGGTAGTGGACTATTGTCGTACACCTCTACTAGATCCACTGACATGATCTCATCCCTCTTTTCCACCCTTAACAAAGCCCGAAACAAAATAACTTCTTAACAGTCGAGAGAGAGCAAAAGACAACTAAAGTTTGTGAAGATTACAAAACCGGACTAGACACAGTCCCAAAAAACAACAGTCCCAAAAGCAAGAAATAAAGACCATAAACAGAGTAACCATCAGAGATCAATTTGCGTTTCCATCGGTAGTGTCCCCTCGAGGTGGCCTCATTAAGTCACTGTCTCCCGTCCCCCTGATTTCCTCCATAATATTGGTCTTCTTCTTTGATTCTCCACTTGAATCTAGCCAATATGAAAACCAGAATTTTATATTAGTGATCAGCTTATCCACAGATGTATGCTTGCTGTGAAAAATTCTATCATTTCTAGTATTCCAAAGACTCCAACAGACATCTATAGTGACCAGATGCCATGAGTGAGTGAATTTGTGGTTGTTGAGATCAAAACACCAAGTGGTAAAACATGCCGAGATAGACTCCGGCAGATTGGTGATGTTGAAGGCTTGTGTGAAGTGTAGCCATATTTGAGCGGCCTCCGGGCACTCAAAGAAGATGTGGTAGGTGGTTTCAATCTGACATGCACAAGTAGTGCATGCCAGATCACCATCCTAACCTTTAGAATGTAATTTATCCTTCAAGTTGAGCTTTTCTTCGCACAACATCCAAATGAAGATTTTACATTTGAGTGGTGCGCAGTTCTTCCAACAAGCGCAGAAGAAGGGGGAGAGGAGGCCGGAGACACTATAGAAGGTGTAAGCTGATTTGACCGAATAGCACCCAGAGATAGAATGGTCCCAGATGGCTTGATCAGGTTGCTGCGATGGCTGAACATTGGAGATGGCCTGAAGAAGGAGTCTCTTTTCTATCAAGATGCTACTAGTAGAGGATGTGTACAGACTAGGTATCCAAGCCCACATGCCTTGGTGCAGAATGCCCTGAGATCTCAGAGATGCTTCTTTGTTCCATGTTGCTTCAAAGAGGGAGGGGAAGAGGGTGGCAATGCTTTGTCTATCAATCCATTTAGAGGTCCAGAACTTGAGCAAGATCCCATTGCCAAGTTCCCAAGAGATCCCCTAATCGAATTGTTCTTTAAGTTTGAACAGAGTCTTCCAGAAGTTTGAGGACTGGGCCTTGCAGAGGAAATCGCCAGTGGTGTGGTTGAAATAAAGGGACTTAAGAGTTTGGGAGCATAGAGAGTTTTCAGTATAGAGCTTCCACCACCATTTCATGAGTAGTGCATTATTGAATTGTTGAAGATCAAGCACACCAAGACCACCCTGTTTCTTAGGCTGGCATATACGCTTCCAGCTAGTACAAGAGGCCCCCGTAGCCTTGGTGTCTCCTCTAACCCAAAAGAATCTACTCCTCATTTGGTCGATCCTGGTTACCACCCACCGAGGCAGCTTGAAGAAAGAGGCAAAGTAAGTAGGGAGGGCACTAAGAACAGAGTTGATCAGAATGAGTAGACCCCCCCCCCCCCCCCCCCGAGATAGGAGTCTGCCTTTCCATGTGGACAATCTCTTCTCAATCTTGAGGAGCAAGGGTTGCCAGTCCCTTTTCTTGAGCCTTCCCCTTGCAAGAGGCATTCCTAGATACTTGGTTGGCAAGGTATCTTGAGTGCAGCCTAAGATGTGTGAAAAAGCATTGAGCTTAGCTTGAGAGTGTCCAAAGTCAGTGATGGATGATTTGGAGAGATTAATGTGGAGTCCAGAGACATTAGCAAAGAGGTGTAGGAGCACTTTCAGATGAAGAACTTCTTGCTCGTCTCCTTTACAAAAGATCAGAGTGTCGTCGGCAAACTATATGGAGAGATTGGTCAGGGAACCCCTTAGGCTGAGCTGAGAGAAGGTGCCATTTTCTCTGCCAACTCGCAACATTTGTGCAAGAACATCCACCGCCAGGATGAAAAGCATTGGAGAAAGAGGGTCTCCTTGTTTGAGTCCTCTTTTTGAGCCGATGGTCTTACCCCAATACCATTGACCAAAACATTGGATTTGGTGGATTGGAGAATTGCTTTGATCCAGGAGCAGCAAAGAGGGCCAAAGCCTCTGGCATTAAGCAATTGGTCCAAGAAATCCCAGCTTAGCGTATCAAAAGCTTTGCGGAAATCAATTTTCAGCATAAGTGAATCAGATTTCTTAGAACATCATAAGTTGATTGCTTCGTGCGCCACTAGAAAGCAGTCCACCATAGATTTCCCTTTGAGAAAGGCACTTTGAGATGATGATACGAGAGTATGCAGCAGAGGACTTAGCCTGTTGGCAAGGATCGTAGTGAAGATCTTCATGGAGCAATTGAGCAAGCTAATGGGCCGATAGTCGGAGACAGAAGAGGCTCCTTCGCATTTGGGAATAAGCACAATTGTAGAATAGTTAAGTCTATCGATGCCAACTTCACCATGCTCGAGGGCCAGAAGCATATTGCATAAGTAATCTTGGATAGTTTCCCAGTGCTATTGATAGAAATGCATAGAAAAACCATCAGGGCCTGGGGCTTTATCTCCGTTCATATCAAAGATTGCTCTCTTGATTTCTTCTTTACTGAAATCTGCATCAAGTGTAGAGAGATCAGACATTGGTGATGGATAGAGAGATGCCCACTCTGTTCTAAAATCTGGCTCTGAGCTGGTGCCACATATGTCTTTGAAATGCGACTCGAAGCAGAATTTGATCACCGACTGATCAGTGATGAGGTCTCCGTTGTGAAGAAGTGAAAAGATGAAATTCTTGTGTCGCCTCCCGTTAGCCATAGAGTGGAAGAACTTACTATTAGCATTACCCTCTTTGATCCAAGTGATACGAGATCTCTGTCTCCAGTATGTGACCTCAGCTTGGACTAGTTTGTGATATTCAGAACGAGCATCATTGAGCTCAGCAGATTGGGTGGAGTCTAAATTCTATGAATCAGCTAAAATATCAAGATTGTGAATCACTTGGAGCAGGGACTCCTTGCGCTTGGGGATGTGGCCGAAGACCTCGTTCCTCCACCTTCTGATCCTTCTCTTTAAGAGGGTAAGCTTCTTAGCAAAGATATCAACTTTGGATCCAACACAATTGAAACTAGTCCACCAGCTAGTGACATTGTGGTTAAAATCCTTGTGAGAAGCCCATGCTTTTTCGAATTTGAAGTAGTGGATTTTGTTCTGAATTGCTTGGGAGTCGAGAATAATAGGGCAATACGGGGTAGGGAGTGCAGGACGCAAGAGGGGAAGGACTGATCAAACTGGCTTGAGATAAGGAATTTATCCAGTCGCGCACAAGAAGCATTTTGCCTGAGGTTAGACCATGTATATTTCCTCCCTGCCAGCGGGAGATCAATGAGTTGTAGTTGTTGAATCCAACTGCAAAAGTTCTTCATGTCTCTACTGGAGCTGGAGCCTCTGTTCCTTTCTTGATTGGAGACGGTCACATTGAAGTCTCCACAGACGACCCATGCATCACAGAGTACTCTACGTCGCTGTACAATTTCATGGAAGCAGAGGTCTCTATCATCAAGCTCAAAAGGGGCGTAGACTAAGGTAAGGGACCATTCAATCCCTGATGATCTAGTGCGGAAAGAGAGGGAGATTGAGAATAAATCAATGGCACAATACAGGAAGTCGAAAAAGTTGTCGTTCCAGCCAACAAGAATGCCACCGCAGCTATCAACAGCATCTAGGGATCGCCAATTATTAATGTAATTACCTCCGATGGAGGAGAGTTTATGAGTGGAGGGTTTAGACAGCTTAGATTCCTGTAGGCACGCTACATTGATTTGGGCGTTCCGGCGTCCGTCTTTTATCAAGGTACACTTAGAAGGGTTGCCGAATCCCCGAACATTCCAACTTCCTATCTTCATTGAAAGTCAAAACACACAACAATATCGAAAAACAAGCAAGGTGCAACCATCTCAGGCATCAATTGAGTTGTTGCTGTTGATCGGGGAGATCAACTGCAACCCCTGCAACCTGCTTGAGCTTGGAGATTGAGTGTGGCCCAGTAGCTGCCACTCCCATGGATTCCGCAACTTCGAGGATATCATCATTAGAAAGTAAAGCAAATGGATTACGGCATGCATAGTTAATAGAATGCTTCGAAGATGATGTACCTGCCAATTTACAGAGGGAGGCAGCCTTAACGGAGGTGCGCAGATGGTGTAGGAATGGCCTGGAGGAGGAAACCTTTGTTGCGGATCTGCTGCGCTTGCGGCGCTTGCTAGATCCTTCTTCGAATCCAGGGGGTATAGAGCTTGTGGAAGAGGCGGAGGGTTTCAGGTGACGCCTTGGAATGAGGGACCTTGTTCTAAAACTGGAGGCTGTAGCTCCAATGGCACCAGAGTTGAAGTGGAAGTTCTTAGAGGTCTCAAGTTTGGAGACACGCTTTCTGACCTCTGCTTCAAGGATAGATTCCACTGTCGGTTTGATTTGGAGGAATAAGGATTGGGGAATGCTGACTGTCTTGCCTTTCCATTCCATCTGACACATCTCTTCTTCAGGTGCTAAGTCATGTGAGCTGGCAGAGCTGTCGGGATGGTTAGTGACGCTGCAGAAGGAATATCCAGATTACCCTTAGGCGAATCAGAGTCAATCTCAATGATAGGGGGGTAGGATTTGGTACAACCGGTTCCACTAATTGCTGAGGGGGGAGGACCACTTTAGGAATCTTCGCACTAGAATCTGCCAAGCCAGAGATATTCAAAATTGATTGGCAAAAAGGGAAAGATTTTGTGGGGACTGTGACTGCGCCGCCAAATATTTAACCGTAACAACTGCCTCCGTGATTTTCGCCTTTCCTTTATTGTCCCCGATCACTCCTTGATCACGTAGCGGGAATTTCGGGGGGATTTCAACTGTTTGCTGTACCGGCGGTGCTTCCCTCTGATGCCAGAAGCTGGTGGAAGATGCAGTGTTTTGAGAAAAGAGTCTTACCTTGCTGTTAGCAACATCAGCTGAGGGGATGGGGTTGCCGTAAATAAGCACTGGAACTTCATGGACTTTCAGTTCCTTGGTCCAAGGCACTTGATAATGGATTAGTAGATTCTTGGGGATGAGGCCAACATCATCGACTTCGATCAAAATGAGGGCTTGGTCACGGGAGGTTGCTGCTTTCATGTCTCCACTCATGGTCACGTACTTTCCGAATGGTTGAACAATTTGCTCTAAGGAGCTCTGATTCCACATGTGGAATGGCAGCAGGGGAACATTAATCCAGGTAAAGCAAGGCTTAGGCTTCATCTTAGCTCCGAAGTCCATCGACCACGGGGAGAAGGTTGCATTAAAGCCTGAGAACTGAAAAACCCCATCTGTGATGGCTGATGGGAATTGGACGTGAAAAACCCCGTCACAAACCCTCTTTACTTCCCACCATCCACCCTATCGCCTCAAGGCGAAGTTGAGAGCGCTTTCTATTGTTGCGGCGTCTGGGTTGGATCGGGGGTTGATCAGGTGAAGGAAAGCGCTTGCATGCAATGCTGGAAGGGCCGAAGCTATCTCTGAGTTGTGGGCGAGCTCGATGGCCATGGACTCCCTTCTGTTGAAGATCGGACAGTCTCTGACTCGGTGACCTACCTTTCGACAGTTGAAGTAATGTATACCGCTCTTCCTGCAGTCTTTCGCCAGGTGGTCCATGTCCCCACACCGCATGCATCTTGTCTCCATCCTGCTGCGACGATATTCGTGCTTGATCTGGGGTCGGCGATGTAGAGGCGATTTGAGGGGAATGAGGGTTTGGGAAGAGGAAGGGAATTTTTTGGGATTTTTGGCAGGGAAGTGGAAGGGGCGGGGTGTAAAGGGTTTTGGTGTGGGGATCGAGAAGAGTAATGATAAGGGGTAGGAGCCATTAGCACCTGAGCATAAGATCTGCTCTTGTACCAAGGCAGCCATGCTCTCTCGTCTCTCCTCTCTCATGTTCATGTCTATTAGATTTCATCTAGAGGTTATATTTAAGAGCTACATTAGACAAATTTAATGATCATAGCATTATCGTTCCATGGATTTAAATTCCTTGAAGGAAAATTTTGGTCATTATCTCCTAGTCTGGAGCTGGGGGACTGCATGGAGGATCGATAATACTATAGTACTATGCCACTAAATTTGTACACCAAATAATATAGTGCAAGTGCAAGTGTGCAGCCTCCATTATAATCAATCAAAAAAAAATAAAAATTGTACACCAAAGAATATAGTGCAAGTGCAAGTGCGCAACATCCGCCGTAACAAAAAAAAACCTAGAATACAAATGGGCAAAGGAGACCATATCATTTTAGTTAGAGCACAAGACTTGCTGACTATATCATTACAAGTATAATGTACGTGTGATGCACGTCTAAAAAAAGGTAAAGTCATCAAATTAAATGAATATATATATTGAACAAAAAAATAGTTTATATTTGAATGTTTTGATTTGGGCTACACGCGCGGTGCACATTTATAGTGGTTGGATATAATTTGGACGTGTATTATACGTGTTTATATAATTACAAAGTTAGGATTTGTTTGTTACAAACCCCTACTCTCCCATTAAAATAGTAAAGAAGTTTGTGGTAACTGGCATAACTTAACTTAGCAGGAAAAAACAAAAAATAAAAAGTGGTTACTATATATATCAACTCTCATTAGAGTGTTTGCAGCTTCGTTCTTCGTGCTGGGTAAAAAGAAAGCATTGAAACCCCCCTCTCCCCCCCTCCCCCACCACCACCACCACCACCACCACCACACACACACACACACACAATTCAGGTCCTAGGGGTCATGATGAATAAAGTTTGAAGAAACATAGAAACTTTTAGCAAAACCGCTTACAAATAAGTAAACCAACCCTTAATTCAAGTTTTAAAAAAATGCTATTTGACACTTTATCATCACAACTTGGCATACTAACTATACACAGCAAGGACCAGACCAGACAGGAAAGCATGGGGACTTTGAGAAAAACGGCACCTTCACAATACGCTTACTTTATAACCATCTATATTTTAGAAGTTGTAAACTGAACTGGTCAGATATTATATGGAAAGCTAAAGCCCCGCTCAATGTTAAATTCTTCCGTTGGTTAGTCCTTAATGATGCGATTTTGACCTGTGAGAATCTGTCCAACGCCAACCGAATATTGATACTTCCTATGGATTCTACAACTCATTCACCGAAACCATAGAGCATCTATTTCTGGCTTGCCACCAGAGCAAAGCAGTCCTCGTAGAGATCCATTGGGCTCTTGGCACTACTGAATATCCCAGCTTATATGTGGACTTGTGGACTGGTCCAAAATTTGCCTTTGAGAAACACACTATGAGAGAAGCTTGGTATATTGCGATTGCTACTACGACCCGGGTTCTGTGGCTAGATAATAAAAATTATTACTTTCGTGGGACTAATAATAGTATTTCTGGTGATATAAATCATATTATGCATCTTATTTTATTTTGGGCTACTGTTGCAGCGACAATTCCATGAAGGAGGATTGCCAGCGCTTTCCACGTTGAGGAGTACGATGACGATGAGGTCGAGATTGGTCCTACGCTTGACTGAAGGATGCCTTTTGTTAAATTTTCATGGATCCCCACCCCCAAAGACCTGTTGAGGGGAATCCCGTAGTATTGTTTGTACTTTTGATTTTACCCTTTTGTATGCTTTTATTTTTATATGTTTGTCCCACCCTCCCATATCTGGAGGGGATTCTATGTTTTATTTCTGTAATTTTGTTCAGTATGCTGAATTTTTTGTTGTATTAACATCTTGTTAATGAAACATGGTGGTTATACTCCACCTTTTTCTATATATATATATATATATATATATATATATATATATATATGCTCAACAGATTATGTATAATTTCAAATCTAAGAAGGAAAATGATCTATTCTAATAATTATAAATTAAGAAGAAGAAGAAGAAGAAGAAGAAGAAGAAGAAGCTATTCTGATGTATGAACAATCCGGCCAAAGGAACAACAATCTTCACTCGTCGCGATGTATAACCAAACCTTACTCCAGCTTCTTCAAGTCATGCATGTTTCTTCTATGGATCAACTGGCAAGTAATTAATGTCCACAAGATCACCAACTTTGCTAATGATCTTAAAATCATGCATACGATAATTAAAAGCAGGGGCATAGCTGCAAGGTCCCGAGGGGATGTGGTTGTGCCCCATGGAATTAAAAAAATTTACTTTATAAATATATATATATATATATATATAGAGAGAGAGAGAGAGAGAGAGAGAGAGAGATTAAAAAACAAATTTATTGAGGGTCTATGTGTAAAATTTGATTTTTTTTTGTTTTTTCAAAAAAATTCTCAGCCTATAGCCCACCCTAGCCCATTGTCACTTTCTCTTTCTTTTCCCTTTCTCTTGAATCACGACCCTCTCTTTTTCTCCTTCCCTTTTTGCCGTTCCTAACTCGACACTCAAATCCTCCGCTACTCTGCCAACTCCTCCACTGCTTTGCCACCTCCGAGTCTCTGACCATAACTCCTTCTCCTCCGGCGCTCCAAAGGCTCTTCCTCTCCATCAAAACCCTAAACCTAACCCTAACCCTAAATTCCTAATTTAAATGTCCTTCCTCTCCATCAAAAGGTATTCTACTCTTCTTCTCTTTGCCTTTTCCTTTAAATTTAATATGTATTTGCTTGATCTATAGTCTATGTGTCGTATACAAATTGGTATGGAGTATGCTGAATCTGTCATATGATATAATAATGGCATTCAGTGTTCAGGGAGTTAAATCCCAACTTTGAATTGTGTTGGGTTGATGTGATTTACTATACACATTATAAAGAAATTTCCTAGTCAAAAATAAAAAATAACAAAATACATTTTATATAAAAGAAAATTGATATAATATGTTAGATATTAAGGAACATATTGCATACTCCAGTTATACTATATTTTATGCTAATAGGCCTACACCCGATCATGGAGTATGCTTCCTCTATTTTGAAATAGAGAAAGGAAAGCAAAAGTAGGAGAAACACATTTAAATTATTATCACGTGCATTTCATAAATTTTCATGTAATAATAATAATAATAATAATAATAATAATAATAATAATAATAATAATAATAATAATAATAATAATAATAATAATAATAATAATTAAGTAACTAACCCTATAACCCTACACCCGATCATGTCCTTCCCCATTTTAAAAATCTCCGCAATCCAGGCCGCCTCCACTGTGCATGTGTAATACCCCCGCAAAAATAGCATATGGCTATTTTGCATCGTAATCTGTGCGCAATTGAGAATTGCACGCGATCAGGTATTTTTCTAATAACAATTGATTGTTATTGAGAAATATCAAATATATTGTCTACTTTATTTTATAATTTTGAAGGATTATTACGAGGTAGTTTTAATGTATTTTGTATTGTTTATAATATTAAAATAGAGATTTTTGGGTTTATTTGAAATATATTTGAGACTAGGGGGCTTATATGTAATATTCCCTTATTATTTATTTATTTATCTATTTATTTTATAAAAACCCCACCCCACCCCTTCTCCTTCCTTCTCCTTCTTCTTTCTCCCGTTCCTTTCCCAGCCGAAAGAAAAACCCCCCAAGCCGAACCCTTTCGGCGCTCTCTCTCCCCGCTCAAATCCACCTCATTCCTCCGTGGTTTTTAAATTAAATCGAGGGATAGACTAAGTGAAGGGTCCTTTACCTCGTGGTGGCATCGGATTTTCGAAAGGATTTCGGGAAGGTAAACCCTAAATTATTTTATTGTATAAAATTTAGTGTGGTTAATTTATTTTGCGTAGGAGTATTATGGTAGGAAGATTAGGAGATGTTGGGAAGGGTAGATGCGAGAAATTAGCAAGTTGTTAGAGAATTTGTAAGTTGTTAATAAATTAGGGTTTTGGGTTTGTAAAAGAGAACTATATGGGTATGAATTATTTCTCGTATAGTAGTGGGAAGTATAGTTGGGCCATTAGGAAATTTAGGAGGGGTTCTAGTAATTATTTGGGGATAAAAATTCCATAGGCATTAGATTATTACGTGCATCGCACATGTGTATCCCAGGCATTCAATAAACGCTTGTATGATATTTGGAATAGTGTTATTAGCTTTTGTAATTGGTTTGAATAATTTGAGTTTTAATTGCTTTGAAGTTTGATGATAGGATATACTAGCGACTTTGGATGTGTGCTGGCACTTCGAGTCTTCGCGGGATATTTTGTGAGTATGATCTCTTTTATTTTATGTACATAGTGTGTTATGAAAATTTTAAATTACGAGTTGTTGTGTATTTCTGATTTCGTATCTCTGTGTAGCCTGAGTGTTTTGAGCTAAGAATTTGTGTGGACACTCTTATATATGTCCACAACTATAGTCTAAAACTTCATAATTTTTCGAGGTTGTTTGATACCTCAAAAATTTGTGGAGTGCAGCCGGTCTGAAAGGGCAGAGCTGAAGCCGATTACTTTTGGACTGAAGTCCAAAAGGTCATAACCAATGGTATACATATTATCTTGCTATGAAATTTTGGGGGTAGTTTCTGTATGAGTGTATTTGATGATTCTCAAGTTTTAGAAATTTTAGAGTTCGTTTGGTAAAGGGTAGTAAATGCTCTGCTGAAAGGGTGGCTGAAATTGTGTGCTATGTTGGAAGAGTCATAGCTCATTGTGTGAGATGAATCTAAATATGAATTTTGGACCCAATGAAATGGTATATGTGTAGACTAAGAAACTCAAATTTCATGAGCATTGGACTCAAGGTTGATTTATTATTGAATTTCAAAGTGGGCTATGTTCAGCCTAGTACAAGTTGGCTAGTTTGCGTAGATGAGAAATTTGGGAACTATTGTTAAGAATTTGGGAAATTGACCAACTAGAGAGTCGTAGTAGGGAGTCATAGCTTTCTAACCCATCTGGAGTTTTGTAATTCCAGTTTATAGGTTGAGAGTTATGATTTTCCAAAGATGGAACTTGTGTTTTCGAGAACTCAAATGATAGAGTCTGAAAGAGGTGTTCAACTAGGAAGTTGAAGTAGACACTCCCACCTTTCCATAGGACCCGGAATCAAGAATCTCCGATGAGTGAGCAAACTTTTATGATGTTGGAAAGGTGCAGCGAGTGCAAGAAGAATATACTATTAAGATTATATGAGGTTTTATAGCATCAAGATGATTGAATTCGAGGAAATGGTTAGCTGGAGAGTTGTAGACTGGGGTTTTATCTTTCCAGAATGGGTAGTATCAAACAAGTCTGTATTGTGTATTGGAAGTTATGGGCGTTGCAAGCTAGCAACCTGTTGTTTAGACTAAAACTTCAAGTTTAAAGTTGACTCGGGGACTTGAGTTCTATAAGAATTTGAGGGAATCGTCCACTAGGGGATTGCAGTGGATCCCCCTACCTTTCTAGAAATTCGGAGTGTATTGGTTTCCGATAAGCGTAGCTTGGGTCACAGCTACTGGTATTTCTTGAACTGTTCCATCGGACAATTGATGAGGAACTCTCTGCATACCGCAGTATGGTGATCATGAGCTATCGGGTTTTTAATTATGTGTTAGCAATTCATTTGGGAACTTGGATAGGTTCTTGTGCTTAATACTCATGGTGGACATGAGTGAATTGGGATATAACTTTGGTCGATTGTGTTTGGTGTCTCGATGCCTGTGTAATGCCCCGTTTTTCATTTATGAAAATTATTTATTAATTTTGCACGTAGTGTGCACGTGCAATTTTTGTAGTATGAAATCTTATAATTATTTTTCGTTATGGATGATGAGTATATATATATATATGTATATGTGTTCTTTAATTATTTTTATAAAGGCCCATTTTTCTTCAAATAAACATAAGCCTTTCTTTCTAGCCCAAATCTAATTTATTTAATTTCTTTATATAAAACTATTATTTTGGCCCATTAATTAGAGCCCATGAGTTATTTTTATTTTAATTACAACTTGTAATGTAGAACAACTTTTAAAGATTATTTTTATAGAAAATATAATGTACAACTTTTTTTAAATGGAGGACTAATGCATGCACGTGCATTGCACGTACACGTGCAAATGCACCATGTGAGTCCGGTTTTGACATGGAGGGAAAAGGGAAATTTGAATGGAGTCATGGGTGGTGGTTGCTTGATCATGGTTGGTTACCATAACTCCCCCTTGAATCCTAGCCTTTTATTTCTAACTCCTAGTTTGATCCTAGCCTTCCATTCACTCCAAATTTTAGTATAACTACCCCCCCTAGCCTAGTTATTTTTGCATTCTTTATTTCTCCACAACCTATAGTATAAAATACATTATTAGTAGTATAGTAAGTGAGATAAAAGATTGAGATTTGTGTGTGAGGGAGTTGTGCTTGCATCAAAAAAGGGAAGGCCAGCATCAAGGAGCTTGGGTTGGCATTTTGGAAGGCTTGGGTGCACATCGAGGAGGAGGAGGAACACACTTTTGGCAAGGACTTTTAGGAGGTGTTGCAATTGCATTTCTCTCCAATTAAGGTGGGTTATTTTCCATGTTTCTAATTAGATAGCATGCTAACATTGATCGAAATGATAATGCATGAAAGAGATTAATAAGAGTACACCTAATTGGAAAAATGGTTTGTTAGTTGATTGAACTGATGCTAAATAAATTGCATGTTATTCCATCATGAATTGTAAGTTGTGTGTGAATTGTTTATGGCTATGGAATGCTTGGATTAAAATTCGTTATTAGCATCAAAACTAAATGCAAATGCTAGTAGATGAAATTGTTGCTTTATGTGCTTCGATGGACTTTCATGATATGAGTTAGAATGAACAAATTAAGATATGTTTTTGGGATTATAAACGAAGGATAAACAGGGAATTAATATAGGGAATAATAATGTTGAGTTGTGTAAGAAATGTCAAATGAATTATGAAAAGAATAGTACACAGATTTAAATTATATTTTTGAAAAACCCCGCAGTACAGTCGACTGCTATGTGCAACAGTCGACTATTCTGATCATTGATTTCAAGATTAAAAATATCGCAGGCCAGTCGACTGATACATTTAACAGTCGACTTCTTTTCGAAGTTTTGCATTATTGCGGAACAGCCGACTGACCATTTCGACAGTCGACTTTCCTGAAGTTTTCAAGTAAATCTGTCTCTTTTTGTGAAACAATTCATATGACTTGTGGCCTAGTATAAATGCGTACAACTTATAAGAAATTATTGGGAGTTACTAGAATGAAATAAAGCATATTTTTGAAAGTAAAAGTGAAATTGGAACTATAGTTTTTACACTCGTATAATTTTATAAAAATGTGTTGTGACAAAGAAATTGAGATAAGTGTTAGAAAAGGAAAAAAAAAATTGGAAGAAAGAAAGTATATGTTATGTATGAATTATTCTTATTGAAGAATAGTGTGATAATTATGAGTTGTGAATATTCATTTTGACCATATAATTGGTGATATGATTTTTAATGTGGAAATAAATATTTGATGAAATGCATGCATGATAATTGAATTCCATGTATGGTTATGGACTCATGAATAATTTGAAAATCATGTGGTTGGAAAAGAGAAATGTTATTGAGTATGACAAACTCAAACATGTGAATTTGTGAATTGAAATTGAAAATTAGAGTGTAGCCAAAACTCACACCGGCAAGTGAAAGTGATGAATTATGATTATTGATATTGAAAAGGCCAGTTTGGGTCATTGTGAAATGAAAGAAATAAGACCGGTAGTAGTGAGAGGGCTAACTCTAAAAGATTGATTTTGTTCATGATTTCATTAAATTTAAGGATTTAGTACATAGTGAAGAGGTGATGAAAGTGAGAGAAAAACACAAGTATGAGGGCCTCGAGCCTACGATGTGGGTGTGATTCACAGAATGCATGTTTGATGCGTCAAGACATGGCGTGGGCACTACTCCAGAAGATCGGGATCTTGGCGACACTTGTGGGATGTTTGGTGACTGCAAGAGGATCGTGTGCCATGAAGGAGGCTGAATTGCCACAGAATGCATGCTTGATGCGTCAAGACATGGCGTGGGATTCCCCTCCAGATTTTCTGTACACGAGCTTGTACTCATAGATCATCTAGGATACTTACCGTAGTTACAGTAGTAGATTAAATCATGATGAGGGATTGAACCCTACAAGATGAAGAACGATTAAGAGGCTTGCCCTCGGACCTATGTAGTATGGGATGCATAGAATCCGAACAAGTGTGCATTAGTGTCATATAATATAAATAATTGCATTAAGGACTAAGTGCACAATCACAACACGACATCAATAGGGTATTCCCTTTAGTTTGATATGTGACAAGTTTGTGTTTGTTAAATATGGAAAATCAGTTATACTATTTTCGGCATAGAGAGGATGGCCGTGTATAATATTCGTCGGTTGAATAAACTGACGTACCCACAGTTTTGTATGCAGGGTAAATGACATGATAAAGATTAAAGAAGCACAGATGCTTAGAGATTATTCAAATGTTGATTATTCAAATGTTGATGTACACTTATTTAAATGTTGTAAATTTGCTTCCGCTGTAAAGTGTAAAGTGTAAAGGTTTCATGTAACTTTGACGTAAAGTGAAAAGTTTTAATTTCCTTGTAAAATTGTGCGAAAGAAGTGTAAAGATCCTGTGGAATCTCGAATTCAGTGTATTTTTGGAATTCGGGGCGTTACAGCCTGTGTCTGTCAATGGTCAGAAATTGATGGTTATGTGTGTGCTTACCTTCATTGATTTGTATTGCATCCTTGGGGCACCGTTGGACTACTCGCTGAGGGTCACGGGCCAGGATTATTTGGTCGCGGACCTGTGAAGGTATTGGGAATCAGTGGATGTAATTCCTGTGATGATTGTTGTCTGACAGACCGGACAGACTCGACATTGTTGATCGACACCGAGTGTGATTTGGTAACAACATGTTCCAATAAACTGCATTGGTTAAGTTTCTTTTATTGTTTCACTTGAAGAACGAATTGGTGTTAGGGGTGATTCCCTATAATCCAACTCATTCTGAGAGTTAGCACTAGGTGGTGATACTATGGGGTTGTCTCTTCCTGTAATTAGGGATACGTGCTGCGGTGCGTATTTTGCACTATTGATTCCTGAAGTACCATGGTAAGAACGGGATGCTGATAACCTGGCGGATCGGGGGTTTTAGACCTTCGAGGCCGTCATGTTCTATGTTGGTGGACACGAACGGATCATAAAGGATCTTCTGCGCAATGGATATGTTGCGTGTATATCTGTAAGTTCGTCATAGCTTTCGAGGAGGGTCTAATGCAATGATTATTGGTGACAACGGGGTAGCGCCCCGAAGTATTTCTGTTATTTATCTCCTCAACCATGTCATACTATCAGGAACAGGAAGTAGACCAAATTAGAATGCATTGCATAGCGAGGGTTCAGATCCCTGAACTGGAGAAACGGCTTGATCTGGGCCACATGTAGTATAGGATGCATGTGTGTCCAGAGTCTTGCTGGCATTAGATTAAGTGCATCTGTCTATACTCTGTATTGTTGCATTAGACTCAGGTCATAACATACACGAATACTAGGAAATCAGGATACACGTTTATTTTCCATTCAAGATGAATTATGAGTGTGAAAGTGATGTATTGCGAGATGTGATGATATATGTTGTAAGAAATGAATGAATGCAATGTTATGTGATATGAGATTGGGAAAGAATATAAGTCGTGAGTCTGTAATTGCAAATGAATGGTAAATAAGGTGCAGTTTATGTGAGAGTAGAGTTATTTGTGAATGTAAAGCTTTATGGGAAAATAAAGCTATAGGAATATTTGCATAAGGCGTAAAGTGATGGGCCTTAAGCGACTAATTTGAAAATGATTTCCAAACTAAAGATAAGTATGTTGTGAACGGGTATGGATATACATACAGGTGATGACTCAGTGAGTATTTGATGTGAAATCCGATTTATGATGTTTACATTTTTAGATTTCAAGTAAAATTTGATTATCTTGGTATTCGTAAGTTCGTTTTGTTTTACTTGTAAGGTTTAATTTATTTGCTTAATTAGTAGATTATACTCACACCAGAAATGGCTAACCCCTTAGTGTTTGGGGGGTTAGGGAGTCCCTGGACTACCCTAGATCCCCTACTGTTACAGGTCCTCAACAGTGCAGAGGTGAGGTGTAGATTCATGGTTCTGTGGAGTGGAGCTTCATTTTACAATTGTTGTTTAAGGTTTATTTATGTGAATAGTGAAATATATGATTTAAATTGTATTTCAGATGTATAAGTACGTGGATGATGATGATGAGTAATAGTGTGGAGTGGCATGATATGTTTTGACCCGTACCCACCTCGTTGTGGAGTACTGGGCCCTGTGGAATGTTTTATAAGTTATTTTCTAAAAACCTTACTACGTTTTCAAAGAAATTATGGTTTTTATTTGATATTTGATATTTTATTATGAGTTTGGCCTCCAGAGCATATATATATATATATATATATATATATATATATATATATATATATATATATATATATATTTCCTGTGTGATTCTGCTCATTTTGGTCTGGGGAGCCCATGATATTATTGCCTGTGATGTGAGCTACGAAATTTAGAGCAGAATTCTGTAAGCTTTTTGTGTTTCGGGGCAGAAATTTCAGGGAAAACTCTGCCCGAATTTTCTTTAAAATATAACTATCTTAGTTTATGTTTAAAGTGAGATAGAAATTGAAAGAATTGAATTTAGAGTCTGTTACCGCTAAATCTGGTGTGGGGACAAACAGATAGTATTTGTGGATTCTTGGAAAACTTGAATAGCAAACCTGAAACCTGTTCTGCCGGAGTTTGACCGTTGACTCCCGCCGTTCACCTGCAAAAAGTGCGAGACACCGGGGTTGATCCCGGCGATGCACCCTCCGACGCTCAAGTCAGTAATCAGGAATGATTATGAAAGAGCGTAAATTGGCAAAAGATTGATTACCTCTTAATGGTGGTGGATGGGGGGGTATTTATAGCCGCTGTTGGGGTCAGATTAAGAATGTAATCCTTGTGATCAGATAAGGAATGTAATCCCTAATCCCTAGTGAAAGGATAGATGTGAATCAGGGTTGTTGATTAATATTAATCAGAAACCCTAATTCTATCCTGCTTGACCGGGTTTACTTCTGGTTGGGACACGTACCCGGTTGGATATGGATTCGTTAGCGGGTTAATGGGTCTTTAAGAAACAGTACCTGCTTCGGACCCATTGGTAGGCGAAATTACCATTTTACCCCTAGGCTTTAAGATTCGTTCCTGATTTGGACGGTTCCGATTTAACCCCATTTTTAGCCATATCAGAGTCAAAAGAGGGGGCGTTACAGTTTGCCATGTTAAATTGATATTCGTAATCATTGATGTATTAACTCTGATGGCAATAAAAGTGTTTTAAATTTCCGTGTTATTTACTGTGTTGAGATGCATTTGAAGGCAAAGATTCTGGTTGCATCACGGTTTTCCAGTTACCGGAAACCGGGGCATTACAGCATGCCTCCTCGCCGCCGCCAGCGCCCACATCAATCAGGTCTCGACACCGCTCGCGATTGTTGCCTCCACCTCTCACGCTTCTCGCCGCCGCTCGCGATCGCTGCCTCGACCTCCCACGCTCCTCGCCGCCACCCGCGCTCGATGCCTCCACCTCTTCTCCGCCCCCCACGCCACCTCCCACCTCCACACCCAAATTTGCCAAATTCCATGGTCGGGTTTAATTTGCATAGACTAAAAATTATTTATGAACCTTAGCATCAATTTAATCGCCAAATTCCATGACTCTCAAAATTATTTTTGGACAATTAATTCAATGAGTTTTACTATGTTGATGTTATTAACATGATAGAATATTCATATTAACATGTACATCAATTTTTTTGTTTGGAAGTTGTTCTTATTAGGTTAAATTAATTTTTTATTTAGGTTATGGTGGTGAAATTTGTTCGGTTCTTTCCTGTATTATGTTGTTGTTCTATTTTTGACATGTAGCTAGTGTCAGTTTTTTTAGGCTAAATCTGGAGGAAGTGTTAGAGGATGGAAGCACTTTCCGCATTAGTTGCTTCGTGATATCCGAAGGTGGAGGATCACCCAAGACAACGTTCTGTCATGCCACACTGACGTTACGGCTGCTGATCCGTCGCTTCCCGTCACATGTTTTCTCGCTTGCACAGGAAAGAAAGGGAAGCTTTAGCTTGGAGAAAACCACTTGCACTCTTTTTTTTCCTTGTGCTTAGGGCGGAAGTCACCAAGCTCAAAAAAGTAGTTACTTTTCTGAAGTAAAGTTGAGTTTATACTATGTTCAAGTTATTAACTTGATAGAATATTCATATTAACATGTACTACGATTTTTTTGTTTGAAAATAGGTTAAATTAATTTCTTCTTTTGGTTATGGTGGTGAAAATTGTTCGGTTCTTTCAGGAATTATGTCGTCGTTCTATTTTTGACGTGAATCTGGTGTCAGTTTTTTTTAGGGAGTTACATTTGTTTTTTTAGGGAGTTACATTTGTTTTTTTAGAGTCCATACCCAATTACACCTTATTCTTTCTTGTATTATGTTGTTCTATTTTTGACATATAGCTGGTGTCAGTTTTTTTTAGGGTTCAATGAGTTTATACTATGTTGAAGTTATTAACTTGATAGAATATTCATATTAATATGTATTGCAATTTTTTTTTCGAACATTGTTCTTATTAGGTTAAATTAATTTCTTCTTTAGGTTATGGTGGTGAAAATTGTTCAGTTCTTCTAAGAATTATGTCGTTGTTCTATTTTTGACATCTAGCTGGTGTCAGTTTTTTTAGGGAGTAGTTTTTGTTGACTCTTAGTTTGGTGTGCACAAAATGTGTCTATAAATAGTAATAAGTTTAAATTGAGTTGTTCAGATTTTCAGGATCAAATAATATCCATAAGAGATCCAAGAGAGATTCAAGAATATTCAAAGAAGGAAAGTAATAAAGAAAGATTGAGAAATCAAGCAAAAGAAGAAGATATTCAAAAAGAGCAGTTGATTGATTAGTGTCCAAGAAAGCTATCAAAGACAAGTTGCTATCATTCTATATTTGTGAAATTTAATTTGTATAAAATTGATTGATTTATTGATTAGTTTTTGGTAAGAATATAGAGTGGATTCGAAATGAACAGCGCGATACCGGTCGACCGCACCTCATGACGGTCGACCGCATTGCAGTCAACTGCAACTCACATTACGAAAGAAGCAGTCGACCCTCCATCTCTCTACTTTACGTCAGAGAGATGAACGGTTGACTGCACCAAGATTGCGGTCACCGTACTTTGCGCTGTTCACATTTTTGGAATGTATCATTTCTTATTTTGATCGATACACTTCCCAGTCTATTTAATTGGACGAACCCACTATGTATTCTTCACCTATTACTTCTGAGAAAAATCTTCTGAACTAATCTTTCAACAATCAATCCGAGTGTGTGTGATAACTACTTTGTATTCTTCAGTCAGGATCATTAAAGATTTGAGCTTTTTCTTTTTCTTCCACTTCGGTGAGATTGACAGGACTTGTGTTAGAAGTCCTGTGGGTGTAATAGGTCTCTCAGCCTGAATCCGAGAATCACTGTACAAGGGTTTTGAGTATAGTGGAACGCTTGTGGCGGAGAATTGCTACAAGTAGGAGGTGTGGACGTAGACCTGGGGGTCGAACCACGTTACATCGCTGCGTCACTTATGCTATCTGCGTTTTCTCTTCTTAACTCTTTTTATTTACTCTGTACTTTATTTTAGTTTTTTTTAATTCCGCACAGTCACCCTATTCACCCCCCTAGGGTGATTTACAGTGGTATCAGAGCGAGGTACTTATCAAAAGCTTAAAAGCTTAATCCCTCATCCTGAAAACTTGTACTCATCGGAGCCATTCATTTCCAATGGGACAAGTCTTACACGCTCACCATTTTTTGATGGAAAATGCTATGATGTTTGGAAAGTTCATATGTCTCATTTTTTACAGATGCTTGGAGAAGAAGTATGAACTGTGTGCATCAATAAAACAGATATTCTAGTCAGCGACGGAAAGACAGCTTTCACAAAAGCGGAGCTAGCTCTCAAAACAGCAAATTCCAAAGCCATGACAGCTCTATATGCAAGGTTGAATAACGAAGAACTAATGCGATGCGGGTGAAACTGTAAGACAGCATATGAGATCTAGAACAACATGCTGAAGCGGCATGAGGGAACCGCTTCTGAGGTAAAAGCTAAAGTTAATCTATGTTTTTATAATTTTGATGTGTTTCGTATGTTGCCAGGAGAAAATGTGAATCAAATGCTCGCCCGCTTCGATATCATTGCCCATGAACTTGAGAGCTTAGGTACGGGGTTGGATGATGACCGAAAGGTCAGAAAACTCGTAAGCTGTCTCATACCAGAGTGGGATGTAAATGCTGCTACAATGAGGGAGACCCTTGAAGAAAAGGGATTCAACTACTACACATTCCAAGGGAAGCTGAAGACATACGAGATGGAGATGAAGGAAACCAAAAGATACAGAAAAAACATCGGGATTGAACCAAAAACCGAAGAGAAAACTATTGCACTGAAGGCAGAAAAATCCCGACCATCAAAAACAGATTCAGACCGTGAAGAGTCAGACTAGGACATTGCCTTATTGACCAAGCAATTTTGTAAGTACCTCAAACATAAAAATATGGAAGGTACCAAGGAGAAAGGGAGAAAGATAAAGATGACGTGTGCTATAAGTGCAAGAAGCCTGGACACATCCGTGCAAACTGTCTCGTATCACAAGACAGGAATAGGGACTACTACCGCTCAAACTCTGGTATGAAAAAGAAGGCGCTGAAAGCAACATAGTTAGACTCCGATTCAAGTGAGGGAGAGCAAGGCTATGATGACTTCGGCTTCATGGCTCTTGGGAATGGTGAGGTGCAATCACCATCTCAAGAAGAGGTAATCGAAGAACTCACTTAGGATGAGCTAGTAGACATGTGTTATGGTTTAAAAGACTATTCTAAGAAACTAAGTCGTGAACTTAGGCAATATAAACAAATTCCAAATGAAACACATGACTCTTGTATTACAAAAATCAAAAACTGAAAAATAAGAATGCCTTGATCTTGAAAAAATTTGAGTCATTTATAAAAGATCATGATGTATTGCTAGAGGAAAATGAACTTTTAAAACAACAAATTCGAGAATCCTTAGCTACACATGATGATCACCTAAGAGAAATTCATGAGAAATCTGTTTATATCGCCAAACTCACAGATGATTTAAAAGAATGCAAAAGAAAATTTGATGAGGTAGTGGAAGGCTGTAATGAAGCTCTTGAACAAAATAGAATTCTTGATGCTACACTAGACACGCTTCGTTGGAATACAAGAGACGATGAGATGACTAGGAAAAGACTTTGTAAAAGAGTAATTGAGCTTAAAAAAATTGTAGAAAAATATGAAGGGCCCAGTTACCTTATTACAAAAAATTCAAGATCCTATCATGACAATCGAGGGCTTGGTTACGAAGAGCCAATACAACATCAAAAATTGAAATCATCATGTCATACACACTTGCACAATCACCAACATAATCACAAACCAACTCAAAACTATGCAAGTGTGCATGACTCAAGACATAGTCGTATCACATGTCATTACTGTTGTAGATTAGGACATATTTCGTATAACTATTCATTAAAAAGGAACGCTAACTTTGTCTGGGTAAGAAAAAATGTTAATGCAGGCTCAAAAACCACTTGGACTCCTACAAAATTCCATGTAGGAGGTCTGATGCTCTCAACTTAGAAGATAGTAGACACCTTGATAGAAGATGCTCGAGAGGCTCAGCAAGTTATACTAGCAACCAACATCTCTATCAAGGAAAATGGAAAAGGATCTTGGTCCTTCAAATAAATATATCACCGGGTAAAGTCTACACTTGCTTGAACCTATATTAAATGTTAACTATTTCTGAAATACATGAAATGTGTGAACTTTACAATATCCAAACATAAAATCACTCTGCAAAAATTGAATGATCGGTCGACCGACCGGTGGACCGTACTACCCATTTGTTCTTCCGTCCACCCCTCTATCACAAATCACCAAATTAAAATTCCCTATTTCGTGTTGTGCGGTCGACTGTATATGCGAATCGGTTGATCGACCAAGTTGGTTGACTTGCTTGTTTCTCTTCTAATATAAATACCTCTTCACCCCTAACCTCTCAATCTTACAAAAACCCTAGCCTCCAAATACTAACTCATCAAATAAACCTATCATCTCTCAACATTCTCCTCAGATCTCTACAATCTTTCTCTTCCTCTGTCTTAAGGCATCCTCCTCACATATATCAAAAACCAAGAAAGCCATTGCATCGAAATCAGTCACTAGAGATGGTATAATCTTTCGAAACTCTTATTGTGCTGATATTTACTTCTCTTCTCTTTATAATGCCCCCATTGTTGCCAATCGGGTAATTAACCTATCATCCTTGGGGGGTCAATTTTCTGTCATGGTTAGAATCCTTAGAGATTTTGGGTGGGAAAACTATCTTACTACCCCTAGCACCCACTCCGAGTCTCTAACTCGTCCATTCTATGCAAACCTTGAGGGACTTCAAGATGATGATCTCACACTCTCCTCTATAATCCTTGGAAGAAGAGTCAAAATCACTCCCGAATATCTTCGTGGGAGATACGAATTTCCCGAAGGGGAATTTGATGCATACCATCTAGATTTTAAAACCCTTAATCATAAACCTGGTCATGACCAAAATACTGTCAAATCTATGATCGTCCAACCCGAATTCTCTCGTCTTCCTCGTCCCTCTCCCACAAAATTCACTGATACAGCTCGGGTCCTAAATAAAATTGTCAATGCTGATATTTGGCCCAAAAAGAATGACAAAACAAAAATTCGGTTCGACCAATTATTTATTATTTTTCTTATTCTTGGGGAATACAAGTTCGATCTTGCTACATTCATCATTCGCACGGTGAATTATGCAACTACTACAAATCGTGGTCTCCCTTTCAGCTCTCTCATATACAACCTTGCCATTGATTTCTGTATTGATGTCAAGAACTTCTTGCTCAGTAAAAGTCCTATGCCCATCCTCCCTCAACAAATGGGTATTGATGTACCGTTCAATCAGCGGGCTCGTCGTCGTCAAGCCCAACAACAAGCATGCCAAGCCGAACAAGCACCACAAACCTCTTCCTCCTCGGGTCGCAAGAATGCCACTCCATCTTCACTATCATTCGTGACTCATGAGCAGTTTACTGCTCATCAAATGCAAGTGTATGAATACTATGTTAACACGATTGAGTACTTGCAAGGAAAAGAAGATTGGGAAATTCTTCCTCCTCCGAATGATGAGGACGATGATGAAGATGATGACGGCGATGAAGATGATGGCGGGGATGATGAGGAGTAGATATCTTCTTGTAATTGCTAATTGTAATGTATGCCCTTTAAAAGTTATGTAACCTACTATAATTTGCTATGAAAGAATACCTCCATATCTTGTTGCTTATCTTTATTATCTGTTTTAGTATTTCGGTCGACCGTGTGGTCGACCGGTCGCTCTCCTGGACTCTTAAACTTTTATTTACATTTCAAAAAACTCTGCTTTCAAAACTCTTTAGTCTTCAGTAGTTGTGGTCGACCAGTTCACTGTCTGTGATTCGATGTGTTTTTAAAATAGGTGTACGGTTGACCGGTTTGCTCTCAGGAATTTTTTTTTTGCTCCATTGGTTTTGGGGTCAACCAGATTTTTTTCTGGTTACATGTTGTGATTTTTAAGAACTCTCTGCTAACTGTTTGTCTATACTATCAGTTTCTTGAAATTCTTTCTTCATTTATTCTTCTTATCCATGCTTCGCATCTGTATTGGGAAAATCTCAAATCTATGATACCATGAAGAGCTCTCCCTGTATATCAAAGAGTCTCTCTATCAACGGTATCATGTAAGTAGATTTTTCTCCGTTTTTAGAAAGATTATTATCTTTCCAAACTTCATCTCTCTTGTTTTGCTTAACAAAAGTTCTTTTCATTTACCCATAGTTTTAGGGGGAGTATATTATATTTTATTTATACTTGTCTTTTGCCCACCTATTGGTGTGTTACAAAAATGGGGAGAATACTTATGCATCTTATGAATATTGCTTATTACTTATGCATCTACTACTAATTTTAATATTACTTATTACTTATGCATCTACTACTGATTTTTTTTTATCTTCTATGAAGTATTGAATTTAGGGGAATTATTTACAAATCTCTCTTAAAATCTCTTTACCTATGAAAATCTATGTACTGAACTCAGGAGGAGTATTTTTATGCCAAATCGTTCAATTTTTACTTTCAATATTCAAAGGCATGTTTTGTTCACACCAAAAGGGGGAGATTGTTGACCCTTAGTTTGGTGTGCACAAAATGTGTCTATAAATAGTAATAAGTTTAAATTGAGTTGTTCAGATTTTCAGGATCAAATAATATCCATAAGAGATCCAAGAGAGATTCAAGAATATTCAAAGAAGGAAAGTAATAAAGAAAGATTGAGAAATCAAGTAAAAGAAGAAGATATTCAAAAAGAGCAGTTGATTGATTAGTGTCCAAAAAAGCTATCAAAGAACAGTTGCTATCATTCTATATTTGTGAGATTTAATCTGTACAAAATTGATTGATTAATTGATTAGTTTTTGGTAAGAATATAGAGTGGATTCAGAATGAACAACGCGATACCGATCGACTGCACCTCATGACGGTCGACCGCATCGCAGTCGACTACAACTCACGTTACGAAAGAAGCAATCGACCCTTCATCTTTCTACTTTACGTCAGAGAGATGAACGGTCGACTGCACCGAGATTGCGGTCGACCGTACTTTGCGCTGTTCACATTTTTGAAATGTATTGTTTCTAATTTTGATCGATACACTTCCCAATCTATGGACGAACCCCATGTGTATTCTTCACCTATTACTTCTAAGAAAAATCTTCTGAACTAATCTTTCAACAATCAATCCGAGTGTGTGTGATAATTAGTTTGTATTCTTCAATCAGGATCATTAAAGATCTTGAGCTTTTTCTTTTTCTTCCACTTCGGTGAGATTGACGGGACTTGTGTTAGAAGTCCGGTGGGTGTAATAGGTCTCTCGGCCTGAATCTGAGAATCACTGTACAAGGGTTTTGAGTATAGTGGAACGCTTGTGGCGATGAATTGCTACAAGTAGGAGGTGTGGACGTAGACCTGGGGGTCGAACCACGTTACATCGATGCGTCACTTGTGCTATCTGCATTTGCTCTTCTTAACACTTTTTATTTACTCTGCACTTTATTTTAGTTTTTTTTTTAATTCCGCACAATCACCCAATTCACCCCCCTAGGGTGATTTACAGTTTTTTGTGAGTCCATACCCAATTTCACCTTATTCCATGGTCGGGTTTATAGTAAATTCATTGAACAAAAAAAAAATCAGTTTAATGAGCAGTCAAACTCTAACCCTAACACAGAATGCTGAGGTAAGGAGTTTGTCTAGAATTAATCCAATATTAGTTTATAATACGGTTGAATTTACTAACATGATAGAAAATTCAAAGTTCTTAGCACTTTTTTGCTTTTATATTGTACTTAAATGTTACAAATAACTATTGTTAGATGTATTTTTTAGATTATTTTTATAGCTATTGCTATCATCTGACCTTCATTTTTTGAAAGCTGACCAAGTTTATCATCTGAATTCAGGTATATATTTCCAGTGAAATCCTGAAGCCGATCTGAGACCCTTTTTGAGGCAAGACTACTAATCTTTGTCTTATATCACTTGGATTTCTTACAATATTATTGCATTTATATAGGGCATAAATGTTACAAATAACTATTATTAGGTTGTGTTTGTATGAATTGATACGAAAGTGGTATACGAGTGAATAGTGAATGTTGGTGATAAGTATAAACATTGAGAAATTAAATAAAATGGAGCGAATATTTTTTTTTCTTTCCTGAGTGAATTATATGTAAATTTCAGTGAAATATAGTGTTTTATTAAGTATAAAGCGGTTGATTTTAATCATCATTGTTATCAACATTAATCTGAGGCAACATTCACCATTCACTCCTATACCACATTTGTATCAATTCATGCAAACAAAACCTTATCCAATGCTCCCACGCTCCTCACCATCGCTCACACAATAGCTGCTTTTGGGCTATTGATAATATTCTATGCTCTGATAAGACCATGATTAAGAAAACCTGGTTTTGGTTTTAAGTACTTGTGTGCAATTTAGTGGTAATATCAAACAAATCAAAAGTATTGGTAGGCAAAATCCCAATGTGATACATCTGTTGTGACCTGGTATTAGTCAGTACACATGATTTATTAAAATGTGTAGTAATGAGGTGGACCTACTGCAACAAAAATCTAATCGAAGATGTATAGCGATGATGTGGACATACTTCAAAAAAAATCTAATAAGAAGGGACAAATTTCAATGGCCCATTGTTAAATTTTATAATATTCAATAATTAAGAAATTAGTATTTTTGACAAATTTTCAACTATTTTGTTTCCAATAGTAGGTGTGAAGATTCAAAGATAGTGGGAGATTTCCAATTATATTGAGGGAAGCCAAACTTTTTTCATTGCATCAGGTATGTTATATGTGTTCTTATCTCCCATTAAACTTTCGAGTTAATCCCTATTATTATTTATCTCAATATGTAATGTTTCATTCTATTTTTCTATACTGTGTTTGATTACATAAATAGTTAAAGTAATATTCATATTCATATTTAAATAATTGTCTAATACCACACTTACTAATGAAGGATGCAACACAGAAATAATATTTCGTCTTTCCAACTCAATAAGGCAATTTCTGCATGTGCACGATGTCAAAGAAAATTTTCTATAAAGTTGGCATTTGCATGACAATAAACAAGAGTTAGGGCTAAACTCCCCATAATGTTGGTGTTTATTTTTAAAAACTTGTGTTTACGCATGGTCAATTGTATGTAGTATTATTGTGTTGCACTTCCCTGTCTAGCTTGAAGATGTTACTGACAGATAACTCATATGATCCTGAAAGACTAATGATCGTACATGTAATGTGGTATATCAAGATGTTCTTCAAGTAGTGCGTAACTCCATGATAATCAATTGAAAGGTAAATATTATCAACAATCTAATAATATTCAAATGATTAAAATAATAGTTATTGGCACGCAATATTTTTAGATTTAAGAATCTCTGAATGTCATCCTAGTAAAGTTTATCAAAGCCTTAATTATTCTTTTTTCTTTCATGTATCGTTTTATATCGATTCAAATTGGTTTGTGCCGCTATATAAGTAATTATCTTTAATGTGATACAACTAACTAAATTTTCATTTCATGTTTTCTTTTTATGTAGATATGATGTTCATGTGTGAAGAATTCAGTCGCTCAGTAATGTGATTCCATGTTGAAATTACTAAAATAGTTTGATACTACCATGTTCAAATTAGTACAATTTTTTTTTATATTTTTTATTTTTTACGTAGCTATAAACAATAGTTGGTTAGAAAATTAATTTTGCATTTTAACTGTCTGGATTGGACTATTTCATTATCATGACCAATTTATTTAAGCCATCTGTTGGAAATATAATTCTGATTTAAGTATGAAAGATTATTATGATTTAGTTCGGAGGTGCCTTATTGCCATAAAATATTTGAGTTTGACGATTGTGTTTTCTATAACATCTTTACTACATAATTATTGAATGTTAATATGTTGGATTATAATTATACAGGGAAAAAGTTGTAAATATGGGGAGGTTCTGCCGAATTTTTTATTGAATATTATTGACGTTTTAATGTATCTTTTGCCAGTTATGCCAATTTTCCTGGGTTTTCATGAAATCGTGTGCAATTTGCACATAAGGTATACTAGTTCTTTATCTCTAATATTATAGTGGGAGAGTGGGGGTTGTCATTTGTAGACAACATGTAATTTGTAGACACTCATTCAACCATCTAATCTCAACCATTTATTTTTAATTGGGAGTCATATTAACCATTCATTTACTCAACTGTTGTTAGTTACCATAATACCCTCAAAGTTCAAATTTATTTACGACAAAATTATTTACAAAAGTGTTACTCATATTAAATAAAAGTTTGTAACATTATGAGTAATTTGTAAAGAGTATCTAATGAGTACAGGAAGGTCTTACTATTTACTATATAAAAAAATAAAATAAAAAATATGTATCGCAATTTATATTGAAAGAGTGATAGTATAATCACTTTTTGAATCGTAATTCTCTTGCTATTATTTTGAATAGTCATTTATTTGTTTTAGAGACGTTGATTTGTTGAAACTAGATATAATTTCAGATGATATTTTGTTGATATTAATAAATGATATTTTGAGGATTACAAATCTGTTCATTATAAAAATAAAATTTAATATCAAGCATCGCATCCCCTAGATAAAAGTTCTGGCTGCACCACTGATTAAGAGATTAGTAAATTTTGTATTATCGTATAGAATGGGCACATCATTTAACGTTGTCATTGTTCCAAAATAAACAAGAAACCCAAACGTTTATCTTCGCATATTAAGTTCCCCAAGTCGTTATCTCTTTTATTTTATGTTAACTTCAGCTATTAAGGCCAGTATTCTTTAGTAGAGTTGTGACATCAAGGACTGCAAAATTGGATACAGTTACAGCATATTAGTGTTCACTCCGGAGAAAGCGATTTGAAAATGGCTCCCTCCTCCGTCATTCCAGCCCCAGATCCGACCGCTCCTCGCTTCATTCCCCCATCCTCCTTTCTTTAATTCTGTTCAGCTCGTCCAAAGCTATCGACACAGATCCCCATTTTTTCTCTCCTCCCTTTCCTTGGCGATCCAGTTTCTCCCCGTCGGAGGTTCACTCCAGAGAGATCGTGGCTCTCAGTAGCTCCTGGGCGTTCCTAGCTCTCTTACTCTCCTCAGCTGGTCGCGTTTCCCCAGAGTTGCGTTTCTTGGTTCTCTTCCTTCCGGTGTCGCCCTGTCTCCGCCTTCACGGTGACGCTCTGTCCCCGCTCACCAGAGATCCACTTCACGGTGAGTATCCTACCAGAGTCGCTTACCCTCCTGCAGCTTTTTAGCCCGCCCAGTTATCTGCTCACTATGAGTTCGCCTGATCATTTAGTTAGCTTCCTTTTCTGGTGGACTTTTTATTGGGTGTGTCGTTTGGGGTTTAACTTGTGCATTGCTGTCTCTTTTGAGCTCGGTATCGGTCCCCTGAGCTGAGGTACTTTTGGCTTGACCGATTGTTTTTTTCTTGCATTGTGCTCCCCTTGGGGATCGATACAGGCTGTGGTTTATTCAGCTCCTAGCTGCTTCCTGACCAAGAACTTGTTCAAGTTTGGTTGTTCTGTTTATCCTCTCTGTTTCATTTTTATCCCCATTCTTTCTTTCTCTATTTGGAGGGTGTTGTTGCCCCTCTTTGGTCTGTGCTGGGTATTTCTTTGGTAGTGCTGTTTTGGTAGGAGTGGATCTATACTGTGTATGGTTCCATTGTCCTGTACATTTTCTCTGTTGGTGTATTGCTTTGAGCCTATCTAGGGCTGGTTTCTTCCATGGCTCTCATAGAGTTCGAAGCTAGGTCCTCCAGTTTTCAAACGGTTCTGGTTTTGAAGGGGGACTTGTCTTCTCCTCATTTGGATGACACCTATCATTCTCGGTGCTCTCCCATCTTCTCTAATTCCCCTTCTACTCGTTGGTCTGACCCTTATCCGGTCTGCTTCAGGTGCCTCCTTCCTGGGCATTTTAAACGTGTGTGCGTGAAAAAAATGAAGTGCATTTTTTGTGGTAAGTTTGGTCACTCTCGTAGTTGATGCTTCTCCCTTCAGAAACTCCTGGGTTTTCCCAGAGGCCATCCCTTACCGGCTAAACTCCTTTCCTTTCTTAACTACCCCCTCTTAAAGTGCAAGCTTCACGCTTGCTTGGCTAGAAATTTCAGTAGTGAAACTGGAAAGGATTTCGACTCCTCTGTTGTTGTTTGCCAGCTAAGAACTTCACCACTTCTTTCTCTTCTGATTGTGTTTCTCTTGCTTCTCTTCGACCTCCTAATATTACTAACCTTTTTAAGGATCGTAAGGTTTATACAAAACTCGTCTCCTACACTCGCTTGGGTTCTTTCAAGGCGCGCCCACGTTCTATCTCAGTGGCACCTTCATTGAGTTGGAACTTAGTTAAAAATTCTGGATTGTTTAAATCATACTTCTCTTCTCTTTCTTGGTCTCGTTGTGCGAGGGGGCTCGCTCTGCACCGCCGCACTTCTGACCCCCAAGTGCACCCAGACAAGGCTATTGTTTATTTTAAGGCCCCCTTTTTAGTAGTTAATCCTCCTTGTGCTTTGAGGATTTCTTCTCCAAAATGTTCTATGTTCTCTTTTCATTTTCCAGGATGCTTATTCTCATTGTATCAACATTTAGGGGTTCAATCGTGGCTCAATCAGCTCCTGATGGATGTTAAACTTTCCCTGAACTCTTTTCCACTTAAGTCTTCTCTGATCCTTGATGACCCTTCTTTCCCCCGTCGTTCCTTTATTACTAGCGCCACTCCAATAGCCTCTACGGTCACTCCCAGCTTTTTCTTTACCCCTTCTCGTCTCTTCGAAGCTAGATCTTCTGTCCATGCGACTATATTGCCCCCATCGGTGAAGGTGGCTACTCCCCCCGTGAAGCGGAGATACAACAAGAAAGTCTTTGATAAATCGCAGATTCGAGTGAGTGCCCGTATTCTTGTGAGGAATGCACTTCTGTGTCAGCTCATCAGCTTGTGCACAGTTGAGTTTGGCTTCTCATTGCCATCCGTGGTGTAGGAAGCCAATTTTGCCTCCGTTGTGCTGCTAGAGTCCCCTTGGACTGCTAGTGGAGTTGGTTGTCTTCGTGTGGGGAGGTTTGGCCTCCTAGTTCACGACTCTGTCGTTTCGTCCTGATCCTCGTTCGGGTACGGCAAGGTTGCTTGGCTCCATCAGTTGCATGGTTTTCCCGGCTGATTGCTCTGCCCCCTTCTTTTTTTTGGTGTGGCGCTTCTGTTATTTTGCAGCCCTCTGTTTGGCGTGCTATACATCCGATTTTGTGTTCTTTTTTGTATTCTTCTTTCAGTTTTACTCCTTGTAAAACCATTGCTTATTTGTCTGTAACTTAACTGTTTTTATTGATTTATATATTTTTTGATGGCTGGAGCCTTTTGGCTCTATCCGATATATCAAAAAAAACTTCAGCTATTAAAAGACTGTATTCTCTTATGTTCCTTTAAACTAAATAGAGTTTCTCTTCAGCTCCTCATCTATTTCTTTAAAGGGAGAAGGACCTATTGGCACCTAAAGTTAGTATTAATATCCTAAACACACCTAAAGTTTCTACAATACCCTAAACGCACCCAAACTCTTATAAATTGGACCTACAGGCCCTTGCCATTTAATTCTCAGTTAAGTTAGTGGAATATTCTGGGAATATTCCTCTTAATGGGTTTAAACCCGTTAAGTGGCATGTGAAATTACAAAAATACCCCTCTAAAAAAACAAAACTGATTTGTGAGCGGTGGGTGCCTATAAGTCCAATTTCCAAAACTTTGGGTGTCACTAAGGTAATACTGTAACTTCAGGTATTTATAGGGTATTATTATTAACTTCAGGTGTTTATAGGGTATTATTATTAACTTCAGGTGTTTATTGGGTATTATTCTCATACTTGCTTTCAAGCTTCTCGTTCAATTCCTTGTGATTTATTTTGGTTGTGTGTGTAGGCAATGTTGATTCACAATTGGATATAAGTTGGTTCTTGCAATCTCTAAACTGGACTTTTATCAAGTTGGTTCTTGCAATTTCAGACTTTACAAATAGGTCTAACATCTCCATTAAAGGATAAGGGATTTGAATATTATGTTACCTGTTTAATTTAGAGGAAAAATAACATCTTATAAATACTGAAAGGTAATCTTGTGGGTTTTGGAGAAGAAACAAGTGTAATATATTTGGAAAGGAGATTCATCCTGTGGTGATACACTGATACTAGTGGCACGAGCCATAAGAGCAAATTAATTTGCTTTCATCAATTATCTACTTTTATGAATGAATGGATGAATGAATATAAAGTATCTGCTTTTATGAATACTAGATACATCTCTGATCATTTAAATATCAATTATCTGTTTTTTACTTGCTTCTTTGGTTCTTACCTGAGATCTTTACCTTGTTCTTTGGTTTTTTTGTTCTCATAGAAGCATTACCTGGTTCTTTGGTTCTCTGGAGTATTACTCTGGAGCATTACCTGATCTCTATGCTTATATGCTTATATGCATTGCCAGTTACTTATATGCTTAAACAATCTGAGCCTACTAGTATGCTATGCTATGCTATGCTGACTTATATGCCAGTTACTTATATGCTATGCTATGCTTATATGGTTATATGCTATGCTATGCTTATATGCTTATATGCATTGTCACTCTTAAACAGTCTAATACATATCTTCTGTTTTTGTTTTATTAAACTTGTTAACAGAAAACTATGCTTTATCAAATTCTGTTGTAGGTTAAATGGTTCATGAGTAGATTAAGTCAATCATTCATGTTACTCAATTGTGAATTTCATATTTGTCATGGAACCTGGACTTGATACTTCCTTAGTCAATTGTAAATTTCAATATGAGGGAGGGTTATTTCTGCATTTGAACTAGTTGGCCCTAGTGACACAATTTTTTATCTCTTTGTTACATTGATGCTTGAATATTTGGCAAATTTGATAAATCCTTGCTGAAAGTTGTGTTCTGAGCCTACTAGTAATTATTTCATGTATTGTTTAGTTTCATGTACTATTTAGTTTCATGTACATATAAATACATGATTATTTCTGTTTTTTTTTTGGTTGGCAGCAGCAGCAGAAGAAGCAGCAGCTTGCTTCGTTATGTAATATTGATTGTGTAATTGTTTCATGTCATGTAATTGTTGTTTCATGTTATGTAATTGTTTCATATTATGTATTATTGATTGTGCATTTCAAGTATACAAAATAGTTATGCATTTAGGATTATATCTATATTCTTAATTTCTTTCTTTGGTATCTGTTGGATACTTATGATCTAGAGATGAAAATATATCTCAATAAACTCTTTGCTCTATGCTGGTTCTGAATAATTTGTTTGTTTTTGATGTTATGATATATTGATATATGATGATTAAATATTTTTGGTTCTGAATAAACTATGGCCTCTGTTAAGGATTTAGAGAACAATTTTTTAAAGGAATTTTGAAGGATTTTTGGTTCAGTTGGCACTTTCAGTTGCAGAAATACTCTCAATTTTGAAGGACATTTTGTTCTATTTTAAAATTAATTTTAAAGAAATTTTAGATAAAATTTAGAGAAATTTATAGGAATTTTAAATAAATTTTAAAGGAAATTTAAAGAAATTTTAAAGTAATTTTAAAGAAATTTAAAAGGAATTTTAAAGGAATTTTAAAAGTAAGTTTAAAGGAAATTATAAGGAATTTAAAAGGAATTTTTAAGGAATTCAAAAGAAAGTTTTAAAGAAAATTTAAGGGAATTTTAAAGGAAAATTTAAGGAATTTTTAAAGGAATTTGAAGGATTTTTTTAGGAATTTTAAGAAATTTTTATGAATTTTAACGAAATTTTAAGAAATTATTAAAGCATGGGGGTAAAAAAGTCATTTTACCTCTTAACTGTTAGAAAATTAACAGAAAAGGACGGGAGGTGGCTATAGGTCCAATTTATAAGAGTTTGGGTGTGTTTAGGGTATTATAAAAACTAGGTGTGTTTAGGGTATTAATACTAACTTTAGGTGCCAATAGGTCATTCTCCCAAAAAAAACTCCCCATCTTTTTCTTCCTCTCCCGAATCAAATAATTGTTCAGGGCACCAATTCCCAGTTAAGATACAGAGGGAAACAAGTCTTAGAGCATCTGTAGTCGTTTGCCAAATATGCATAATATGCATATTTGGCGCAAAACGGAGCTGCAGTCGTTTGCCAAATATGGCTACAGTAGATTGCCAAAAATTTGAGAAGTTTTGAGAATTATCCATATATGAGAGACGGCACTTCAAGTGCCGTCGCACGAAATTTTATTTTTTTTAAATTGTCGGACGGCACTTGAAGTGCCGTCGTACAAAAAAAAAATTTTTAATGGTCGGACGGCAATTCAAGTGCCGTCCCACCAAAAAAAAATTAATTTCGTAATTAAAAAAAACAAAAAAACCCCAAAAGAGCCCAACTCCTCGGACGGCACTTGAAGTGCCGTCCCACAACTTTTGGTGTTTTTTGCAATTTTTGAATTGTTTTTGTAATGTTTTTGTAATTTTTATAATTTTTTTGTAATTTTTATAATTTTTTTTGTAATTTTTGTTTTGCACTTCGAATCCTTTTTTCCTTCGACGGCACTTCGAGTGTCGTCGCTCCAATTATTATTATTATTATTATTATTTTTCGCTCCGACGGAGCTTCGAGTGCCGTCCCACAAATTTTACGTGTTTTTTTTAATATAAAATGCTAAAAAATAGCTTTTGACGACTGCAGCAAAACTTCGATTGCTATTTTCATTTATGCATATATGCATATTTTTACCCTCAACGACTACAGATGCTCTTAATGTGTATATTATATAAGACTGCAGCCCCTTTTCCCATTTTTTTTTTAAAATTTTTTTTCAAATTTTTTTTATAGTTTTAAGTATAATTTATCTTGGTTATGTTTAGCATTCTCTAGTGATTTGAGGAACAAATTTGGAGAAGATTCTCTAGTGATTTGAGGAACAAATTTGGAGAAGGAAGAGGAAGTTAATATATGATAGAATTAACTGACAGGTTAGGATCATTTTAAGTTACTGAGGTCCGGTATACATTTATCTACAGATTGAATTACATTTTTTTTTCTCAATGAATAATGCAATACCAGTGTAATTAATTGTGGTATAGTGTTCAATCGCCGCGGCCGGCTAAATGTGTCAAATAGAAACATTAGCAGAATTCGTTTGTGCCTCGACAGTTTAGTGTAAATTATCCTTTATTTATTGGCTTTCATATCAAGTGTTACATTCCTCAATGATATTGGTCACCATTGAATAAGTTTTTTTTTTTTTTTTTTTTTGAAGTAAAAAGTGGAATAAGGTCACCCTGTTTCATTAATCAGAAATTAATAAAACAAGCCCGGTGAACCGGGAGAAATACAAAATACAGTGCAGGAAAAAAAGTACGGTGCAGGAAATAAAACATAAACCCCCAACAAAACCCTGAGGGGTGGGTTTAAACCTCCATGTCTCAAACAACCAAAAGTACAATAGGCCAAGTACGAACTAGTAGAGACTGCAGACAATGACTAGTATGGAAGGTGGGACCTCTCAGTCCAGTGTCGGCCCAAACCCTACCTCCTCATCATCAAAGTCCTCCACCTGGAAGACTCTTGCAATCCTCCATCTCGCTCTTGTGGCGGCAGCTACAGCCCAAAAAGAAATAAGATGCATGATATGAGTAAGGTTACCAGAAATACTACTACATGAAGCACGAAAATAAAAATTGTTTCTGTCTAGCCATAACACCCATGTGGTTGCCGCAATGGCCAAGTACCACGCATCCTTCATTTCGTTGCGAATTGATGCGAATTTGGGGCCAATCCACAAGTCCTCATATTCGCCGGGGTAGTCACTTGTTCCTAGGGCTCTTAAAACCTCTACCATGGTCGCCTTACTCCTTGGGCAGCGAATAAACAGGTGATTCAAAGTCTCTGTATGCATGCTGCAGAATCCACAGTCGGTCGCAATCTGTGGTTGTCTTTTGGCCAGGTTTTCTCTTGTAAGGATTGCATTATTGAGCACTAGCCAGAGGAATACTCTGACATTCAGTGGTGTTTTCGCCTTCCATAGCACCTGTGCCCAGCAGGGTCTGCATCCCCTGAAGTGAATACGATGGTACAGGGATTTGACCGTAAAAGCACCCTTGGTCTCGAGTCCCCATCGCATCTGCTCCGGGCCTTGGGTGCACATCGTCCTGGACCGTGTGATGTGTGTTTGTAATTCGAGCAGTTGCTGGCGTAATCCTGGGGTAAGATTTCCTCGGAATGGCGGCCTCCAATTACCCCTCTTCCAAGTCTCTGCCACCGAGATATTGGGTCGAGTCGATTTGGCATACAGCTCTGGGAAGGTTTCCTTCAGTGTATGAGCACCACACCACTTATCCCACCAAAATCTGGTAGACCGTCTATTATCGATGGTTGACGTAACTGCTGAGTTGAACGGTCCGCTAGCTTTGGAAATTCCTTTCCAGAATCGCGAGACCTTAGCCCCTACTCGAAAGCCTAGATTTCTCGTACCTTTTCCCCGAAGGTAAGGTTGAATGAATTCCTGCCATCCTTCTCCACCGTGGTGAAAGACCTTCCACCACCATTTCCCCAACAGAGCAAGGTTCATGTCTCTAAGGTCTATGATGCCTAGCCTTCCATGCTTCTTCTTCATACAAGCGATACTCCATTTGATCAAGTGGTAACCTCCCCTATTGGAATTTGCCCCTTTCCAAAGAAATCTTCTTCGGACTCGGCCAATCCTTTGGATAACCCACTTTGGAAGTTCAAAGAAAGACATGTAGTAAATGGGCAGATTAGACAGAACCGAGTTAATGAGTACCACTCTTCCTCCCAGTGACAGCGATTTTCCTTTCCAGCCAGACAATCTGTCCTCCACCCTATCTATAATAGGTAGCCAGTCCGACTTAGTTAGCTTCCCAGGTTTGAGTGGGAGCCCTAAGTACTTGATTGGGAACTCATTCGTCACACAATTTAGAATAGTGGCATGTTCCCGAGCTTCTGCATCAGAAAGCGTAATGGGAATCAGTGCACTCTTGTGAAAATTTATCCTGAGACCTGACCAGGCTTCAAAACAGTAGAGGGCTCCTTTAAAGCAGACTGATTCTGATCTGGTCCCATTTCCAAATAGGAGGGTGTCATCAGCATACTGGAGAATCGTGCACCCTTGATTGGAGTTTCTGCTGGCCACGGGCGTGATCCACTCCTTTTTTTGGCAATTTTCTAGCATTCCCCTTAGCACATCTGCTACAATAGTGAATAGAAGTGGGGATAACGGATCCCCTTGCCGGAGTCCTTTCTTGCAAGGAAAAGGTGTTCCTGGCCTTCCATTCACCGATACTGCCGTTTTACTAGTGAGTAAACACTGTTTGATCCATCTAATCCATTTGTCCCCGAATCCTCTCCCTCTGAGAGCCTCCAGTAAACATTCCCAGTCGACAGAATCGTATGCCTTCTCAAAGTCCAGCTTCAGGAGGAAGTTCTTAGAGTTGCTCTTATGGCAGTGGTGGATAACTTGCTCAGCAGTGGCCACGCAGTCTAGAATACATCTGCCCTTGATGAAGCCTGTCTGGATTTTGCTGATTATACTGTCCATTATATTCCCCAGGCGGATGGCCAGAACCTTTGTGATGATTTGGGCCGAGCAATTAATGAGGCTAATTGGTCTAAAATCCCCCACGCGCTTAGCATCCTCCTGTTTGGGCATGAGGACCACTTCCGCAAAGTTGAACATGCCCAATCTAAGATTGTTATGAAAAAACTCCTCCATCAGTGCCATAATGTCCCCTTTAATTTCTTTCCAGAACACTTGGAAGAACATCATTGGGAAGCCATCTGGTCCCAGCGACTTGTCCGTTCCCATTTGATGGATGGCCTTTTTCACCTCTAGTTCCGAAAAAGGTGCCTCTAAAGAGGCCAGAAATTGCGATGTGTCGTTCTGGTATTCCTGCCAGTAATCTTCCCTCAGTGGGACCCTGATATCATTCTTCCTTCCAAAAATACCCTTGTAGTAATTTTGAAAGGCTGTGGAGATCGCATTTTTGTCTTGCAAGGTTCCCATATCCGTCTGAATTGAGAGGATGAGATTGGATCTACGTCTTGCGCTTGCCACTCTGTGGAAGTAGGCTGTGTTCGTGTCTCCCTCTTTGAGCCACGAGACCCTTAATCTTTGTTGCCACTTAATCTCTTCCAATTTATACAGATTGGCTACGTTTTCCCGGAGCTCTAGTAGTGTGCTTCTTTCTTCCCGTGTTAGGACTCTCGTCTCTTCCACCCTTTCAAGTTCATCGATTCCTTCCAGAAAGGAATCTTTAGCACGCCAGATGGTCGAGAACCTAGATCGATTCCATCTACGCAGCCTCCTTCTCAATCTGCGGATTTTTTTACACCATCGGAATGCAGCATCCCTACCAACAGTTGGGAGCGCCCAATTTTTCATAACCATGTGATGAAATCCTTGGATTTCCAGCCAAGCCTTCTCAAATCTGAATTTCCGTGGTCCCTGCGATCTGCGTGCTCCCACATCGAGTAGGATTGGGGTATGATCTGAAGTGGGTTTCGGAACCGATCTAGCTGTAGCTAACAAAAATTTGGCTTCCCACTCCATCGATACTAATATCCTGTCCAGCTTGGCCATAACCGGAGCCTCTTGCATATTAGACCAAGTAAAAAGTCTGTCATTGATGGGGATGTCGATCAGCTCCAGTTCCGTAATCACTTTATTGAACTCCTCTCTGTATCTGTCGCTGGAGCCTCTTCCCTTGTGCTCGAAAGCAAATCTAGTGATGTTGAAATCACCCCCAACAATCCAGGCTCCTGACCACCATTGCTTAATATCGATCAGCTCTCGCCAGAAGGCGTCTCGGTCTGTAGCCACATTCGGCTCATAAACTACAATCACCGTCTGCACCCAATCATCGGATTGTCTCTTCAGTCGAGTAGTCAGGGAGAACGTTCCACTGTACACCTCGATGCAAGTGAGGATATCCGAATTGAAACCTATAGCGATCCCTCCTAAGGCTCTAGCTGACAGCCGTAACACCCATTCCTTGATTCTGTTACCCCCGACTCTTTTGAGCTTGAGCCCGTGCTGAAGTTTGGTCTCCTGCAACCCTACTACATCCGCCTTGGAGTTGTTTATGACGTCCCTTACCATATCTCTCTTTCCCCATCCCCCAGCCCTCTAACATTCCAGAATAGTGTATTCATTGGGGGACTGTGTCAGCGGTGATGGTTGGTGTAGGTGTGGGGCCGGCTACATCCTCGGGGATGTCTGTCGACCCAGTGCTATTTCCTAGGGCGTTCTCATAGCTAGTTCAAACCCTTTCCGTTTCCCAACCCCTAATTTTATTAAGTAGTAGAGTGTTACGCTCTGTGTCACACACCTCTAACCCACATATTTTAGCAAGGAGAAACACATCAGAGTCGGACATGAAATTTAAAATAGTTGCTAAAAAACTGCTCGTACCTCCGTTGTCGAATTTTGCAGCCTTAGCTGCCGCTGCTACTTCGAGATAGTCATCCAGGGACTCCATATGAGCCCGCTTGGGCGATCACTGCACTCTGAACCCAACCATCCTGCGTGAGGATCCAGAGCTATCTGCAGCTGCTGATTCTGGAAGGGTGGACAGAACCATCTCTGGCGACATCTGTGTGTTAGCGATGAACTCGAGATCGTCTGAGTGCTCATCTGTGAATACAAATTCTTCGTCAAGATTTAGACGCTTGTCACAATCGCTGTCTGTTTGCTGAGCATCCCGTTGCAGTTGATGCTCTCTTGTTGCGGACTCCTCATTGAGCCCGCAGACTGGCGACTCAATAGTAATAGTGGTACTCTCCTTTACGGTCCCCTCAATGGGCCCGTTCCCCATCTGAGAAATTGTCTGAATGTCTGACACTAGAGAATTACACTCTTGAGAGGCAGTAGAGTGCGTTGTGGACCTCTCTTTGGGCCCACAAACGCCAATAAAAGGAGCACATATCGCCACACTCTCAGCAGGCCCATTATAAGGCAGATCTAAAACATTGCCGCGTTCCATTCTACCACTTGCCTCGAAAATATCGCTAGCGGCTTTAACAGGGTGGGCGGTAAAGTTACCCCCACTGCCAGCTGGCTTCGACTGATTGCTGGGATTTTCGGCTACCTCAGATGGCGTGAAGATCAAAGAATGCTTCGTTAACAACAACTCTCTGGCTTTTCCTTTTTCCTTCGCTACCAAGGCAAAAGGTGCTTCAGAGCAGTCTTCTTCCCCACTTTTGCTAATCTAAATTGCTCCAAAACCCCTGTCTTCTTTCCCAAAATCGCCTCTGAAAAAGCCTCTCTTTGTTACCCACTCCCTCAGCGCCAAACTCGTACTCCTTTGGGTTCTTTTTGCTGGGTTGCGCAGATCGTCGCTCTTCTCTTTCCCCAGAGTGGGCACAGACTCCTGTCGCGCTTGCTTCAAAGGAGCTTCTTTTTCTTTTTCTGATGCAAACCAACGCTTTGTGACCCACTCTCTAGTCGAAAGTGTCTCTGCGCCTGTTACCATCCCCAGACTGGAGGTCTCTTCCACCAACCCCTGTCGCGGAGCCTGCATGTTGTTGCAGACTGGAGCTTTGCCCTTTTTGGGGTTTGTAGGCCCTGTCCCTCCCCTCTGTGCCACTGCACGCCCTTCCAAAAAAGGAGTTTCGAGCAGGTCCTCCGTTCGATCCACTGAGTTGAAGGTCCTAGAGGGCTTTTGACCGTTGGGTCTGACGGAGTGATAACTGCCTTGATCTTCTTTGGACGGAGGGACCTCCGCCGGTGCATGTCAGCACCGCTCTAACCCCATTGCTGCCTTGATGATCTCCCGGTGAGCCTCTCTACTTCGTGGGAGCCATCTATTGTGAGGGGCTTTGATGGCGAGAGAACTTGCTTGTAGGATCTGCTATCTCTGAGGGAAGTTGTTCGCTTAGGGGAGGTGATAGTCGCCTGTTCCTTTTGTGTTTCTTTTCTCTTGTCAAGCCCAAATCTAACAAGATATGATTCATCGAAAGAATACACCTTAGCAAATCTCGGCATCAAGGAGATATCAGCGCTTCTGACTAGAACCCTTGCCGAGACAATCTCAGATCGGCGTACTGTCTTCTCATCTATCTCTTCCACAGTCCCGAAATTCGCTACTATCTCTTGAAGAGCTTCCTTCTTCCAAAAGTGTAAGGGGACGTTATGGATCCAATTCTAATACTTATCACCCTGTGGGAGCTCTGCTCAGAAAGTTGGCGTCCAAGCGCTGAACTCGATTTGGAAATGGCCAAAGTCGACAACCCCCAAGCTTAAAACCTCTGCGACCTTATCCGATGATGGGAAAGAGACCAGAAATTGCAAGTGGCAAAGCTTCTTAACAACCCAATCCCTATGGGCTCTCATAGGCCACTTGTCGGAGAGTGCTTGCATGAGATGTGCCTCCAAAGGCCTACCAGCTCTGACTTTGGCAATGGCGCACCATTGCCGCAGCCAGCGTTCTTCGTTTTTGATAGTCTCAAGGCTCTTAGCCAGTCTGATAATGGTGGGATTATCGGGGGACCTACTCCTGCTCACTGGACGCTCTTCATCGCTTTGAGTTTCCACCACGTTGGTGCATACATAAGAGAGATGCCCCCACTTCATGCATTTGAGGCACCGTACTTCTTTGGTGCACTCACTCCTATAGTGGCCTAGGTCCCTGCAGTTGAAACACGGAGATGGCTTTCTCTTGCCCTTCCTCTGCTTCTTCTTGTGGTGGAGCTAATCGGTGTGAAGGTTAGTAGAACCGGCTTGAATTTTGTTTTTCTTACCCCCAACCTGAACCCATTGCCCCTCCCTCTCCTCCTCGCCGGAATTTCCATCTTCTAAAGTCCCATCTAGCGCAGCCCCTTGATGGTCTCGCTCGGCGTAGGATTTAGTAGCGTGGATCTCCCGTGATGTTGGAGTTGTGAGCTGAAAGGTGGTGGGATTGGGGTGGGTGGTCGTGGCAGTTTGTATTGACTCATGGGGTTCCCTATGGGTGTTGAGGTGGTGGTGGTGGGGGGGGGGGGTCCGAGTGGTTATGCTTGTGTTGTATTGAGGGTTGTTGAGGACGAAGGGGTGGCTGAAACCTTGGTTTGGTGATTGGTATGGTGTTGGAATTGGTGGGAGGAAGATGTTGCCTGCGTGTCCCAATCTCGAAACCTCTATGAGTGTGGGCCCTGACGTGGTGGTGACGGAGCTGTAATGGTGGGGTCTTCTTACGCCTATATTGGCCAGTAGGAGGACCCCATTATTGGGCCCTCCCCCCGTAAAACTCCTCATATCGGCGTTGCGGATCGTAGCGATGATGATCGTTGTTCCTCCCCTCGCGACGTTGCTATGCACGTTGGTGTACACGCGTCGGGGAGCGAACACGTATGAGCTCACGACCTTCTCCCTCATGGGGGTGTGGAATCACATGTTGTGGGGGCAACAGTGGTGCCGCAGGGACGTTAACTTCGCTGGGAAGTGTGGGAGGAAGTTGTTTTTGCGGTGGGGCTGAGGCCGAAGGAGGCGACTCCGAGGGTGGTGTAGAAGCAGAAGCTGGTGGTGCCGGTGGGTGGCGGACCCACTCATTGGGCCCGCACCCACTGAGCTGCAGTATTGACAGTACAGTGGACGGCATGTTGGTGTTTGCACAGAAGAAGAAGTGTGGATAGAGGGGAACTGGAGGGAGAGGGCTGATGCGGTGAAGGTTGCAGAAGGTAGGGATGAGGTCAGGTTACGAAGCAGCGTTGGGAGCAGCGTTGGGAAGGAGGTCGAAGGAGAAGATCAGAGGAGGCAGAGAGGGGGAAGCATGGGTGAGTCGGAGCCGGAGTTCAGCAGGGGTGGGGAGGGGAGATTTGGGTTAGGTGGGAGCAGTTTTTTTACCATTGAATAAGTTACTTTATATATATAGGGGATTCATCTCTAATCTATAATATCTAATATTATAATGAGAGAATTGAGGTTATCATTTGTAGACAACAAATTATTTAATTTCAACCATTCATTTTTAAGTAGGACTATATATATCATTCATTTACTAAACTATTGTTAGTTACCATAATATCCTCAAAATTCAAATTTATTTACGACAAGAGTAATTTGTAAAGAGTATGTGATGAGTAAAGGGAGGTCTCAGGTTCGAGGCCAGCTTACATCTTAGTATTTACTCTATTAATTTTTGTGTGTGATTAAAACTTGCATATTACTAGTTGTTTTGAATGAGGGGGATATATAATGAAGATTACAGCACATGTAAACGGTGATGACTATAAGTGGATCCTAAGCGTACATCAATATGTGATAATGTTTAGAGCATTACCAACCCATCGGCATTTAGGAGGGGAATCGACAAATTTGCACCCCCCCCCCCCCCCCGGTGCGCGAGTCGGCAAAGGGTGGGCCACAGTCAGCAGAAAAAAAAAAATGGCGATGGGAAATGGAACCGCATATTTGCAGTTCCATTTCCACACCGCAAACCGTGGGCCCCTCCATTGTTTGCAACCCCCCCCCCCCCCCCCCCCCCTCCTCATTTGAGCAAACGATTTTATGGAAAATGATTTCTTGTTTGTTTGTTTGATTTTATTCTTTAAACTTCCGTTTATGTTTGTACTATTGTTAATTTTTCACCGAGATCTTCAATATGGGACCAATATTGGATATCTTCCAGATTCATTTTAAGTTTTCAAAATAATAACATGAATCAATAATAATTATATTAATGAGAAACACGAATTCATAAATATTCATAAAAAATTATAAAACATACTACTAAACTCCCCCGAACACAAATAATTCTAATAACAGGGGTAGTCATTGTTTTCCCCCAAAAACTGGGTCGAATTACTGAACTTCCCTGAATAGAAGGTGGGATCTGAATCACCTAAGAGACCCTGAAAATAGTCAGTTGTATTTGCAGGTCCTTATTGTTGGGATTCACGAAACCCTCTCTCTCGAATTTCCTTATTTCTGCTTCGCAACCATTCACGATCATCCAGATCAGTCATGGATTCCAAATTGGTTAGCATAATTTTATTATTTTCACGTTCACGATATTTTCAATCTTACATTGTCCAGTATTGATTAACTGTTGGTTTTTTTTCTTCCAACAAACTCCTGTAATTTTTGATTGGATTCTCTGATTTCCTTATTGATTTGTTTCCTGTCAATATTGTCTTTTTTTCCCCCTTCGCTTTGTTTCTTCCAGTAGGTCTAATTGGTGAAGAAACTTCAGCTTGTTGCTCAGGTTGAACCTCAAATTCATTTGTACTTAAATCTACTCAGAAGGAAGATATTCCATCTGATTTGGATGTACGAGAACCAGGTTGGGAGCCTTCCAGTGAATTATTTCTCCTATGTAGCTTAGCCAGTGGAGATCGTTTCATCTTTCCTCCTCCTTCAGAAGCGGCCACATGTACATAAATTTGAAACTCTTTCTTTTGAAAGTGACATCCATTTGGAGAGTTTTATGTGCCATCTCTAACTACAAAAAATATTAAACTGAAATATTAATTGCATAATTTTTAATTATAACAACATATAAAAAAATATGTAAAATAATACTTACAATATCAGCTTGAGAAGTACCGCTTGGATTTATGTTCTTCACTTCACGAAGAGCATCGAAAAATTTGCTAACTACGGACATCAAATCAGACATACGGTTGGACAAACACTTCAACGTTCCTTGAGATTATGGAGGCTTACCATTATTGAATTTTGCAGCAACTCGTTGCCATAACCTATCTCCTTTTTTATTTATACCGACAATAGCATCTAGAGAGGTGTCACGATATGCATGACATAATTCTATATCCTTTAATTCTAAATAAAATCTGGAGGTAGTAGCAGATTATGATATTTGGATATGACATGCATTTTTTGCCTACCAGACTCTAACAACGGCATCAATGTGTTGGAATCTTCGCTATTATTTGTTGATCTTGCTGCAGGTAAATCTGTTACGGTTAAATATTTTATTATGGGAAATGAGTATGACACGGGTTATTATTTAGCCGATGACATATATCCTAAATGATCTACACTTGTTCAGACATTCGTGATCCCCTGGGCCTGCTAAGCAGTATTTTTCTATGAAGCAATAATCATGTATGAAAGACGTCGAACGTGCATTTGGTGTTCTTCAATCACATTGGGTAATCATCAAGGGACCAACTCGTTTTTGGAGTAAACGTGCATTGCATGATATAATCACTACGTGTATAATAATGCAAAACATAATCATCGAGGACGAGCGAGATATAAATGTGCCAGTTAGGGAATTTAGTCATACAATTGCCCCTGAGATATCGATGCTTGCCAATGATGCAACCCAATTTAATCAGTTTCTTGCCCGACACAAAAAAAATTAAAGACAAGGAAGCTCATTTTGAACTTCAGAATGGATTAATTGCTTATTTGTGGGAACGACACAGTGCTAGACTGCTAGTACTTCAGGTGTTTAATTATTAATATTTTTGTAATTTGAATAAGGTAGTACTCTTTTTTCTACGGTTTTTTAACGAGGCCATTAATAATTGTATTATCTCTTTTTTAGTAAGTGTATTATCTATTTCTAAATAATTGTATTATAACTTTTCAATTATTTGTATTATCTTTTTTGCATTAAAAAATATTGTTGTGGGGAAAAAAAATTAAAACAAAAATTTGGAACCCCAAAATGGGGATTGGATACCCCCAAACCAAAATGACATATTCTAAGAGCATCCACAGTCGTGTGCTATATATGCATAATATGGCATATGAGCTACAACAGACTGCTATATTTGGAAAAGGAAATAGCAATATCCATATTATAGCGGACGAAACATGATGTTTCGTCCAAGAAAATTTTTGAATTAAAAAAAAATTCACGGACGAGGGGAATGCCTGATCTGATAGGAAATGGTTTAGATAGTTAATTAGTTAGATCATTAAGTTTAGTTATATAATTGATCACTAATTAGTGATTAAATGGGACAAACAGGGCAGCAAGGTCATTGCGTCGACTTTTGCATTTTTTTTCTTCCAAATTCTAAAAAGTTAATTAAAAAATAATATAAAATACAAAAAATGTAAAATATTCCGAAATTTAGATTGGACGAAACATCATGTTTTGTCTGTTCAATTTTTTTCTCAACTTTGCTATTTTTTAGCTTTTTCATGACTGCAACGAAACTACAAATTGCTATTTTTATTTATGCATTTTGTCATTTTTTAGCTTTCACGACTGTGGATGCTCTAAGGAATATGTTAAAATGGAATTCCAAAATGGTGATGGGGATGAGGTTGGGTTGGGATTGGGAATGCTCTTATGACTTGTTTGTGAGTGGTTAATGTGTAAGCGAAATGCATATTATACTATATCTTAAGCTAATAGGCCTACCCCCTCTCTACTTTCTCCATTTTGAAATAGAGAAAGGAAAGCAAAAGTATGAAATCACACCTACCTTAATACGTGCACACCACACTTTTTATTTAAGGAAACAAAATACAAAAACAAATACAGAAAGAAAAAAAAACCCTTCCTCTACCAACTCCCTCTCCTCCAAAATCCTGCTAACCCTCCTCCCCCAAATCTCAGCAGTCATCGTTCGCTAGCCCACCCAAACCCTCGCCGTCGACGCTCTTAGGCCTGCCATGGGTGATGGCACCATTGGTAAGAATTCTCCTATGAGAAATTAGGGTTTTTGAATTCCTAATTTGTTTTGTAATATTGTATTCATGAAACCCTAATTTACCACCCGCTTTTACTCTTAATTTCTAATTAGGGCGTTTCTATTCTTGAAATTTCTGAATCCAAACCCTAATTATGGATTAGAAAATAAAGATTGGTTATTTTCAGACCAAATCCTAACAAATGTTCTGTTCTTGATTCTTTGTTTCTTCAGATTCAAATCAATTAGATTTTAGAGACCATGGTAGAAATTGGATTTTTGAAGGCGAAGAAATGAAGAAAATAATAAATTGTGGGAAAGTAAGAGGTAATGTAAGTGTTTATTATATGTTTTTTTTGGTTTATTTATTGGTTTACACTACTCTCTTCAATGTGTACTCTCAGAGATTATGGAGATGGTAGTTAGGCCTATATATCATGCCGTCGTTGCAAAATTGGCCTAGATGTAGGTTACCTGAAGATCAACTTTTATTCTTCAATTTGATGGTAATTGTGTTCACTACTTCTCATAATTATTTCTCATGAAAATTTACTTTTGTTAAGTTTCTTGAGCTTTTAATTTATTTTTAGCAATCTCTCATAATTATTTTAGCAATCTTTCTTCAATTAGAATTATTGTTTTAGTTTTTATATCATTTTTTGGGTAATATTTAATTTGTTTGTGTTTGAGTTTTTTTCTGCTTTTTTATGATAATATGGTCAAGTTTTAAGATTCGGGATCAGATGCAAACCTAATAATGTAGGGTTTCAGATTAGCTAAAAAGTGTGGTTGTCTCAGATCCAAAACTTTCCCTTTTACCTGAGTCTTTTACTTGCTTCTTTTTGGGGATTTCTTCGTCGGGTTTAGCAATCAGCCTCAAATCCAAAAGCAGTTCACCCCCTTCCTTTCCTCTTTCAACTAAGTTGCATCTGTTCTTGGTAACTGGTTCCAACGGTCCATTTCCCCGCAACTCCTTCTATGGCTTCCATTTCTAGCTAATCTCAGGTCTGCACATGGATCTGAACGTGGATCTGAGCAAGAGACCGGTGGATCTGAGAATGTTTTGGTCGAAAGGTCGTGCCTTTGACTCTCCTTTGTTGACCTTTCTGGACCGTTGGGTGATGGGATCATCCTACATTATTATTTTGGGTATTGTTGGTGAATATAATATTGTTGGTGAATAATGATTTCAATTTTCTGGATTTTTATAAATTATTTTGGGTATTTTTGCAAATATTGTTAAATGAAGGGTGTTTTTGCAAAAGTGCCACTTGGAGGCAATTTTTCAAAAGGAGTTGGGTTTTCTGGGCTGCATGAGACCGACCAGTAATTAGGGGGATCTAGGAGTTTAAATCTCACATTATTTGGATTTCTAACTACCTTATATATTGGGTCTAGTTATGGAAAGATTTTCTTTAAAGGGTATTTCACAAAATCTTCTCAAAACCCTAAGAAAAATAAATATCAATTTTAGTTACTAAACTACTGCCCCCTCCCCCCCCCCCCCCAAATTGTGAAAACCCGAAAACTATAATTGCATCATAGGTGTTGTATCTTGAAGTTTTGCAAAAGAGAGGAAGAGAAGACTTTCTTGTTGCTTTGTTTTCTTCAAAATTCAATATTCTTTCAAAAGGTGAGTGATGTTTTTGCTCTTTATTCATTGAGTATAATGACTTTTCTAGTAGGATGCATGCTAGAGGGCATTTTTATGGTTGATGCAATGAATGGTTGTGATGGATAACAGAAAACTCCTTAATTGATCATCTATATAATGAGTTGATGATATGATTGTGAAAATGAGATGATAAATTGAATAGAATACATGTTGAGATTTTTATTGGATTATAAATTGATGGATCTAAGTGAACCAATACTCGAAAGCAACATCATCATGAAGAAAATCTGAAATTTATGTGGGATCCATTAGGTATGGTTGGCCGAAATTCATCTTTTTGCACAAATCCAAATTTTTATACCATGCTTGATAATTCATGTATGAATCAATGTGGAATGTGTGTAAGACTTGTAGATTTCGACATCTAGTTGATAAAGATAAACTTTTACTTATATGAGAAGTGGTTGATCTAAATTGTCAAACTATTGTTATGTGTGACTAGTGTGCAAATTCAATAATAGTTTCATTTACACGTATGGGAGACGGATGAACAATTAGTTGCTATTTTTTCTCTTCTATTTGGGATGAGGAGAAGAGTTGTGGTTGGGTTGGATCTATTGTGAAAAGTGAAGAAAAATGAGTTTTGTGAAATGGAGATTTGGAATATATGTTAACGAAGGTCTTTTTCGACGAACTAGATTTTTGATGTGCATGTGTATTCACTTTTCTTTGGAAGAAGAAATTGTGACTGGGTTTATTGATGATTAAGCGATTTCATGAAAAAGTTTCTTTAAATCATTTGTTTAATGCTATGATTCAAAATTGAGATCTTGTGAAGATAGGGAAAAGTTTTGATTAAAGTATGAATTGAGATAGTTTTGGACAAGTTTGTGCCTATTGTATTATAGATTTTATCTTGAGAAAACTACGTATTTATTCATACATAAACCTGTATCAGTTTTCGAAGAAATTGCAAATCTGGCTATAGTAGATTTCGACAAGACGGTCGATTCCATCGCTTTTGAATGCGTTTTGACAGTCGACTGACATGCCCCAATCTGTAGCCTATCGAAGATGACAGTCGACTGCAGTGTTTTGTGCTTTGGCTGTCGGTCGACTGCCATGTATTGATTTCCACATTTATCTTTTGCTGCAGTTTTTGATTGTTTATTCCTCTTTTATAAATGTTAAATCTTTGTTCTCTAGAGTGTTTAGACTCAGATTAGTTGTATTTCCAGAAAGTAGGTGTTCTCAAATTATTGTGCATTAAATTCTTATGTTGGTGGTTTTAAAAGAGTATTGTATTTTCGAGATTGAAGAGTATTCCGTTACGAGTTATCTTCTACTAGTTATTTACAGTCTGGATTGAGATTGTTTCAGTTTTTATTGAGTAAATTATACCGTTGTGACTGCACGTGGAAGTGCTTTGTTTGATGGTTGGATTTTATAGAAATTCTCTTAACTTTTCAAACGAATTCGAAAGATTTGAGTTGTTGTGATAACTTTGGGTTTTGTCTGAGACTCCTCGAATACCACATGAGCAGCACCTCGATCCTAATAATTTCGGAGATCAATCCCACACCGTAGGAAATTCCAAAGACTATTTCACTCACACCTCGATAATTCCAGGGACTATCTCACACTGCAGATCATACTGAGTTCAATAACTTATGTTTGTACTCATTTCCTCATATCACCATCGAGTGTCTGTCCTTATCTTATTAAGTTCATTTAATTAACTACAAAATTCCTAGAGTTGGTGTACCCTACCGGACTTAACTCAACGAAAAAACATCAAGGCCCAAACTGGCCATAAACCACAAAATCTCAACTGCCGCTATACTATGATCTGCGGTGTGAGGTAGTCCCTAGAATTATCGAGGTGTGAGTGAAATAGTCTCTAGAATTTCCTGCGATGTGGGATTGATCTCCGAAATTATTGGGATAGGGATTGACCTCCGGAATTATCGTGGCATAGGCTATATACTCACAGAATATCTAAATCTCGAAGTAGTCATTGTAGTAGGATAGTTACATAACATGGGATCGAACCCTATCAAGAGGAGAACGACAAGGGCTTGCACCGGACCTATGTATGGTGGGATGCATAGAATCTGACAAGTATGCGTTAGTAATCATCATAAGCATTGTGTTTTCTTGACTTGTATTATGCATGCTTGTTTTCTTTGTTTTTCTTACACTTGACACTTAGCCTAGTTTCACTTGATGATTTATGCTCTTTTTATTGTTATTTCATATTTCATTCGTTATTACCATGTCAATATGTTGACTATGATTTTGTTCTCTATGTTCCATTTAAGTTGTATTTCTTTTGAAACATTACTCACACTGTTATGGCTGACCCCTGTAGTTTTGGGGGTTAGGGATATCTCTAGCCTCATGTTTTACAGGTAGGTACCATTAGCAAGGAGTTGGGAGCATGTGCTAGAATGTTTAAATGTTTTCGCATATGTTGTAAAAAGATTGATTGTAAAGAGTAAATTTGTATTTATGATGCTGTGCTGTAAAAAGAATTGTAATTCAAGGTGTTTAATTTCCGTTATGCTTGTAAAAGAGATGATGTAATAAAAGTTTTAAATTTTCCTATGTTTTGTACTATGTTTATTATTGTAATTGAAGTTGATGCTGGGAATTTGTGCCACGTATTTTTGATTTTATTTATTGGAAATTCGGGGTGCTACAGAGTTGGTATCATATCACGCTTCAATAGTAATGTTAAACATGGTAGAAGGAAAAAACCTAAGTGTGGATACTAGAGCGTGAGTACCTAGGTGTGGACATTAGAAGTGTGAGTACCTAGGGTGGACACTAGAAGTGTGAGTACCTAGGTGGACATTAGATATGTGAGTTGCTGTTTTGATCATGAATGCTTGTAGTGAAATTTGAATTATTTGCATGCCTAGATTCGACTAAAAAATTCTTTACTGTAAGTGGGTTGGTTGTTTTCGCATGAATAGAAGATGAATGGTTTGTTTTCTCTTGCTGTTATAATTAATTTTAATTATTTTTATTATTGACGTTTAATTGGTTATTGACTTATCTACTTTTGTACAAATCTAATTACAATTTTAAAGTATGTTTTGCTAATTCTATCCTATTTGTTCTATAGAAATGAGTTTTATTATTGAAGTTTGGAATGTGGCGAGTAGAGCTCTTCCTTTTCTATTGGTGTTTGCAGTTATAGTTTTGGATGACGTAATGTTTGGTTTTCGGATACTACAATAATTACATCGTAATTAACAACATTTACTTAAATTTTATCTTCTTTCGATTGTTGTTCTGAATACATAATGTTTAGTATGTAGACTACCTTTTTCTTTCTCTTTTATGTTTTATATTTTTATTTTCTTTCTTATAATTTTGTCTTTCATATTTTTATGTACTTTTATGTTTACTCATTTATTTTACTATTACTATTACGCACTATATTAGTTCCAATTCCTACTTATTGAATTATTAATTTCTTTTTATTCCTATTATATTTTTTCCACATTCATTTATATATACCTGATTTTTCGATACTGTAATTTCCATCACTTTGTATTGTCTTATTTTCGGTGTATTTAAACTCGATTGTAATACTTTTACTCATGTGAATATGAGATACCTCTGCACATTGAAATTTTATTCTATTTATTTTGTTCTACACCTTATATTCAATGCATTTATTATTACTTATTGATTACTACTTTTATTGTGTCTACTTTTCAAGACTTACTAGTAACATGCACGTGCGATGCACGTTTTAATTAAATTTTTTATTTTTATTTTTTAGAGAGTAAATAATAATACGTAATTTGTCATCGAACCTGAGACATCCGTTTACCCTCATAGTCGAGCTCCTCCCCTCACACAACCCGAGCTCCCTCCAAACCCAAGCTTGCTCACTGTCTTCATCCTGAAAATAATCAAAGTAACATTAGTTCAACACTAAACGTTTCTTGCATTTACTTACATGTGAAGGTGCTTCTTCTAGACATTTAGATTCATTTCAAGACCCCTAATTGTTACACTATAAACCAACATGTCAATCCAAATCGTACATAAGTCAAATTAGCAAAACCAAAACTACAAACATAGATAATATACCTGGTCAATCACAGCATCGGTGATCAAATCCCCAGCCACCTCCTTCTACTCTGTATCCACCATCAACTCATCGAACACCCACTTCCTCCCACTCCCCACTCCCCCCACCACCGCCTCGGCAAACCTCACCAGATCCCCACACTCCTTCTGCATCACCCTCGCCACCTTCTTCCTCGCCACCGCCATCACCACATGATCCATCGCCTCCTCATTCATCACCACCTCCACCGTCACCACATCCTTCTTCGGCATCACCAGATCCACTGCCCTCGCAATCAGATCATGCCTCCCCTTCAGCTCCATCGTCGACAGCAACCCCTGACAGAACCTCCTCCCACTCGCATAAAATTTAAACACATCATGTCCTTCCTTAAGTAACAAAAGGGAGTCGTCGGCGCCGTCGCCGGTTCCGAGGAGGCTAAAGTTTTTATCAAAGATGTAGTCTTTGGTGGAAAAGGCAGAGGCGAAGGAGAGGGCAATGAGCTCGTTCTGGCGCTTGCCGGTGAAGTAGTTGGTGGCGAACATGAAGAGGAAGCTGATGCAGACGATCTCGATGGTGAAGGAGCGGATCGACAGCGGTGACCGCGGAGATGACGTGGCGTTGAGATCGGATAGTGAGGATGGATCGGGGTTGGGGTTTTGGGAAGGATGCCTTCGAACTCGTCCTCGTCCCAGTCGTCGAGGGCAGGGTTGTGGGATTCGGCAGAGGAATCGGACGGCTGAGATTGGACAGGAGGAGGGAGGGGCAATTCATATTCGGTGGTGAGGGTTGAGATTGAGGATGGGGTTTGGGGGAGGGGGAAGGAGCGGTCGTCATCGTCGTCGAGTTCATCGCCGTCGAAGCCTTCGAAGTAGGCGGTCGCGGCGAGGAGGAGGAGGAGGAAGAGGAAGAAGATGGAGGTTGGTTTTGCCATGGCTAGAGAGAGAAAGAGGAGAGAGAGAGAGGGGATTAGATTGATCTTGATTTTGAGGGCGGTGGGGATTTTGAGAGAGAGGGAGAGGAATCGACGGGAGGGGGGTTTTTTTTATAGAGTTTGATTTGAGTGAAAATTACGGTTGTGACCTTCGGGATCAGGAGTAAAATTTGACAGAATTAACTCTATATTATTTTTTAGCTTTTTATATTTATGAGAGCATGATAGTAAAAAGCCGCCAAAATAGGGCTTTGCTTGATAATAGTATAGATAGCTACTTATTAATTTTGTTTCTTTATACTTCTCGAATGTATTATATGCACTCACTACTTATGTTTTTGCTCTATTTCAATTATCATTATATTTTCTGATTGCTACATGTACTTCCAACTAATTACTATATATATACTGTATATTTCAACGTACTTACTATGCATATCATATCACATTTATCTAATTACTGCGATACCGTATACTTTGTAACATATATTTATTGTGTAAAATTACTACACTACGTATTTATTTTCTCATTCACATTCGCATTTGAGCTTATACATGTATTCCATTTTGTCTTTCTCCTTACTTTTTATAAATAATTTTCACTAGTATTAATTCCCACTATTTGTGTTTGATATTTATAATCTATACACCTATTTTAGTATCCCATCGTGTGGCTTCCTACTCCATTTCCTACTTTTGTTTCTATTTTATAACCCGAATTTAAATGTAACATCACACTCAAATTAAACATCCAATATCCTTGTACTTGTGGAAGATTTGCATCATTGCATTCGTTGTTTTTGTTGCAACTGGATGTTGAGAAGGAAAATATGCAACTAGACGTCTATGAAGGAAAACTTGCAACTGGATATCGGGAAGGCAAAATTACAACCAAATATCCAGACGGCAACCTGCATCCTGATGTCGTGGAGGAAAACCTGCAAATTGATGTCGAGAGGGCAAGTCTACAACTGGACATCAATGAGGCGAACCCACACTAAAGAATTTCTACTATAATAACCCCACTTTGGTTATATATATGTTACTTATCACTATCATATTCTTGTGTGCTGGTTCATTTTATAAGATTTTAAAACCTAGCTTATTACTTTTTTGTTTTACTCAATTTTCTTTTATTATTTTATATTTCCTTAAATCTATTTGATACACTCACGTATCTCATCTTGCTCACTTGTTCTTATTTTTGGGGCTTTAGTCCTTCTAATTTTCACCTGCTTTCACACTCCACCGAAGGTGGGTGTATGTGAGTTGTGTATGTTGCAAGCTGACGTAGTTGGGTGTGTTGTATGTCTTGTACCCTTTTGTTGATTCCTATATAGTGAAACACCTCCGAGCTCCGAGCTCAACCCATGGTTTTTCTAGTTTGGGGTTCTCCACGGAAATTCTTATGTTCACCTGTTGTAACCCCCGTTCCCGTAAATATATATATATTTTGATTTTATGTATTTCGATTATTTATAAATCTAGTTGTGTTAAATTCATTTTTTTGGGATTTTCTGTTAAAATCTTTTCTAATCGGAAATTATGTTTATTTTCAAATAATGGTATATTTTAACATCAATTTCTATTTCTATTTGATCTACTATTTATATTATATATTGTTTGGATTATTTTAATAAATCTGTTAAACTCGAATTTGCATTTTGATATACATATATTATTATTATTATAATTATCGTTATTTTTTTATTATTGTTATTAATATTATTACCTTTGATTGTTAATTTAAAAATCTATTTCTATTGTTAATTGTATTTGTAATTATGTCAAATAAATTCCATATTGTAGTATAAAATATGTTTTGTTATATAATTCTACATTTTTATTAGTTATTTTATTTTCCCTAATAGATTTAAACCCATTTAATACCCAAAACCCAAACCCTTTTGCTTATTGGATCATACCCTATTCAAACCCATTAACCCAAAACCCCTATATATATATTACCCTATGCTTAACCTAAACCCTAACCCTATTCTCCTGTGAAGCCCCAGCCGCCTACACCCCCTTAACCCCCTCTTTACTGTTCCTTTTCTTCATCCCTACTCCCACTCATCTATCTTCTCCCGACCTCACCTCCAAACCCATCGCTCCCCGTGCGCTGTGCCCTCCGACGACAACCGTGTCCCCTCCCCGTGCACCTACTGCCGCCGCGACGCCTCCTTCCCTTCTCCTCTCCTGCAGCGACCCCCGTCCTCCCTTCCTCTGCGAGTGCTCCTGACCATCTGCCTGGAGAGTCGCGCCGCTGCGACAGTGCCGCTCCAGCTCCGCCAGCCCCTAAGCTACTACCCCCGCAGCCGAGCAACAGTGCCTCTCTGTCGCGCGACACCCTGTCGTTCAATCTCCCTCCGGCATGCCCCCGTCGCCTTCAGGCAGCGACAACAGACAACAACATCAGCAGTAGTGACGCCTATCGCCGCCGTTCGCCACCTGTCGTCGCTCATGCTGTCGCCGTTCAGCCTTGTGCAGCGCCCGATGCTCCTCCCCTGTGCCATCATCCTCCCGACGCTGCAGCAGCGCAGCTTCTCTGCATTGCTACCCCGGACACCAGACACAACGACCGCAGCAGCCAGTTCACCCGCGACCGCAAACCCTCATCGTTGTCCCCTGGCCGCCGTCGCCTTCCACCGTTATGCCTGCATTCCCCCCCGGCTATTCTTCTTAATGGGTTGCTGTGTGATCATGGAGTTTTGATCAAGTTGAACCTCAGCCGTCCAACTGGATCTTGATCATCATCAAGATCTTGATAATCAGATCATCACCACCATCATCATCATCAAGATCTTGATCTCGACCGTCGAATTTCTTTTGGTCATCGCGATCGTGATCATCATCTTGATCTTAATCTTCAATCTCAGCCGTCCGATCGACCGATCACACTTGATCTCGGTCCTTGATCGTCTCGATCATCTCGTTCGTCTTCTACTTGGTGAGTTAAACATTTGATCCACTTTTTGGTCTCATTCATCACAATGTCAATCATGGTATATTTACTCTTTTGGTACTCTTCTAATTCTTATATGTTTTATATTCGATCTCGGCCGTTGGATTCGCTTGATCTTCATCTTGATCACCATCTTGATCATCGAGATTCGTGCCTGATTGTGATTATCGTGATTGTTTGCTCGTCGTCGTGTCGTCAGGATTTCGATCCTGTTATTCTTCGCATATTCGGATTAATCTAACGTCGTCCTAAAGGCAAGTCATTTATACTCGAATAGTTATTGTATCATATTCGAGAATGTTTATTGAATCCCGCAAGTAGAACCAAATTGATTATTGTATATTGCGTATTGTTATCTATCGTTAGGATACTACGGATTTACACGAGCGAATTCAAGTAGTAGTCTTGACTTCATGCCATCCTTGTCTCCAATTTATAAAGATCTTACATGCATACATATAGTTAGTTATTGAATATAGGAATATGAATTATTATTGTATTTCATGTCATGACATCTTACAACAATTATAGATTGCATACTAGTATTGATAGCTTATATGATTGATGTTAGTGTATTAGTTGTTTGTGATTGTGATTGGTAAGATTATGGACATTATACATCTTAATACCATGTTCACATAGGTATAACTTGCTGCGATTTATGATTGTTAACCCCCAACTCATCGTTCTTAACATTTTAATCATTTTATTCAAAAAGAATATGTTGACATCCTGAAAATTATTGCCGACCTGAACATTATTATGCTGTTTCGATCTAGATAATGTCACCAAAATCAATAACTTTCTGAATATGAAATGTAGCCCCAAATGTCTAGTTTAATACCCCTTTAACGGAATTGAATTCCGAGTTACGGTTTGTGAGATATCGCAGTTTTACTGCTGCTGTGCCGTGCAATTCCAGATTCTAAAAACTGCTGCCACACTCTAATTTACAATAAATTTAACCATGCTACCTGTAAGATAATGACTTGAAATTTTGTATGCTGATACTAGACACACTAGAGAACATTTCCCAATTTTTCTGGAATTAATTAATGAAGTTTCAGTCCTGTTTCATATGTATAAACACAATTTTATAAGTTCTGGCTGAATACAAATCCTGTATAGTTTGCTGTTTTGACACCTGTTGCCATAACTTTTACGTACCTTATTTATATGCGTTGGAACCAGACAAGAGTCTAGTTCTAGATCTTGTGACGGATCTACATTTTCTATCTTGTAGCAACGGGAATTCTTATTTTGGTACAGCAACCTACTGTTGTCCAAAATTGAGTTCTTATGTTTAAATATATATAATTGAATCTATAATGTTGAATTTAGTGTATTTAATTGTATAGAGTACATTGCATGATCTTAGGGTTGTATTGTCATCTTTCTAGTGTCCCTTATTAATCGCATTATCGTATGATAATTGAATAAAGAATATTAATCAAGCCGGGGTTAAGGGTTGACTAGGGAGTTGATGATATAGTGACTGTACTCGGAAGTGTGGGGCTCATGTTTCCCATGTTTTAATGTTAAATGGAACTAAGTGCCACGTCAGGGACTGACGGGAGCCACCTCTAGAACCTACGGGAGCCACCTCTAGAACCCATCATATGGAACTAAGTGTCACATAGAACTAAGCGCCACGTCAGGAATTGAGGGGGGCCACCTCTATAACCTACAGGGGCCACCTCTATAACCCATCACATGGAACTAAGTGTCACGCCAAGGATTGACGGGGGCCACCTCTAGAATCCATTACATGATTGTGTTATTATTGAAATGTTAAATCGTACTGAGTACATGACCTATAGAATCTACCACTTTAGTCTAAACGAAATTGATTGTATGCATGGAACCTGTAGTATGGGATGCAGTAGTACGTGCATTAGTTAGGATTAAAAAATGAATAATAGATTTAAGACTTCATCCCATTGTCATTGCATATTGTCATCTTCATTGAACAGTGTTATCGTCATTACTAATCGCAATGGATATAACGGCATATCTATCCCGGCATGTACTCCCAAACGTCGGGATAGATCGTCGTTATAATTTGTTTTCAATATCGAATGTCTATGACGGCGTTGCTGTAACACGTCGTTATATATATACTATATAACGACGTTTATGAATATAAAATGCCGTTATAGAATGCCGTATTGGGACACTAATTAACGGGATGTATTCCACAACGTTATTTATTGGGAACGTCGTTATAGGGTGTCGAATAATATTCCCGTTCCGCCCCCAACTATTCATTTCCCACCCAAAAACGCTTTAACCCTAAACGCCCCTCTCCTCCGTCTCGCGAACTCTCTCCCTCTCTCTCTCTGACTACTCGCCGCTCCCCTCCTCCTCAATCTCGCCCTTCTCCTCCTCAATCTCGCCGCTCGTCCCCTATCCCCCTCAATCTCGCTAGTTGCCATTCACCATTCGCCGTCGCCCTTCCCTTACTGCCGCCGTTTCGTCCATCGCTGCCGCCCCTCCCTCCGTTGTCGTGCGTCCCTTGCCGTCACCTCTGTCATCGCCGCCGCCCCTCCTTCCGCTGGTATAGACTCAAAATTTTACAAATCATAGGGCATTTGAAAATTCTAGGGCATTTGATTTTTTTTCAAAATTTTCACGCCCCTCTTTCGTCCACGCCCCTTAGTCGATATGGTTTGGTGAATGATTTAGAGCATTTGATAATTTTACAGATTTTGGTATAGACTTAAAATTAATTTGCCGTAAATTTTTTCTTTCTAGGATCCAGGTGATTCCTTTTGTTGTCCTTAGTCTTTTAGTTTGGAATGTTTGTTCTAGTGTTGTGAGGATTTATGTTAGGTTGACAAACAACCTGTTGTAGAACTTAGTCAGATTTTCATAGAAGCCTCTCTCCATAGCAACCCCATTTTTTATGGAAGAATGGTGGATAATGGGATAATTTGATAGAGATGAAAACCCCTAATAGATTTAACAGGGAAAAATGACATGTGTAATTAACTACAAAGATATTGAATGAAGACTGATGTTTAAGAAAGTTCTGAGATGTGAAACCCTGTATGCAAGTAGTCTTATATACAATTTTTTCTGAAATATGCTGAAGTGTTCATATTTAAGTTTTCTACTAGGTGTTTCCCCCCTTCCATATGTACCCTCTAATTTGCAAGAATTTTTATTAGTTCCCAAATAAATGTGAATATCTAGTAGGATCCTCAATTTACCTATTTCCCTTCTAGTTTTTTCTTTCTTTCTAAACTTGACCCACCCACAGTTAGAAATTAAAGCAAAGTATGAAATGATAAACTTTTTGTTCCCTCTTCTTAAGAGTTGGATGGAGTTTAGGCCGATCGACATGCATAGACTAAAGGGACATTTCGTAAATTACTTAACAAATCGAGAGACCTAATAGATACGAGCATCTAGCATTTATTTGGGGGACCTAATAGAAAGTACATGTAAATAAAAGGACTCTTTTGAAGAAATCCTCTTTTTACTGTCGTGATGTTGATTTAGGATAAAGAAAAAATCATGATGTTGATCCTACCATACTTATATTTCAGATTGACTCATATTTTCAAAATGGATAAAAATTGGATTAATAAGCCACGATTATCCAAAGCATATCGGGATAGTGTTAAAGAATTTATTAACTATCCAAAGCGTATCGGGATGGTGTTAAATCTGGTGATCTGGTGTTAAATCAGACAAAGTGCTTTACTTTGTCTGACCAACAAAGGCAAGGCACTAAGAAGCTGACATTCTAAGTGCTTAATATTAGACAACACACCGAACTTTTCCTTAATCATGTGCCTGTTAGCTTCATAGCATGTATATTCCTGAACCGCCTATTCCTCGTTGAATAAGGGCGTGTTTAACACAAACAAGATAATGTCCAAGTGTTCAAGTGTATATCCTTAACAACCTGCACAACCTCTTAATAGCGTATCCATAACCTTCACATCGATCCCCTTTAATTGCAACCTACCTCAGATTCTGAAGGAGCAGGACTGAGGCCCTGACCTCCTGGGTTGTGCCTCCCCTCTTTCACGGTACACCACAGTAAAAGAAAAGGTAAAAGGAAAACTCATTATTATGATGATGCCTACGTAAAATATGAACATATATAGAAGTAGTTCCATGCTTCTTTGGTGTTGATGCAATCTACAGTGAGGTTGTAGGCCCATTGGCATGCGTCTTAATTTACAGCCTGAGAGGATTTCTGAGTTTTGATCAGCATACTATTTGAAACCTTTTGATATATCTACTACTTTACTAGTTTACTAGTTTGATCAAACTAGTATACTATTTGAAACCTATAGATATATCTACTTCTTTGGTGTTGATAAAACTATATAAACTTTTAGATATATCTACTACTTTACTAGTTTGATCAGTATACTATTTGAAGCCTTTGAATTCCTTGTGCAGTAATCTTCAATTTATTTATTTATTTATTTATTTCTAACATGCGATTCCGTCTATTTCTGTTCACAGACATCTTTGACTAGTTTTTACTTGTCCATTTGATGCAGGAAGTTAGTTTCCTTGACACTAACTTTTATAAATGAAGTATTAGAAATTCCGAGTTTTATTATAAGCTTTTTGTGATCAAGTTTGAGGGTGGATTAATATATATTAGAAAAGGTACCCTTGGGCATGCAAATTCTGTTCTGTTCTGAAGTATTTTAAATTGTTGATCGTTGGAGATAATTTAAATTGTTTCTGTTCTGAAGTATTTTTTTTCTATTGATCGTTGGAGATAATTTAATTTTAGGTGTTCAATCACAGGTATTTGGTTTTTGTGCATCTAGCTCCAGTCGTACATCCTATCCGGACGTGTTCAAGATGCAGGAAGAGATTGACGGCTTGAAAGATATGATTGCTTCTTTAATCTCCCAACAAAACCTCAACTCTGACAATCCAGTAAATGGAACTGTAAGTAATCAGCAAAATTTTATGATATCAGTATGAAATCTAACTATTGCATTTGACTGGTGTGGTGACTAGTGTGGTGAATAGACTAATAAATGACACTATTGTGAATTATACAGGGCCAGTGAATTCCATCGACTTCTAGTGACACACATACATCTGGGCAAAATGTCAATGGGAATGAAAGCAACGCCGAGGCACACCAGGAGACATTGCCATAGTTTAGTTGTATTTGGACTTTAGTCTTTTTATGTTTTGTCGAAACTGAATTTATGTTTTGTTATAAGAAACCGATGTATGACATATATATTTCTAACTCTTTGTATGGTAGTTTTTAGACAAGTAATTATTGTTTATTGTGGTCCGTGAATATATGGTTTTTATTATGCTGCTATTAGTAATTTTAAGATTTGAACATTTAAATTTGATGTGACTACAGATATTTTTAATTTGTGATTAATTATTTGTGACCCATTCGTAAGAAAACTGGAAAACCCCGAAACCCCATATCCCGGCGTTTTGAAAAATATGCCAGGATAGATATCGAGCCACCAAAACGAGGCAAATAATTTTAAAAATTTTAATTGACCCTATCCCGGCGTTTCCCAAGCCTTATCCAGGGGTTTCCCGAACGCCGCTATAGGATAACAAAAATTATTTAAAATATATAACGGCGTTGCAAAACGCCGTTATATATTTAAAAATGGAAATGAAAAGAGGTCTATAACGACGTTCAAAAAGCGCTGTTATAGCTCTACGACTTATAACGACGGTCTGTTAGAACGCCGTTGTAGGCCCATGGTTTGTCCCGACGTGCGATACAGTGGCGTTACGGGCGGAGTTATTAGAATCGCCGCTACCATCTATAGCAGCGTTTATAAACGCCGCAATAGGTCAAAAAAAATGCCGTTACATCCCTAGCCGTTTGTAGTGCGTTATTGTTTACCGTCATTGTTACTATTTATTGTTATCGTTATAAATCATCGTTATTGCACATTGTACTATTATTGCCTTGTCACTGTTCAATACTATTGATTTCATCGTCCATTGTATTCATCGTTATACCGTCATTGTCATTATTCTCTGTTTCTCTACTTGCTGTCCACGACTTGTTCTAAAGACATTTTCCCTCTTTTTTAGATGAGCAGCTTACAAATATTCAGGGAGATTTGCCTGATGAACTAGGAGAACAACAATGGTGAAAGACTTGTGTTGCTGCGCCGTTTAAATAATCATTGTTTCCCCTTTTTTTTGAACTTAATAATTGAACATTGTTGTATTTGTGGGCTTTTGACCCGAATATTATTGTTGTTGATTCCAAATGTTAGATTTATATTGTGGTGGTTATTTTATGCTTAAATTCCAAGTATTGTTATTCATGTGATTATTCCTTTAATGCATGCGTGATTGTATTACTTCCTGTTTATATTGTTGAGTTGAATCGATAACAGCTTATGAATGATGCAAGTCATTCGCTGGGCCAACGTCACGTGCTTGCATTCCGTATTTTTTGGGAAGCGGGGCGTGACACCTGTATTGTTACATTACATCTAATTTGTGTGATTATTTTCCCATGCCATTCAGAACAAGATCATGAAGTGGTGTTGATCGTAACGCCAACAAAAACAAGATCAGTTTTTGATATCGATAAAGGTGGTAAGTTGATTTTCACCTTCCGGAAATTCAAAAGTAGCAAGGTTCAAAGGATAAGTACCAAAGGTCCCAACAACTGAATCATAGCAATCTTTTAAATATGGCAGGAAACTACCACCTTTTTTCCTTCTATCATGGAATGAATTTCAAGGCTCTCTTCTATCAATTCTAAATTCGCATAAAATTGACGGGTTAGAGCATCCATAGTCATTTTTCTCATTTGCTATTAAATGGCAGCTACAGTAATAGCAAATACGATCGTTCGCTGCAGTCGTCGTTTGCTATACTGTTTCTCATTTTTTAGAAAAAAGCGAGCGACGGTATATGATATACCGTCTGATCGTTTAAAATAAATTTAAAAAAACAGAATTAGTAATTAACTATTAAACTAAATTAATTAACTAAATTAAATAATATAATAAAACTAAACCTAATTAATATACTACCTTAAACCTAATAAACAACTCCTAATATACAAACTAAACCTAATCACAGCATTAATGGCCTCCCCTTTCACGGACGGGGTATCATACCCCGTCCCATCGATTAAACCTTTTTTTTTTCTAATCGGCCAATCGTGGCCGTTCAATCAATTAAAAAAAAAAATTTTTTTTTTCCATTTGCAGACGAGGTATCATACCCCGTCCGGGGTATGTATCCCCGTCCGACCTCATTTAAAAAAAAAAAAAAAATTGAAAATTGCTGGGACGGTATATGATCGTCCGTCTGAATCGATTATAAAATAATTAAATCGAAGAGATGGGGTATCATACCTCGTTCTTTATATTTTGAGAAAGTTCATTTCGTTTCTCATATTTGAGAAATGAGAATAGGAGCTTTGCCAAAAAATGGGAAAATGAAAAACGACTGCAGCACAACTTTGCTATTCGTTTGCTATAAAATGGGAATATGGGATATATAGCAAACGACTGTGGATGCTCTTAGAAATGTCAAATGGATACTCTCATGGGTCAGATATTTCATCTAGCCAAACTCTATAAATCTTTCATATAATCTACAAAATGAACTTTCCAGTTCAATAAAATCCACAAATCTAGTGGCAACTACGAATTTATCATTAAAAATTTCGCTATAGTTTCTAGTACAAACCTCATCAGTGAAAAGGATTTCCAAAAAAAAAATTAAGTGGAAGGTTGCTTACCCTTAGTTTGGGAAAATGGGTTGGACGAAGATGACACATTTCGGGTAGATCAACAAGGTTTATGAGCCATAGATCCAAAATTGAGACTCTTAACAAGGAACCCAAAAGAGGAGATTTTTGGAATCTGAAAACTATGGTTTTGGGTGATTTGGCGAAGAAAAGAGGTTAGTTTAAGGAAGATGGCAGTCAAGATAGGAAAAGAGACTTATAAATGAGTGGGAGAGTGGAAGTGGGGCTCACACGTCAGTGAAGAATTGGATTTTTAAAGAAGAGTTTTTATTGACAATCTACTAAACAAAGCAGCAGTCGACCGTCCAAAATCCTCGACAAAAAAATTAAAACAACGCATGGTTGACTGTTGTTAAGGTCAGTCGACTATCAAATGTATTCTCAACAAGTCAAGAAAAATTGACAGTCAACTGTTTTAATGATCAGTGGACCGTTTTTACTTATCCCTTTTTTTAAACCCCAAAAAAATAAAGATAAAATAATTTTTTGGGGATAAATATTCGAGTGTAATACAAAACAAGACTCCAGGAAAACATCAAGCTGTGATGTTAACAACATTCAATTCACTTCATAAATAATGAAAGCATTTTTCAACCAATGGTTTTGTAAAAATATCAGCTAAGTGCAAATTAGTCGGAACATATTCATGAATGATGTACCTTTATGGCTTGTTTGGATGTAGGTAAGTGGATTGTAGGATTTAAAATCCATGGAAAATCACTATTCACCGGGTTTGTTTGGCCTAGGTTTGAGTGGATTTGGATTCGTACTGTAGCGCTACAGTAACCCCAAAAGAAATCCTGAGAAAACCCTCTGAATTCAGCCGAAGCGCACTGTAGCGCTACTGCATCGCTTATATAATTATTTTTCTCTCATACTTTTTTACTTTATCCAATAAAATAATTTCACCTATCCCTCTACATTAAAGTTCTCTCTCTCCTCTCTAACATATACTACAATAAAATTACATCCAAACAAAGCACTTTTTTAGAACTCATTTCCACATGTTTCTTTTCTCTATAGTAATCTTACAACCAACCAAACACCCCCTCAATGAAATGATCCTTAATGAAATGGTAATGAATTTCTATATGCTTTGTGCGACTATGTTGATCAAAATTCTTAGTCATATAAACAGTACTAGTGTTATGACATTTAATTGGGATATGATCGAGAAATATCTTATAGTCCTCCAATATGTGTTTCATTCATAATACATGTTCACAACACGATCCTGCAACTATGTATTTGACTTCAGCAGTGGATAACATAATAAAGTTTTGCTTCTTTCAGTCCCATCATACTAGACAATTTCCAAGAAAATGACTAGTGCCGCTTGTACTTTTTCTATCAGTCAAACTTCGAGCATAATCGGCATCCTAGTATACTTCAAGAGATTTTTTTTTGGGATACCAAAGTCCCCACATTTGGAGTACCTTTAAGATATTGAATGATACATTTAATAGCAATCAAATGTGATTCTGTGAGACATGATTAAAAACTAGCCGATAGACGAACACTAAATATAATGTCAGGATGAGCTGTCCTAATATAAAGTAAGCTACTTATCATACCACGATAGGTAGAAATATCAACGCTTTTATCATTTTCGTCCTTTGAGAGTTTTGTAGTAGTTGTCATCGGCATTTTGTATGTGTTTGCACTTTCAAATCCAAACTTTAACCAATTCTTTTGCATATTTAGATTGATTTATAAAGATTTCGTCTTTACTTTGCTGTACCTGAAGATCAAAAAAATAGTTCAACTCGCCCATCATGCTCATCTTAAATTCATCTTGCATTTCCTTTGAAAACTCCTTTCAGATATTTTTATTAGTAGACCCAAAAATAATATTTTCGACATAAATTTGAACAATCAAAATATCATAAGATAGTGCTTGATAAAAGCAGTGTCTACTTTCCCTTTTGAGAAACCTACGTGAATAAGAAACGAGCAACGCTCCTACCAAGCTCTAGGTGCTTATTTCAAACCATATAACACTTTATCAAGAAGAAATGCATGGTCTGGGGGTGTCGAGTCAGTGAACCCTGGTGGTTGTTCTGTAACACCCCGTGTTAAGAGAGATATATATATATATATATATATATATATATATATATATATATAGAAAGAGAGAGAGAGAGAGAGAGAGAGAGAGAGAGAGAGAGAGAGAGAGTTAGTCTATTATGAGATGGTGAGATGGGCTCCTTATCTTGAGCGGGAGCTACCAGCCATCCGATCTGGTTTGATTCAGATTGAATGGCTGAGATCAGATCCCATTCTCCATCTGTTTTGTTGAGGGTAAAATGGTCATTTCCCCCCTCTCCTTATCTTTTGGCATTCGATCTCTCCCAATTCTCCTTCTATCTCCTCCCTCTTCCCGCTCTCGAATCTCCCTAGCTCCAAAACCCTAGCCGAAGCTCTCACCTCTCAACTCTCATCAATCTCACTCCCGCTGTCTCTTTCTTCGTCGAAACCCTAGCCGAAGCTCTCCCACGTTCTCTTTCTCTCGTCGACGAGAAACCCCCCTACTGTGAGAATCGGTTCTCTCCGACTCTTCGTCGAAACCCAAATCTTCGAATCAGCTCTCGATTTCTACTCTCTCCCGTTCTCTCTCTCCAATACCGTCGAAACCCAAATCTGGAAACCCTAGCTCCAAATCTTCCCAAAACTTGAAATCGAAATCGAAACCCCGCTCATTTTTCCTACCCCTCTCCTCATCCCTTACAATCGTTCCGCTCTATCTCTCTCATCGAAGCCCCCAAAAATCGAAACCCTAGTGCCAAATCTTCCCAAAACCTGAAATCGAAATCGAAACCCTAGCTCGAAATCTCTAACTCCGATAGAAGTAAAATTCCAATGTTAAGTTTTTTTTAAAAATTGTTTATATACATCCAAAATCAGTATTGTTTTGAACCTTTTTAGAATCTTCATTAGAAATATATGTTCTTTACGCCTAATTTTCGATTATCATTTCTTTCATTTTTTTATAATTCTTGAAATTCTTGAAATTCTTGAAATAATGTAATTCATTTATTGAAATTCTTCAAAGTTCTTTCAATCTTCATCTTACTGAATTCTTATCTAGAGATTTTTAGTAATTCATTTCTTGAAATTAAGTGTATAGTGTGGCTCATAATAGATTTTTGTTGTAGACAGTGAAAATTTATACATGTATTAATAATTCATTTCCGATGACACAACAAGTGGATTCCTTTCATCTTTATTGTTCATTTGTTTCGTGCGTTTAATGCACAAGAGGTGGATTCCTCAACTGATGAAAGCTCCGATGACAGTGCCAATTATATGGGTTGAGGGAAGTGTTTGGTTCGCTTTTATGTTTTAAATTTAGTCCTTTTTTTCCATTTGTAGGCAGTGATGAATGCATATAATGGTCAAGTTTATTGTTGTGCCCCCCCCCCCCCCCCCTCTCCACCCCTACCAAGTCAAGTTTATGAATAAGTTAGTTTTATTTATGGTAGTTGCTTCTCCTTATATGAATCTTGACTAGCATCAGTTTGTCTCGAAAATTGTACTTGTGTTGGTAGTTACTCCTCCTTATATGATAGTAGTTGCTCCTCCTTATATATGTAAGCTTCGGTTGTGCACTGGTCTGGTGCACACTGCTGTGTGCACTCGCGCTTATCCGTTTGATCTACCCCGTGAATTTCTAGAAATAATGTATGTGAAGTTAATACAATGTGAAATTTCTTGAAACCCTATTTCCTTGAATAAGATCTGTGAACTTAATAAGATGCGGTTAATTGGATGTGAAATATGTGCTCTTAATTGAATTTTGTAGGATGGCATCATTTTTGGTTCTCATGTAAAATCGTATTGTCATACTTTTTTGGTTCTCATGATTGAAACACATCAGTATTTGTGAATAGCTTCATGTCCAATTTTTGTTTTTTGCTTACATTCGTCCCTTTATTGTTTGTACTTAAGAGGTCGGGGTGCTACATTAGTCCCTTCATTGTTTCTGTTTTTGCTCTTTTGTTTATGCTAGTTATTCCTTATATGATGGTTGAATAGCATTAGTTTCTAAAGACAATTTCTTGTGTTGGTTCATGCTTATTTTTTGGTTTATCATTGTTGAATAGCATCAGATTGTTTCACTGGATGCATCATGTCAAGTTTCATATTTAGTTGGGTTGTTTTCCAACTCAGTTTTTTTGATTTTGGTTACGTTAGTCCCTTCATTTTTAGACTTGGATATGGTGGGGGTGCTAAAAATATGGCTGAAACTATTAGGCATGGCATTAAAATGCATTCATAGTGCTACTCAATCTTATGCATTTGATACACTTATACTTGATTATGTAAATTGGGAGAACAATTACCCAACAGTATTGAGCCTACAATTTTTTGGTATACTTGATGTAAAAGCTATGGCTGATGTAAAAGCTATGGCTCAATACACTTATACTTGAGCATGGCTGGTGTTACACTATGGCTGGTGTTACACCTACACGTCAGTTTCTGATTCTGTTTTTGAGCCTACAAGTCTGTTTTTTCTGGTGTTACATTTACACTTGATGTAAAAGCTATGGCTAGGGTTTTTTCTGGTTGAAGGTTATTTTGGTCATTTCCCTACCCCCATGTGAAATCAGTTTGTCATACATTTTTGGTTTTCATGGTTCAATAGCATCAGTTTCTGTGAATAGCATCATGTCCAGTTTCTAATTTTGGTTACATTAGTCTCTTCATTGTTTATACTTGAAAGAGGTGGGGTGCTACAAATTGGGTTGGAACTAGAAGGCATGGCATAATAATGCAGCCATAGTACTACTAAATTTTATGCATTTGATACACTTAAACATGATTGCACTTTAGTTCTGAGCTTACACCTATTGAGTATTTTAACTTTTGGGAAATCATGCTCTCATGAACTAGTAGTGAAATCGTGCTTTAAATTTTTCCTATTTTTATGCAGTTGTTGTGAACCATGAACAATAGATGAAGAGCAGTAGATGTAATCTTGTGAATCATCAGTAATACATTCTTCACCAAAAAGCATCAGCAAAAGCAGCAACCTGTGAAGCCTTTTTGGATGGTGAAGCATCAACAGTAGATGTAATTTTTTATATTAGTGGAAGCAGCATGTATGATGGTTGGAAACCACATTTTTTATGGTTGACTGGCTCAGCAGCTGCAGCATGTAATTTTTTTTATTGTTGAATAGCTCAGTCTGTAAAAAAAATTGCTTGACTGATGCATCTATGATGGTTGAAGAACTCATGTTTAATCAGTTTCGAAATCATTTTGATTCTAGGATGATTCGATGATGTGTATTAATTGTAAATCAAAGAATTAGTATCAGAACTGCTCAATCTTTATGATGTGTATTAATTTGCAACCTTGGATGTTCTGTTTCCATTTGAACAACTATTGTATTTGACATGTTACAAACTTTTGTAATCTTTATGATATGAATGAATATGCACATTCTTTGCCACAGTTTGCAAGGAAATTCAATTTTTTGTGATTATAAACTTGTGAATTTTAATTTTAATCAATGTAATAGATTATAGCTATGATGAAATTTGGATTTCTGTTTCGTGCAAAAGCATTAATATTCATAATTTCTTCAGCTTCAATCTTATTTGTTTTAGAAAAAATTCTCCCCACCTTTTCTCATAATTATATGTTGAATCCTCAAGTTTTCTAAGTAGCCTCATCAACTACATATGTACAACTGATATGTCATCTACTGATCTACATAAATTCAAATTTTAATCAGCATGCAGAATGTAATCAATAATCGACTCCATAGCCTCATCAGAATTATGTAATAATAAAAAAATAGTAACACTAATCATGCAGTTCAAGTTCACTTCAGTGGCCAAAACAAATACCACAGATTGCATTTACACAACTATTTATTTTCTAAGGAAATCATCTAACATATTGTATATCAATATTCTGATACAACATAGTATCATAGAAACAAGAGCACACAATACATCTGGCTTTTACATTGAAGCATCCTTTGTAGCCATGTGCAGATGAACCGGTGGTAAGAACTCACTCGTCACTTTGGATGTTACTCTTAATGGCTTAGACTCTACATTTAAACACTTCATCATCATGAACAAACCTCTGTGATTAGCCTTCAATCCTACTCACAGAAACTGCTTCAAATCCATCAGCCTTGGAGGATAAGAAAAAAGACACATAATTTTGTAATATTTAAAGTATATACATTAAAATAGAAATAATGTGATAGAATATTGGGAAATAAAAAACCGAATCAGAAACTAAAGTGTAGGCTTAAAAAAGTGAATTTAAAGCATGATTTTACTACTAACAGAGAGTTTAACTTCACAAAAATTAAAATTATTGAAAATTATTGTAGGCTCGGTACTGCAGGGCAATTGTTATGCCAATTTTGAATCAAGTATAAGTATATCAAATGCATAAGATTGAGTAGCACTATGACTGCATTATTATGCCATTCCTAATAGTTTAAACCATATTTTTAGCACCCCCACCATATCCAAGTCTAAAAATGAAGGGACTAATGTAACAAAAATAAGAAACTGGGTTGGGAAATTAGGGTTTTTTACTGCTTAAGCTGCCAACTTCAGATTTCCTGGTTCAACGTACATATGCTGACAAGCTTCATTCCCCCTTACTCGGTTTTCTTACGATGGAGGTCTCTCTTCAGAAGACTAGCTAGTTAATTCGGTTTACGTACACTAGTTTGTTATAATGTAATTAATTATTTTTTTCAGGCTTCAACCTTTGACATATTACTAGAAGAATTGGAGGACGAAAAGAAACCTTATAAGCTGGCCCAAATCCACCTTATCCAAGATTATTTGAAGAAGAGAAGTTATTTGTTGCTGCTGCTATGGTAGCAAAACTGAATTGCGAGCAAGTGAAATTTGCCTTGTTATTCAAATAGCCAGAATAACCCACATTCATTCAGCAAGTGAATTTTTTTTATCATGCATTATTATGACATGTGTTTCAAACTATTCATCACTGCCTACGAACCAAACAAAAATAAAAATACAATGGGAACACAATAATTTAAAAAATAATAGTGAATCGAACACTTCCCTCAACCCATATAATCGGCATTGTCATCGGAACTTACTTCGGTGGAAGAATCCACCTCTTGTGCAGTGAACGCACTAAAAAAAATAACAATAAAGATGAAATTAATTCAAATTTTTGGATAAATAAAAAAAATGAAACTTGAGCAGTAAATATGAAAGACTATACCTATCAAGCTGTGTAGGAGAGGGTGAGAGCGTGAGGATGAGCGGGAGCTTCTAGCAGCCATTAGATGGCGATCATGATCAATCGACAGAGTAGACGGCTCACGAGTAGTGCACACAGCTGTGTGCACTAGGCGAGTGCACAACCGAACACAACTCTATATATATATTTTAGAGTCTGCAGAAAGTAGTGCTAATATACTCCAATAGTTTACTTCATTTTCTTATTATGGCATTTTAATACATTAATGAACATGAGAATCATTGGTATATAATTGAACTGACATAGAAGCAAGATTTGGCACTACCATTCTTTCTACTTTGAGCTCAGTTACTAACTTTTTATTACTTTGAGCTCAGTTACTAACTTTCTATTACTACTTTGAGCTCGGTTACTGATTTCTTTATTAGACCTCAACAATCTTTGCAATTATAAACCATCCACGTTTAGAAAGTAAAATAGACAAATATGCTAATGCTATGAACAAGTTATAGACTATGAAAATACTAAAATCATGTACTTGTACATGAAAGTCTTAGTTAAGATCATGCTCAATTTATATAATGTTAATCTCCCAAATTTTCTCTCTTTCATGGGGTCTTTGGTTGTGTATCTTTCTCATCTGAGCTACTCTATCCCGTTCTCTCTCTCTCTCCTTGACGAATCCGAAAAAAACTCAACTTTCCTGAAAAAACAGTCATTTGAAGTAACAATCGAAAAGCTCAAACAGGATTGTTTCATCACTAGTCGCTCCTATTAATCATTAATTCATAGTGTGCAACTTCAGAAACATAATCCATCTCATCATCACTTATAACCAACGAGGAAAAATAAAGCTCAGATAGGATTAATTCATCACTAGTCACTCCTACAAATCATTAACTAAATGATTCATAGTGTGCAACTTCAGAAACATAATCCATCTCATCATCACTTGTAATACTACAATCCAAGTTATCCAACGAGGAAGCAAACTCACAATCACAAGAATATAACAGACTAGTAGACTACTATAGCATAATAAAGTTCATCATTGCCTAGTTTCAGAAATTATTCATTCACTAAAATATGAATGAGTTCATCTTTACCATTGTTTGCAGCATAGCCCTTATTGGCTGCTCCCATTGTTTGCATATGTACATGTTCATCCAAAATCACAATAAACATAGGATAAATATTGACATAATAATGAAAAGAAGAAAATACAATGAACCACTTACAGTCAATGTATCAGGCTGTCGTCCCATGGCAATCTTTGAAAACGGACCATGAGCCAAGTGGACCCATCTAGGGGGAGCCGTGTCCAAATGAGGTGAATATATCAATGAAGACAAGATGAACATAGCCAAAATTTAATCAGGAAAAATGATACAAGTCGATTTAAGGGTTTCTCTTCGAATCGCAACCAGAACAAATCGATTTAGGGGCTAACGACGATTTAGGTTTCTATTCGAAAAGAGAAAGAGAATCCAAGAGAACCGAAATCGAAACCCTAAATGGCAGATGCCCAGTATGGTTTCTTCGTCGAAGGGAGAGAGAGAACGGGAGAGAGTAGAAATCGAGAGCTGATTCGAAGATTTGGGTTTCGACGAAGAGTCGGAGAGAGCCGATTCTTACGGTAGGGGGGTTTCTCGTCGACGAGAGAAAGAGAACGTGAGAGAGCTTCGGCTAGGGTTTCGACGAAGAAAGAGACAGCGGGAGTGAGATTGATGAGAGTTGAGAGGTGAGAGAGCTTCGGCTAGGGTTTTGGAGCTAGGGAGATTCAAGAGCGGGAAGAGGGAGGAGATAGAAGGAGAATTGGGAGAGATCGAATGCCAAAAGATAAGGAGAGGGGGGAAATGACCATTTTACCCTCAACAAAACAGATGGAGAACGGGATCTAATCTCAGCCATTCGATCTGAATCAAACCAGATCGGATGGCTGGTAGCTCCCGCTCAAGATAAGGAGCCCATCTCACCATCTCATAATAGACTAACTCTCTCTCTCTCTCTCTCTCTCTCTCTCTCTCTCTCTATATATATATATATATATATATATATATATATATATATATATATAGAAGCGATCTAATGAGAAACACTCTTAAATGAGAAAATGAGAAACAATGATTGTGACCATTGGATAGGAGGATATTGAAATGAGTAGCTCTCATTCATTTGGATTAGTTAATTGAGACCCCGGTTTTTTTTCTACAGATGTACTTAAAAAACCACAAAAAAAACCAAACCAATGGGAAAAAATTGAATTCCCTGGTTATATTTTTCTAGCGATTCCCTAACCCTAATTAAGAAGTCACCCATCCATTCCCTAACCCTTAGAAGAGTTTCCCATCCATTCGCATGCCGCCCATCTGCCGCTGCGCCGCCCAGCTGCAGTTGCGCCTCCTGGCCGCCGTCTCAAACTTAAGTAACTAGTATTCTATATGAATATATAGAGCAGTATCCATGAAAGTTGAAGCAGTTGAGATTTTGACACAGGACCACGAGGTGTTAGCTCAGGAAAAGAAAATAAACTTGAAGCAGGAGGACCAGGTGGAGTATCCACATTGACTGACAGTATTTAATGTCCTTCTGTATCGGTGCAATAGGCGAAATTTACTAAAGCGAAGAGAGGGACGGAAAACATTAGGAATAGATTTTTAGCCATGACTTCAATTTCTGATAGGCGTACTAGCTAGGAACTCCTTATCTTCATTTGAAGAAGGTTGCAATAGGCAAAATTTACTAAATACTCGTATATGATGACAACAACATCAACAAAACCAATAGTGGCAAACAACCAAACTTCACCATTGAAATTAACATCGATATATCCAAAAATTTAATGTGAAAAATTAACAGTCGGGATGAATCGATGGGTGACTCTTCTTAGGGTTAGGGAATCGCTATAAAAATATAACCAGAGAATTCGATTTTTTCCCATTGGTTTGGTTTTTTTCTTGTGATTTTTTTAATATATCTGTAGAAAAAAAACCGGGTTCTCAATTAACTAATCCAAATGAATGAGAGCCACTCATTTCAATCTCCTCCTATCCAATGGTCACAATCATTGTTTCTCATTTTCTCATTTAAGAGTGTTTCTCATTGGATCACTCTCTCTCTCTCTCTCTCTCTCTCTCTCTCTCTCTCTCTATATATATATATATATATATATATATATATATATATATATATATATATTAATTGAGATGTTGCCCCATAGAAATCTCTATGGTGGGTGTTGTATGGAGTTGATGGTGGGCCCCTATTTGGAAAAGGGTGTAACAACCCGTAATTTCAAACAGGGGCCCACCATCAACTCCATACAACACCCACCATAGAGATTTCTATGGGGCAACATCTCAATTAATACACACACACACACACACACACACACACACACACACACACACACACATATATATATATATATATATATATATATATATATATATGGGAAAAAGGGGTATGAGCAACTTGCTCATTTAGTAAATGAGCAATTGATGATGTGGCATGCATGTGATTGGAAAATCCTTAAAAGGGTTAGTTGTCCAATGCATCACATGCGTGCCACATAATCATTTGCTCATTCACTAAATGAGCAAGTTGCTCATATCCCTTTTACCCTATATATATATATATATATATATATATATATATATATATATATAAGAGGAATTAGAGGTTGCCCTATAAATTTCTCTATAAGGGTGTTGTATGGGGGTTTGAACTGTGCAGTGGGGCCCACGGTCAAAGACTGCAGCGGGGAGGCTGCTGCCTGCCCACGTGGGCGATGTTGACAAGCGTGGGGCCCAGGCACAGAGCTCCTTCTCTGGTGTGCTGACGTGGGCATGGGGGGCTCGCCCAAGGGGGGCTTTGCTTGTGCGCTAATGTCACACAAGAGAGAGAGTAACGGGTATGGATTGAAATTGTCCCATATCGGGAGTTAACAAAAATTAATTAATAATAAATATAATTGCCTATGATCAAAAGTCACCTAATTGGTTAACCACCTTTTGAGAGGCAGCCTGTGCTGGGTAGTTGTACTATAAATAATACTAATAAATATATAAATTGTCTGAGTATTGGGGTGGGGCGTTAGAAAATAATAAATAATAAATAAATTAATAAAATTGTCTGAGTATTGGGGCGGGACATTACAAATGGTATCAGAGCCGACTTTCGACCCCGAGTGTGGGTAAGAGTGGGTGAGATGTATGCATGAGATGGAGTTAGTAGATATATGCCTGAGATGGAGTTAGTAGATGTACACTGGTAGGTAACTAGAGTCCCAGGTAGGGCTGTACAGCTAGCAGAATCAGGGTACTCCACCCCACATCAGCTAGAAAGGAGATCCTGCACTAGGTTGCATGCCCCGTACTTAGCGAGGATGCTGTTTTCTAAAGGGGGGTGTATGTAACACCCCGTAATTTTAAATATATATATATATATATATATATATATATATATATATATATATATATATATATATATATATATATATATATATATATATGTATGTATGTATGTATGTATGTATATAAGAGGAATTAGAGGTTGCCCTATAGAGTTCTCTATAGGGGAGTTGTATGGGGGTTTGAACTGTGCAGTGGTGCGCACAGTCAAAGACAGCAGCAGGGAGGCTGCTGCCTTCCCACATGGGCGATGTTGACAGGCGTGGGCCTAGCCACAAAGCTCCTTCTTTGGTGTGCTAACGTGGGCATGGGGGGCCCGCCCGACGGGGGCTTTGCATGTGCACTGACGTCACACAAGAGAGAGAGAGAGCAGCGGGTATGGATTGAAATTGTCCCATATCAGGAGTTAACAAAAATTAATTAATAATAAATATAATTGCCTATGATCAAGAGTCTCCTAATTGGTTAACCACTTTTTGAGAGGCAACCTGTGGTGGGCGGTTACTAACAAATAAATAAAATTGTCTGAGCATTGGGGCAGGGCGTTACAAAGGGGCAGTTGATGCTACTGCATTATCACGAGGTGATGTGGTGGTGGGCCCCCCTAAGGGGGGGGGAGTGCTGCTACATGCAGTGGGGCCTTGAGTTGGGGCTGTTGTGTATTTGTTGTTGGCTGACGTCAACACACAGATGTGGGATTGAATAATCCCATATCGGAAGTATTTGAGATTAATTGCCTATATATATATATATATATATATATATATATATATATATATATATATATATATATAATTGCCTGGGATTAAAGGTCACCAATCAGCTATAGCACCTTTTATGAGGCAAGCCTGTGGTGAGCAGTTGTTAGAAATATCGCTGATCGGGGCCGGGGCATTACAGAATGGTATCAGACCTGACTTTCGACACCGAGTGTGGGTAAGAGTGGGTGTGATTTATTGTATTCCTGAGAGAAAGTCGTGGTCAGTACGCTGGCGGTATAGCCAGGGGCAGTACGCTAAGATTTGGTTGAATCAGGGTACTCCAGTCCACATCAGCTAGAAAGAAGATCTTGCGCTACATTGCATATCCCAGCTTCAACGAGGACGCTGAATTCTTAAGGGAAGGGGGGTTTGTGTGTAACACCCCGTGTTAAGAAATATATGTATATGAATTAATTGAGATGTTGTCCCATAGAAATCTCTATGGGGAGTGTTGTATGGAGTTGATGGTGGGCCCCAGTTTGAATAAGGGGCAGTTGATGCTGCTGCGTTGTCACGAGGTGACGTGGCAGTTGGCCCCCCTGGGGGAGTGCTGCTGCAGGCAGTGGGGCCCCGGGTTGGGGCTGCTGTGTATTTGTGCTTGGCTGACGTCAGCACACGGATGTGGGATTGAATAATCTCTCCCGATATGAGATTAATTGCCTATATATATATATATATATATATATATATATATATATATATATATATATAATTGCTGGGATTATAGGTCACCAATCAGCTATAACACTTTTTATGAGGTAAGCATGTGGTGGGCAATTGTTAGAAAAATCGCTGATTCGGGTAGGGGCGTTACATGTTCAACATAAACTTATTCAAAAATATAGCCATTTGGAAAAGCACTTTTAATATCCATTTGGAAGAGCGTAAAATCCATATAAGATGCAAAAGAAAGTAAAATACGAATGGCTTCAAACCTTCAACCAGAGTAAATGTTTCCATCAAAATCTACCCTTTTTTGTTCGTTATAATTGTATGCGACAAGTCGAGCTTTATTTATAACGACTCTAGATTCATCCAATTTGTTTCAAACACCCATTTCTTTCCGAGAACAATTCCACTACGGAGTCTAGGAACAAACCTCCATACTTGATTCCTTTCAAATTGATTAAGTTCTTCTTACATGACAATAATACAGTCATTGTTTTGCAATGCCTCCTTAATATTTTTAGGTTTAACTATGGAAACAAATTCAGGAAAACACATAAAACTCTTTTCTTGAGTATGAATAGTTATTCCCTTTGACATGTCGCTTCATACTAATTTAAGAGGGTAACTAGGCATAATTTTCCATGCAAAACATTTTTCTTCGGTGTAGGTTGTTGTTCGTCTTCTTCTTCAATATGGTCATTCTCTAATGGTTCCATCTCTTCTATTGGGTTCTCAATGATGTTCATAGTGCCTTCTTGTTGTGAAGATGATTCGACATCAAGAGTTGAGTTGTTGATATTGTTTTATGTTTCTTCTTGCAACTCCTTTTCAGTTTGAAACTGTGTTTTCTTTATACGAACACTTTTCTCATCATTATCAATAACATGCAATATCTCTTTTGCAAAATGATTAGTTTCATCAAAAATAATATCAATAGACTATTGAATTGTGTATTTTCTTTTATTGAAGACACGATATGCTTTACTAGTTAGAGAATATCTTAATAATACACCATAATCACATTTACGATCAAACTTTCCTAAGTTATCTTGAGTGTTTAAATTAAAGAATTTACTTCCAAAGACTAAAAAATAGCTTAGAATTGGTTGTTTTTATAGTTCAAAAGGTATTCTCTCAAGACGTTTTCTAATAATAACTTGGTTTATAGTGTAACATGTTGCAAGGACAAGGGAACTCATACTTTATTCTTTTTTCATCACAAAAAGCTATAAAGAGTTTAATTTGAAATTCTCTATCATGATCACTATGAATAGTTATGATGGTAAGGCTTTTCTCATTTTCAACTCGACGGCAAAATTTTTGAAAGACAAGAAAAGTTTCATCTTTTTGTGACAAAAAAGAAACTCAAGTGAAACAACTAAAATCATCAACATTTACATAGGCATAGCGTGCACTTCCGATGCTACGTGTACGAGATGGACCAAATAGATCAATGTGTCAAGAGGTTGAGAAGTTGACACAATCTTCTTTGATTTATTATAACTCTCGATTTTCTTACTGAATTGACATGAATCACATGGTCTGTCTTTCTCGAATTTAATTTTCGGAATGCCTCTCACAAGTTCTTTATTTACCAACTTATTAAGATTTTCCATTGCTATGTCCAACCTGCCAATGTCATAGTCATTCGTCCTCATTCCTAGCTACAAAACACTTTATACTTTCTTTTGATAGATCATTAGTATTGATGACATAAACATTATTATAGCGATTAGCTGAAAGCTATTGCTGTCTAAAATAACACATGCATTATTGTCAAATGTAACATTCTAGCCTCGATCATACAATTGACTAACACTAAGAAGATTATGTTTTAAGCCATTTACCAAAAGAACATCGTCAATGGAGCAAGATGAACCAAAAATAATGTTACCTTTACCAATAGTTTTACCTATGTAATTATCTCTGAAGAGGATGCCCTTCTATTTTTCTCTTGATAGTGACGCAAAGTATTTGCTATTGTCGGTCATGTTATTTGAGCATCCACTATCAAGGTATCATCGATCTTTAGGCTTGACATGTTGACACACCTACATTAAGATTAGTATGAATGACTTTTGGTGCTCATGTTTGTGAAGAACCTGCAACGTCATACTTTCTTACATAAACAAAGTTAGTATTCCTTTTTAGAGTACAGTTATAAGAAAAATGTTCTTGTAATCCAACTATGCCTTGGATCATACATATCTGAGTAGTTATGCATATGTGTATGTGAAGTTTGCTTAGGAATTTGATGTTTTGGTGAATTATTTTAACCAATACCTCTTTTATCATAGAAAATCTTTGATTGTTTTGTTATAAACTAAGTGGGCAATTTTTTGTTATTTTCAATATATTTCGAGCTCAATTATTTTATGACAAAGCATTTTTCTAGTACAATCATCATCTTTGGTGTCCCAATGAAGATTATCGAGTGCACAATCAAGTTTTCTATTTTGTTCACGGGCTTCTTCACAATCTTCATGTTTTGTAGTAAGCTTAGCAATATAAGCGATTTTCTCATAAATCACTTTTAGATTCTCATTATTTTTTGATAGAAATTTTGAATTTGTTCTTTTAAACATTCATTCTTATCTACCAACAAATCAAGATCTTTTCTAAATGACTCAATTTTTTAATTACTATTTTTTTTCCATTTCTCAAATTTTCATTGTTAGCAGTGCAGGAATCATGTGATCCATTGGACATTCGTTTATATTGCTCTAGTTATGAATAACTTTTTAGCATAATCTTTTAAATCAATAAAAACTTCATATAATTCATCATAAGTGAGTTTTTTGATTACCTCTTCTTGAAGTGATGATTTCCCCTCATCATATCAAAGAGTCATAAATGTAAATCTCATGTTTGCTTGCTCATATTGATCGTCTTTCATTATCGCTTGAATCAGAGTCAACCCAAGTTACCTTCAGTGCCTTCTTTCTGTAGTTTGAGTTTATATTGTATGATTTGTTCTTATCTTGATTGAGAAGGCAATTTGCACAAATGTTTCCGGGCTTCTTGTATTTGTAGCATGCTTCGTCTTTGCCTTTGTCTCTCCCTCCTTCGTACCCACCATGTTTTTGGTTTTTAAGAAACTTATTGAAGTTTTTGGTTAGAAGCGCGATGTCCTCGTTAGATGATTTGTTGTCTGAGTTTGAATTTAAGTGGTGTGGTGCATCAACTTTCAAAGCGATGATCTTCACTTGAGTTTTGAGTATGATCCCAATATTCTGTCTATACTTTTTTATCTCCGCCATCTTGAAGTAGGTCTTGAGTTTACCCTAAAAGGTGTAGTAATCGAACCATTTTTCTTTGTGTGGTTCCCTCATGGTGGCCGCTTTGATATTCCATTATGGTGAGAGGCGGCTTCCGATTTTCGCTACCTTCTGACTTATCATCCATGCCCTTACCCAAGCTTTCAAGTTCATGAGCAATTGTATTAAAGTGCGCCAACATCTGTACCATACTTTCACCTGGAAGCATGTGAAACTCATCAAACATATAATAACATAAAGTAACTTTTATTTGTACCTTTGATGCGATTTCTTCATGACACCTTTGTAAGTTGTTCTAGATTTCATATGCAGTTTTGCAATTATTTCCACATTGCATGAGTTCTTCATGATTCAAGCCTGCATATAATGCGGTCATGGCTTTGAAGTTGGCATTCTTTAGTGCAAGTTCTGCTTTGGTAAATAATTTCCTTCCATCAATAACGGGAATAACTATTTTATTGATGCAGATATTTCAGACTTCTTCTCCAAGTATCTTAAAAAAACAAGACATAAGGACCTTCCACACATTATAGCATTTTCTATCAACTAGCAAGTGACCCCGCGCATGCATGGGCGCAAACTTGAAAGCATGGATAAAACAATTCACTATAACTTTTTTTAATTCGCAACATTTGCTAAAATATATTGTGCGAGAATGGTATGATTGATAAATATGGATTAATTTGCTAGAATATGCAAAACATTGTTTTTATTTGTGTGCCTATGAAGTTAAAATATCAATAGTTTGACATAAATATGAATTACAGTTTGTATATATCCCTCAATTAAAGTAACAATTTAATTTCATAGGTAGAATTTGATCAATTTCTTCATAAAATGTTCTTGAATTTCTGTTCTATATTGATTTGGATGACCATTTATTTTTTGTGAACATTTAGGGAAAATTGCAATAAACCTATTTAACACTGTGAAGTGTGGTTCTAGTTGTATCTGGTTTGCATAATTTGGGTAAACAGGTCATACTTATTGACACCATGATTTAACAAAAAAATGTAGAGATAAAAGTCGGAGGCACTCATAGTTTGTGATTTATCCTCGAATGAAAGCACAACTTCCACAATTATCCTCCCAACCTTTGCCTTGCATTCAGTCGGTATAGAAAGTTACAGATCTACATAGAGAGTGAAAATGAAACTACATTAGCAATGTCTGTTTTGATCCTAACCAAAAGAAAGGGAAAATAAAGCACCAGAACCATATAGAAACCACAATCCAATATATGCTTCATCTAACTTTTCCATACAGTGGTAAGCTGAATACATTATCAACCAAACTATAAGAAATGAATGTAAAAACTGCATCCTAACCTACACAGTATGTGAGTGTCTGTGTTTGTGTCCCCTTCTAGCTTGGAAATCTGGATCGTCACACGATAGCGTACTCAATAAGAGGGCATACTTTTTTTTTTGAATAAGCTACAACAACACATAGCAACAAAGATGAGAGCACAAGAAAAAAATAGAAGAGTCAGGCAAGAGCAAGGGAAATTTCGTTACATTTCATTTCTTTCACTGGTAGACCCCAAAAGCTTTAACTTTTGTTATTACATTGTTGCAAAGAAATTGCTTCCTATATTTATATTATCAAACATGTATTAACGAAGTTTATTTATGTCTATAAAAATAGTGAAGTACTAAAAATAACTTGCCCAAATAGATATGCATGTTTGAAAGGAAAAGATTCCCACAAATGAGGCCTAATTGGCACAATTAAATCTATTGTGCACAACATAAGCATTAGTATATTTTTGATCTGTTAAGAAGAAAAATTAAACTGAACCTAAATGAACTATAATTAACTGCTATTATCATTCGAGCATGTACAAAACCTCCAAAATTAGTTTTTAATTGTTACCTTAAAAGTAGTCTGACTAGTTGTTGGTGAAATCAAAAGGTTGTGGTCGGACAGCACCCGTAGTTAGCGTGGAAGCTATGGTCAATCTCGATCACCATGAGGATTATTCTGAACAAATTCTTGGGGGTATCTGCAGCTATGGTCTATCTAACTGCAGTAAGTCACCAACATTCATTCTAATTCCAAATCCTCTTTCTCTTCGTACCCATCCACCAACGCCTCCGTCAAGTTCCTCGCAGTTGACGACTCCTTCACCAAATCTAAATCCAAATACAGTCATCTCCCCCCCCACCCAAAAGCCAAAGCTTCTTTTTCATGCCCAAATCCACTAATAATTTGAGAAAGGAGGTGCCATTGTAGAGAAGACGGAGTCTGCCGAGATGTGATGTGGGTAAATTATCTAGCGCAACCAGAGCCGTCTTATCCCCTCAAGATTCACTCATAGCTGATCATCAGGCCAGAGGATCCGGTGGGCCTTCTTCTTATTCAGACCCATAGAGAAACGGGTCAACCCGACCCATTAGGGTTAGGGCTCCCACTCTCTCTGCCTATAAATACCGGACCCCTCCCCCCTTCTACAGGTAATGACTCTTTCCCCACCTGACCCTAGCTTTCCTTTCCTACAGTGACTGACCTGATCATCGGAGGGCCTGTCGCCGGGACCTCTCTGGATATTTCTAGGCCTCTAGCAGGTGTTCCGGTCGGCCTGCTCCCAACATCACATCCTGTTCAGCTCCCCAGGAGGTCCTTCTCTCGAATCCGGATATGCAGCTGAGATCTGTTTCTTCCTATAAAAATTATAAGAACTCATACCTATTTTTCCCACACTTAAAACAAGAAGCATCAACTTGGCATCGTTTGTGGGAAAGCCAGTCAGATGCAACACCAGCTTCCGATCTCCTTCTGCTGCTCCTTCCTTCCATGGCACCCAAACCCCGGAGGACGGCCACTATAGGATAGTATGCCAACCTCCATCACCCGACTCACAATCATGCGGACACCCAGGGATCCCGAAGGCACCGACCCGAGGATCCATCGGGTCCGGGTCCGAGCACCTCATGCTCGGCCACAAGGCAACCCGAGCACCACGAAGCCAGTGATCTTCGGAACTTCATCAACATCGAAGACCTGAGGACGACCTTTGGAAACAGCTCGATCGCTCTAGAAGTGGAGCTGCCCCCCCAACCACTCGACCCAGGGTCGGGATAAACGGCGTAACCGCTCCCCGAATGATCGAAGACCTCCGACTATCCAATTCGAAGAGGTCCCCTTCACGAGGACCAAGTTCCAGGAGTTCAGGAACGAAGTTCTCCAGGCTATCCGAGGAGGCCCCAGAGCCGAAGGTCAAAGCCATGACCCCCTCCAAGAGGGGCGAAACCAGGGTGGTGAGTCATGCTGCTCGACCCGACTGGCGAGAAGGGATGACACTGTCCTTAAGTGACTTCAAGAGATAGAGAATCACCTCGCCCAAATCGGCAAGGGTGGAGGCGAATCCAGTCGGGGGCACCAGCCTACCAGACCCCCATTTTCTGCACGAACCCTCGACACCACAATTCTGAGGAATTTTAGACGACCTCAGTTCGAGACATACGATGGAGAGAGTGATCTAGCTGATCATATGGAGGGGTTTAAAATCCTCATGATAATTCACAGCACCTCGGATCCTCTTCTCTGTCGAGCATTCCCCACCATCTGCATGGCCCAACACGGGAATGGTTCTCAAAGCTTGCCCCCAACCCAATCTTCTTATTCGGGCATCTCGAGATGAATTTTCATGCTCACTTTGTGACCAGTCGCAACGTCAAGAAGACGAGCGCATCCCTCCTAGACCTCAAACAGATGGAAGGGGAGACCCTTCGGGACTTTGTGCAGCCTTCGGGACTTTGTTCACCGCCGAGACTAGGGCGGTTTCTTCTCTCGATGCTGGCATCGCATGTGCGGCCTTCCAGCATAATGTTCGCTAGGGTTAATTGAAGGCCTCCTTGGCGAAGATACCTCCAATTGATTTTCCCGACCTCCTCAACATATTCGAGAAGTATATCCGAGCCGAAGAGGTGCTACACCCTCAAGGTCTGGCAGATGGTCTCGAACCCGTGAAGATGGCCCAGAAAGATCCACTCGATCAAAATTGTCCGCCTCCAGTCCCCCACTCTGAAAAGTTCACTCTGCTGACTCATAGTGTGTCGGCCATCCTTATGGAGAATGAGGATAAGGGGATCATCCGCCATCCTCCTCGACTCAACAACAACAAGAAAAGGGACTGGACATTTTACTGCTGGTTTCACTGGGACCATGAGCACAAGACTGATACTTGTCGGGCCCTCAAAGACGAGATCGAGGCCCTCATCTAGAGGGGGTACCTATGGGAGTTCACTCAGAATAACCTGCGGGACCAGCGAGCTTCACCCCCTCCTCGAACGGTTGGTCGGCGTTCGGAGGCAGCACCTGATCCCGATGAGGCTGGGGGGTAGGCCATCCTCAACTATGTTCACGATGGCCCCATGGACAAGAGTCGAATACTTCCCGCAAGGCCTTCATGCAGGAGGTTATTTGGTCCATGTTCACCCCCCCAAAACCAAGGACTGGCAGTCTCATTCTCCAACGATGACCTAGAAGGTGTCCGAATGCTTTATTGCGATGTCCTGGTAATCAACCTTGACATGGTGAATCATGAGGTTCGTCATATCCCCATTGATAATGGAAGCTCGGTGAACATCTTGTTCCTTACCGCATTTGAAGCACTCAAACTCTCTTGTTAAAGATTGAAGCCGGCGGGGTACATGCTGCATGGGTTTTCAGGCACCCCTGTGCAGATCGAGGGAATCATCACTCTCGACGTCACAGTTGGAAATGCCCCAAACAGCTGAACAGAAGCCATGGATTTTATGGTGGTCAATGTCAAAGCTGCCTATAATGTGATCCTTGCAGGGCCGACCTCTGTTCCCTTCATGCAGTGCCCTCCGCATACCACTTAAAAATGAAATTCCCTACCGAACATGGAGTCGGCGTGGTCCGAGGCAATCAAGAATCAGCTCAGTCCAGCTACATGGCCACAGTGGGAGCAAAGTTTTTGTCCCTCGACGCGGTCGAACTTCTGTTCGAGAGGAACTCATTAGGCTCGGAGCCCGTCGACAAGTTGGAAGAAATCCCCTTCTCCAAGGAGGATAGATCTAAATGGTTCCAAGTAAGCCAGTCTCTCGCCCTAGACCTAAAACTGGCTATTGCTGGCAGTATTAGGCGAAATGTTCATCTCTTTGCCTGGATGCCCTCTGATATGCTAGGAATCTCAGAGGACCTCATCATGCATAGGTTGAGCGTCCACCCGAATTCAAAGCCTGTCCAGCAGAAGCGCCGCAAGTTCGCTCCCGAAAGGCAACAGACGACCAAATAAGAATTAAACAAGCTCCTTTCAGCTCATTTTATCCAAGAGGTCAGTTATCCCGAATGCCTGGCCAACGAAGTGATGGTAAAGAAACTGAGCAGGAAGTGGGAGATTTGCATCGACTTCACAGACCTCAACAAGGCCTGCCCCAAAGATCCATTCCCGCTCCCGAGCATCGATGCACTGATAGATGCGACCTATGGTTAAGGGCTTCTGAGCTTCATGAATGCCTTTTCAGGCTATAACTAAATCAGAATGTTCCCCCTCGACATACCAAAAACCACCTTCATGACCGACCGAGGCTTATACCGTTACCGGGTCATGCCCTTCGGGATGAAGAACGCTGGTGATACATACGAAAGGCTCGTCAATCTGATTTTTAAGGAGCAAATAGGTCGAAACATGGAGGTCTATGTCAACGATATGCTCGTCAAGAGTTGCAGAGGGCAAGACCACGTCACTGATCTGGAGGAAGCCTTCGGGGTTCTAAGGTCTCACAACATGAGACTCAACCCCTCCAAATGCACCTTCGGTGTTACCTCAGGAAGATTTGTCAGATTCGTTGTCAGTCAACGAGGCATTGAGGCGAACCCCGAGAAGATTCAGGCCAAACTGGACATGGCCCCTCCAAAATTGTTAAGAAAGTCCTAAGGCTCACGGGTCGGTTGGTGGCCATCGACTGTTTCCTCTCCAAGTCCGAGGAAAAGTCACTCTCATTCTTTAAAGCCCTCAGGATGGTGAAAAGCTTTGAATGGGGCAAATCGCAATAGCAGGCCTTCGACCAACTGAGTCCTACCTGGCCAACACCCGGCTCCTTAGCGAACCAGAACCAAGTGAGCCCCTCTACCTCTATCTGGCTGCATCTGAACATGTGCTCAGCACCATATTCGTCAGGGAGGAAGATGGGGTCCAGAAGCCCATCTATTATGTCAACAAAGTCTTGCACGAAGTCAAAGCTCCGATATGCCCAAATGGAAAAGGTCTCCTATGCATTGGTAATGATCGCTCAGAAACTCCTACCGTACTTTCAAGCTCACTCCATTCAAGTCCTAACAGATCAACCACTCAAACTCATCCTCAACAAACCGAAAAATTTTGGTCGACTAATCAAGTGATCGATTGAACTGAGCCAACACGACATCAACTACCAACCCCGGACAGCCATCAAGGGGCAAGCCCTCGCAGAATTCATCACAGAGAGTACCATTTCCGAAGCATCCGAGATCCCAGAGGAGGAACCCACTTGAGAAATTAATGTAGGCGGATCATCTTGCCACTACAAAAGATACTCGATTTACCGGCGAATATTCCCCGGCATTTTACTAGTAGCGCCGGGGTAGGGAGCGAATAGGAATGGGGTGCCAGATGGGAAGGTTATACACCGGCGGTCGCTTTAAACCGCCGGGCAATCTTCGTATTTACCGGCGTTTTATTTAAAAACGTTGGTGAAGTGTATTATTCACCGGCGTTTTAATAATAAATGCCGGTGAATATACCGATACATTCACCGGCGTGTCTAATAGAAATGCCGGTGAATAAGCTGCGATAAATCCCGCGAACCCTAATCTTTCTCTCGCCATTTTCCCAAACCCCAAAAAAAAAGGGGCGCCTTCGTTTTCCCTCCTTCCTCGCTCTACTTCCCGCGCGTTTGCCTCCGCCTCTTCGTCCTCTTCGAGAGCCTTCGACCTTTCGTCATCGTCCCTTCTTCCCTTCGTCATTTTCGGTTTCCCTCCTCCCTCTCTCTATTTAGAGGTGAATCGGCGATCGGAAACCACCGTGTCGCCCCGCTCTCTCTCTATCTCCTACGCCCCCGCGCTCGTCGCCCCGCGCTCTCTCTCTCTCTTCGGTATCATCTCTTGATTTCCCTTATTTTTCAAACTTAGCATGTTTTTTCAGATTATGCATCTTGATTTCCTTAACATGAATGGTTTAGTTGGGATGAAGAATTAATAGAAAAATATATGCTTAGATACTGGAAATTTTCATCTTCTTTTACTGTTAATGAAGCTTATTTCATGCATCTGATTGTCATCTTGGCATGTTTTTTTGACCAAAATGGGTTCACTGTGAACTGAGGATGGTATAGCTGTATGCCAAAATCCTCCGGATATGTACAACAATTGGGTTTTAGATTTAGTTGGGCTAAAGAATTAGTAGAGCAACATATATGCTCAGATAATGGAAATTTTCATTTTCAGATACTGTTAATGAAGCTGATTGCCATCTTTGGCATGATTTTTAAACAAAAAATGGGTTCACTTCCAAACTAAGTATGCTGCTAGCATCCTGATATTCTTTTACTGTTAATGAAGCTTATTTCATGCATCTGATTGTCAGCTTGGCATGTTTTTTTAAACCAAAATGGGGTTCACTGTGAACTGAGGATGGTATAGCTGTATGCCAAAATCCTCCGGATATGTACAATAATTGGGTTTTAGATTTAGTTGGGCAGTCGAATTAATAGAGCAACATATATGCTCAGATAATGGAAATTTTCATTTTCAGATACTGTTAATGAAGCTGATTGCCATCTTTGGCATGATTTTTTAACAAAAAATGGGTACACTTCCAAACTAAGTATGCTGCTAGCATCCTCATTTTCTTTTACTGTTAATGAAGCTTATTTCATGCATCTGATTGTCATCTTGGCATGTTTTTTTGACCAAAATGGGTTCACTGTGAACTGAGGATGCTATAGGTACGTATGCCAAAATCCTCCGGATATGTACAACAATTGGGTTTTAGATTTAGTTGGGCTAAAGAATTAGTAGAGCAACATATATGCTCAGATAATGGATATTTTCATTTTCAGTTACTGTTAGAGAAGCTGATTGCCATCTTAGGCATGATTTTTTAACATAAAATGGGTTCACTTCCAAACTAAGTATGCTGCTAGCATCCTCATCTTCTTTTACTGTTAATGAAGCTTATTTCATGCATCTGATTGTCATCTTGGCATTTTTTTTGACCAAAATGGGTTCACTGTGAACTGAGGATGCTATAGGTACGTATGCCAAAATCCTCCGGATATGTACAACAATTGGGTTTTAGATTTAGATGGGCTAAAGAATTAGTAGAGCAACATATATGCTCAGATAATGGATATTTTCATTTTCAGATACTGTTAATGAATCTGATTGCCATCTTTGGCATGATTTTTTAACATAAATGGGTACACTTCCAAACTAAGTATGCTGCTAGCATCCTCATTTTCTTTTACTGTTAATGAAGCTTATCTCATGCATCTGATTGCCATCTTGGCATGTTTTTTTGACCAAAATGGGTTCACTGTGAACTGACGATGCTATAGGTACGTATGCCGAAATCCTTCGGATATGTACAACAATTGGGTTTTAGATTTATTTGGGCTAAAGAATTAGTAGAGCAACATATATGCTCAGATAATGGAAATTTTCATTTTCAGATACTGTTAATGAAGCTGATTGCCATCTTTGGCATGATTTTTTAACAAAAAATGGGTACACTTCCAAACTAAGTATGCTGCTAGCATCCTCATTTTCTTTTACTGTTAATAAAGCTTATTTCATGCATCTGATTGTCAGCTTGGCATGTTTTTTTGACCAAAATGGGTTCACTGTGAACTGAGGATGCTATAGGTACGTATGCCAAAATCCTCCGGATACGTACAACAATTGGGTTTTAGATTTAGTTGGGCTAAAGAATTAGTAGAGCAACATATATGCTCGGATAATGGATATTTTCATTTTCAGATACTGTTAGAGAACCTGATTGCCATCCTAGGCATGATTTTTAACAAAAAATGGGTACACTTCCAAACTAAGTATGCTGCTAGCATCCTCATTTTCTTTTACTGTTAATGAAGCTTATCCCATGCATCTGATTGTCATCTTGGCATGTTTTTTTGACCAAAATGGGTTCACTGTGAACTGAGGATGCTATAGCTGTATGCCAAAATCCTCCGGATATGTACAACAATGGGTTCACTGTGAAAAATATATGCTTACATACTGGACATTATCATTTTTCTTTTACTGTTAATGAAGCTGATTTCATGCATCTGATTGGCATCTTGGCATGGTTTTTACCAAAATCCTCCAAATCTGTACAAGAATTGGGCTGAACAAACCTTGTGCAGGTTTCTTTTGGCGCTACAAACATCAATGATTTAGTTGGGATGAAGAATTATTTTAGAAAAACTTATTAGTAGCCATATTAGTTTCTTTTGTTTATTATTATTATTATTATTATTATTATTATTATTATTATTATTATTATTATTATTATTATTATTATTATTATTATTATTATTATGAGATGAGTAAGTGATTATTAGTAGCTATGAACAGAATAGTTCATGAGTCATCAGAATTTCTTGTTACCGTAGTTACAGCACGACGCGCTCATTATTCGTCCGATTCCTCTTCCTCAGTAAAATACCCTTTACCATCATCATCTCCTTGAACGGAAAGCCAAATACAGGGGAGACTATTGTCGAATTGATATCACACTCGAACACAGGGTGTGCGATAAAATACCACTAAGGTGGTTGTGATAATTTTCACAAAAGGTAGTTTAGGGTTATGTTAATAGAGTAGATTGTGTTAAGATTTAATTTTTTTTTTGTACATTTTTTGGAACCACAATTTCTTTATTTTACAGTTAAAGATTATACCGTTTATTTATTTGCAGTTAGGGATGGTTTTCAAAAAGGTGAAATTTAATATACAAAATGCCTTTTACTGTTATTACTATTTAATATATCAAATTTTAATTTCAGATTGTGTGCTATTGTTATAATGGATAGAAGTTGGATTAGTAAACCACGATTATCCAAGGAGTACCGTGATGGTATTAAAGATTTTATTATCTTTGCCAAACGACATTCCCGTGATCCCAACCTAATCCTTTGTCCATGCCTCCGGTGTACAAATTGTAATTTGAGGACATGTGACGTAGTACATACACACTTGGTTGTCAATGGTTTTCTTCAAGGGTACACAAAGTGGTTTTGTCATGGAGAGGATCATACGTCAGCTCCTGTTCGTCTGGTTGTATTAGAAAATGAAGATGATCCCTTAGTGAACGAAGACTTAAGCGTTTCCGATGAGATGCATGCTTTGTTGCAAGATGCCATGGGGATTCATAATGTTCCTTTTCACACCAATAACCCAACAACCCAAGTTCACAATGAATCAATAGAAACATCACACATTGGTGGTGGGGTGGACGAGGAAATGCTTGGCCCCGCCCCTGAAAATAATAAGTAGCAAGAATCCTTCGCTAAGTTACTTGAAGATGCTAGTACTCCGTTGTACCGCGATTGCACCAAATTCTTTAAATTCTCATTCATTGTCAGACTATTTCAGATTAAATGTTTAAACGGGTGGTCTGCTAAGTCCTTCACTATGCTACTTGAATTGTTGAATGAAGCATTTCCTGAAATCTGTATTCCAAACTCAGCCTATAAAATCAAAAAATTCCTAAGTTCTTTCGATCTAGGGTATGAGAAGATAGCAACATGTCCAAATGACTGTATGCTTTTCACGAGTGGTAAGGAAAGTCTGGAGAATTGCGAAGTGTGTGGTTCTTCGAAATGGATAGAAAGACCAAATCAAGACGAGGGAGCCAGTGGATCTACTAAGCGAAGTAGGAAAAAGAAGCCTGCCAAAATACTGCGTTACTTTCCTCTGATTCCTAGGCTACAAAGGTTGTTTATGTCTACGAAAACTTCTTCTGATATGAAATGGCATGCTGAAGGTCGCACTAATGATGGGATTCTTAGACATCCTGCTGATTCTCAATCTTGGAAAAAATTTGATGAAAGATATCCTGATTTTGCGGAAGATTCTCGGAATGTGAGACTTGGACTAGCTAGTGATGGTTTCAACCCTTTCAGGCAAATGAGTAGTACATACAGCATATGGCCGGTTGTGTTAATACCATACAATTTGCCGCCTTGGAAATGCATAAAGCAGTCCTCATTTATTTTGTCCATGATAGTTCCTGGACCGAAAGGTCCTGAAAATGATATAGATGTGTACCTACAACCGTTAATAGATGAACTTCAGAAATTGTGGGTGGGTGTTCCAACCTATGATGCTGTGGCTAAAGAAACATTTTCTCTTCGGGCCGTCTTGTCTTGGACAATCAATGATTTTCCAGCATATGCAAATTTATCTAGATATAGTACTAAAGGACGTTATGCATGTCCATGTTGTGCTGACCAAACTAGTTCAAGGTGGTTGTACAATGGCAGAAAGTTTTGCTATATGGGTCATAGGAGATGGTTGCCTGACACACATATATTTCGGGCAGAGACAGCGACATTTGATGGTACCGACGAGTGGGAACATGCTCCTGGATCTTCTTCGGTTCAGATATTTTGAGGCGGGTAGATGGTCATCAATTCAAATATGGAAAAGAACCAGAAGTCAGGACAAAGGGCAAGAAAAGGGCAAGGCCGGAGCAAGGTAAGGAGACCGATCTATGTGGCGAAGATGAGGATCAAAACATGACGAGTTTAGGTGCATGGAAGAAGAAGAGTATTTTCTTCAAGTTGCCGTATTGGGAATTCAACTTATTGCGACATAATTTAGATGTGATGCATATCGGAAAAAATATTGGTGAAAATTGTATAGGAACAGTTATGGGAGATGACCGGAAGACAAAGGACAATCTCAAGAGCCGACTTGATTTGAAGTCAATAGGCATCCGACATGAGTTGCACCCAGAAGAATTACCGAACGGGAAAGTACTCCTACCTCCTGCAATCTATTCAATGTCAAAATCGGAGTTGGAATTGTTTTGCAAAGTACTACTGGAACTTAAAGTTCCTGATGGCTATTCTTCTAACATAGCAAGATGTGTCAACTTTAAAGAGAAGAGGCTTCAGGGTCTAAAGTCACACGACTACCACATCCTAATGCAGGATCTCCTTCCTGTGGCCCTAAGGTCTTCAATGTGTGAGCAAGTCACTACTGTCCTGAAAGATCTTTGTAGCATATATAAAGGTATTTGCTCAAGAATGCTTCGTGTTGAAGATATTGACTAATTGGAGCAGCAGGCAGCATTGACACTTAGTAAAATGGAGATGATATTTCCTCCATCGTTCTTCACTATAATGATTCACTTGATAATCCACCTTGCTGGTGAAGCCAGAATCGGCGGTCCTGTTCACTATCGGTGGATGTACCCCATTGAGAGGTAAAAGAATTCATTCATCTTACAAAATTGAATTTTCAAAAGCTCATTTCTTTTAATCCCCTAATCCGCTCTAATTCATTAATTGTACATGTTCAGGTACCTATACTGGCTAAAGGGTTATGTTAAAAATAGAGCATATCCTGAAGGGTCAATAGCTCAGGGATATCTATCAGAGGAGTGTTCACATTTTTTTTCCAGGTATTTGCCGGGTGTGGAGACATCTTCGAATAGACCACGTAGAAATCCAGACATTTCCAACCTTGATGGTGCTCAATATCTTTTTGATATCGCTGGCACTACTGTTGGTAAAGTTGATGCATTTGAGCTAGATAACTTTGCGTGGGAACAGGCACATTGATATGTGCTAGACCACCATGCATCAGTGGAACCATTTCGAAAGTAAGTTGCTTTTGAATTTAAATCGAATACAGTGAAAACCGCGGAGTTCGATATTAACTTACTTTTGTTATTCCTTATTTCAATTGCTTGTTTTTAGCGAATTTGTCAGGGACATCAAATGAAGGAGTAGACCAAGAAGACTACCACCGCGTGAACAAAACAAGTTGATGAATGAAAAATTTCATAAGTGGTTTGAATCTCATGTAGGTGAATTACAGTTATGCAAGTTAATCTTCATTATATCTACATTTTCTATGGTGCTGATATGATTTGCGCAAAATTAATAGGTACATTCTTTGGGTCCTGAAGATATGTCCTCTGAAATACAAGTACTTGCCAAAGGTCCCTATAAGATGGTCAAAAGATACGGAGGATACATATTCAATGGTTTTAGATTTCGTACTAAGGATCGTGAATGTAATTTGAAGTCTCAAAATAGTGGAATGGTAGTGACGTCTAAGACTAGAAGTTATGCTTCCAAATCGGACACGAGGCCTGTAGATGGAGATCTCGACTACTATGGAGTGCTCACGGATATCATTGAGTTGAATTATTTTGGTCATTTCCGTGTTGTCTTATTTTGTGGGAATTGGGCTGAGTTTGATAGGAATTTTGCTAACAACAAGGATAAGTTTGGCTTCACAGTTGTAAACTTCTCAAAATTGATTCACATCGGTACACACATTAGCCATGAGCCATTTATGTTTCCATCCCAAGTGCAACAAGTGTTCTACATTGAAGATCCAACCCTGCCAAAATCGTATGTGGCTCTCGCTATGCAACCAAGAGATGTATTCCAACTGGGCGATACTTCAGAAGATGAAGACGGTGAAGTCATGAACAGTTACATTGCTTCTGAGTTTTCTGTGTTTGATGTAAACACAACCGACAGTGGAATTTTCGGGACTTGGCTCCGCAAGGATGGAGAAGAGGGCGATGTATTGGAAGATGTCGCATTGTAGTTTACTTGATTTTCAATCTCAATATTATATGTCTGTAATTTTCGTGTCTTAAATCTTGTTGTAATATTATGTCTGTAATTCCGAACATGTTCATTGTGAATTTAATACACCGGTTTAATTATCTTTCTATTTTCTACTGCTTGGTGTTATTTACATTAAACTATGCTTAGTGTCATTTGAACCAAACTATCATTGTAATTTAATTTGTTACAAATCTCATTTAATTAATTTTTTTATAATTATGTTGGTTTGTTAATCCTACTAAAGTACAAATTTTATGATAGTTATTATAAACATGTTATTAATTAAATTTGCATCTCTAAGGAAGTTATTGAATCCTTGACAGGTACAACATGCCGAGGCGTGGAAAGAGGGTAAATATAAATGATGGCAACGGGAGCCATGGGGATGAGCAGCCACTACATAATAGTGGCAGTCAAACAGATGAGGGTGAGGGTAGCACGCCGCCCACTGTCAAAAAACATCGCGGGCGAACTAAGATGACGAATATTTGGAGGCTTAAGAATGACGTAAGGATTGTGGTGGAGGTAAACGGGGTCGGGCAACCGGTTGGCGATAACGCCAGCAAATTTTCTTCCTTTATTGGGGTTATAGCAAGGAACCCCCGGATAATTCCTTTGTCATACGAGAGTTGGCCGAAGGTGCCAACCACGACAAAGGCCACTGCTATTACGACAATCAAGGTATTTCCCATCTAAAATAAATAATTGGTAGGCGCAAATATATTATTGAAATATGTATTTTTAGTGATGGGTAATAAATTTTGCAGCAATACTTCTCGTTCACCGACTCCCTTACGCCTTGGGTTGAAAAGTCACTATCCAAAAAGTGGAGGGACTACAAGAGTGACTTGAAGGCGAGGTATTTTGACAAAGACCTTTCAGAGGCGGAGAATGCAAGGGATGTGCCAGAAAATGTGGAGCCTTCAGATTGGCAATTCCTTGTGCACTACTGGAGTTCGGCGATCGGTCAGGTATTTACATTAAAGGCACAAAAATCTAATGAGTATGTGGTTGTATGACTACTCTAATGAATTTTTCTGCTAACTTCATTGTGGCATGTATAGAAAAGGGCGGAGGTGGGTGTTGCCAGTCGGTCAAAGCAGCTAGTGTTGCACACCGCTGGTACACAGAGCTTTGCTCTGGTTCGGGAAGAATTGGTAGGCGCAATCGTATTGAACATTTTTTTACTTACAGTTATTTGTTTATAACCATTTCATCTTACTAATATATAGGAAGAAGATTTGGGGGGTCCTACGGAGTTTGGCGACATTGACTTTTTCGATGCCACCCACAAATCGAAGGATGGGACGTATGCGAGCCCTGAGGCAGCACGGATTCTGGTAATTTGTGAACTAATATCTAATGAGTAGTCGAAATCTCATCTGCTTTTAACTCTGATTGTTATGTCCTTTTACAGACTAACGCTCGGAGAAGGTATGATGAAATCTCTTCCGCTTCAGATTCTGACCCTACGGCGGCACCCACAGATTGGCGTACCCAGCAGAGAGTTGCCTTGACCGAGGTTAGGGGAAAGGATAGGCATGGACGTGTCCGTGGTATGGAGCTAGGACCAACCCCCTCGCGGCTATTCGGACGGAGTGAATCTAGTTCAAGTGCCAATCGGGACGAGGAGATGACTTCATTAAAGGCACAGGTTGCACTCCTACAAGAACAAATGGCCCATTTAATAGGGCAACAATCCCAAGTCCCACCCTCGGTAAGTCTTTAAATTGGTATTTTTAAAGAGATTATGGTCTTGAATGCATGAAAGACACGTACTAGTGTTTGTGAGTCTGCATTGTGGCTGTCGTCTATAAGCATTTCGTCTATGTTTCTTAAGTGGGCTGTGATTAGAAAGAAAGGGCTGGAGTGGAGATCTGGAAACCCAAATAGAGACATCTCGTTTATTATAATCTATACTTATTGTTGGACCAACCCCCTCTTACTGTTGTTGCTGATGTCTCTTTGTGTGCGTGTGTTGAAGGGAAAGAAGGGATGAGAGAGAGATGAGGAAAATGCCGCTATGTTAATGGCTTCTATATTTGGTTTCCTTCCACGATGACAATTCCTTAAAACTACACTTGATATGAGCCCTATTCGTATTTTTCTTCAATGAAGAATTGATCTATGACTACAATCTCCATTCAAAGCCCAATCAAAATTTGTTTTGGAGCCACAAACATCAATGACGAATTAATAGAGAAACATAAATGATTATATGCTGGAAATTTTCATTTTCTTTTACTGTTAAAGAAGCTTATTTCAAACATCTGATTGTCTTCTTGGCACATTTTTTTGACCAAAATGGGTTAACTGAATTAGTAGAGCAACATATATGCTCAGATAATGGAAATTTCCATTTTCAGATACTGTTAATGAAGCTGATTGCCATCTTTGGCATGATTTTTTAACATAAAATGGGTACACTTCCAAACTAAGTATGCTGCTAGCATCCTCATTTTCTTTTACTGTTAATGAAGCTTATTTCATGCATCTGATTGTCATCTTGGCATGTTTTTTTGACCAAAATGGGTTCACTGTGAACTGAGGATGCTATAGGTACGTATGCCAAAATCCTCCGGATATGTACAGCAATTGGGTTTTAGATTTAGTTGGGCTAAAGAATTAGTAGAGCAACATATATGCTCAGATAATGGATATTTTCATTTTCAGATACTGTTAGAGAACCTGATTGCCATCTTAGGCATGATTTTTTAACAAAAAATGGGTACACTTCCAAACTAAGTATGCTGCTAGCATCCTCATTTTCTTTTACTGTTAATGAAGCTTATCTCATGCATCTGATTGTCATCTTGGCATGTTTTTTTGACCAAAATGGGTTCACTGTGAACTGAGGATGCTATAGGTACGTATGCCAAAATCCTCTGGATATGTACAACAATTGGGTTTTAGATTTAGTTGGGCCAAAGAATTAGTAGAGCAACATAAGTCAACAGATAATGGATATTTTCATTTTCAGATACTGTTAGAGAAGCTGATTGCCATCTTAGGCATGATTTTTTAACATAAAATGGGTACACTTCCAAACTAAGTATGCTGCTAGCATCCTCATTTTCTTTTACTGTTAATGAAGCTTTTCTCATGCATCTGATTGTCATCTTGGCATGTTTTTTTGACCAAAATGGGTTCACTGTGAAATGAGGATGCTATAGGTACGTATGCCAAAATCCTCCGGATATGTACAACAATTGGGTTTTAAATTTAGTTGGGCTAAAGAATTAGTAGAGCAACATATATGCTCAGATAATGGAAATTTCCATTTTCAGATACTGTTAATGAAGCTGATTGCCATCTTTGGCATGATTTTTTAACAAAAAATGGGTACACTTCCAAACTAAGTATGCTGCTAGCATCCTCATTTTCTTTTACTGTTAATGAAGCTTATCTCATGCATCTGATTGTCATCTTGGCATGTTTTTTTGACCAAAATGGGTTCACTGTGAACTGAGGATGCTATAGGTACGTATGCCAAAATCCTCCGGATATGTACAACTATTGGGTTTTAGATTTAGTTGGGCTAAAGAATTAGTAGAGCAACATATATGCTCAGATAATGGATATTTTCATTTTCAGATACTGTTAGAGAACCTGATTGCCATCTTAGGCATGATTTTTTAACATGAAATGGGTTCACTTCCAAACTAAGTATGCTTCTAGCATCCTCATCTTCTTTTACTGTTAATGAAGCTTATTTCATGCATCTGATTGTCATCTTGGCATGTTTTTTTGACCAAATTGGGTTCACTGTGAACTGAGGATGCTATAGGTACGTATGCCAAAATCCTCCGGATATGTACAACAATTGGGTTTTAGATTTAGTTGGGCTAAAGAATTAGTAGAGCAACATATATGCTCAGATAATGGATATTTTCATTTTCAGATACTGTTAATGAAGCTGATTGCCATCTTTGGCAAATTTTGATTGGGCTGTGATTGGATTGTTTAGTGGCTGTTGTTTATGTTCTTAATTGGGCTGTGATTAGAAAGAGAGGGCTCGAGTGGAGATCTGGAAACCCATATAGAGACATCTTGTTCATAATAATTTATTATTATTGTTGTTCTTGTCGCTCTTGCTGTTGTTGCTGATGTCTCTTTGTGTTCGTGTGCTGAAGGGAAACAAGGGATGAGAGAGAGATGAGGAAAATGTCGCTATGTTAGCCTGGTGTATCCAAAGTCTCTACCATTCTTCTTTTTGTTTCCATTTCTGGCTTCTATATTTGGTTTCCTTTCACGATGACAGTTCCCTAAAAATACACTTGATATGAGCCCTATCTTATTTTTCTTATTTTCTTATATTTGGTTTCCTTCCACGATGACAGTTTCATGGATTGTCTGAACAATCCATGAAAGACATGCTTATATACTGAATTTTCATTTGTTTTACTGTTTTAGATAGTGGATATTCCCAATCAGAGGAGAATATTAAGGTTTCAAGTTAGATACTGAATTTTCATTTGTTTTGTTGTTTTAGATATATTTAAAAACAAAATTAAGTACTAGATTTTTAGCATTGCAATGTAATTATTTTACCTCTCTATATATCATTAACAATTCCATTTGCAATTGGCACTTTGATCTTATAATTTAAGATACAGGTAGATCTTTTTGCAAGTTCAAAAAATATGTATATTCTGTATTGTGGTCTACTGTTGAATTAAACTATTGTTTTTTTTTCACAGAGCGGTCGCCCAGATGAAGGAAATTCTGATGATCAGAACTGAAGCTACTCGAGGGGTATGAATCTGCGGTCCTCCTTGCTGTTCTTATGTCCTCCTTGCTGTATGGTTGTTGTTCTTATGTCCTCCTTGCTGTTGTTATGTCAGACTGTTTTTTTTATGAGAGTTATGTCAGACTGTTAATTTGGGATATTTGGGATATTTGTCAGACTGGTTTGTTTGGATATTTGGGGTGTTGGTCACTATATTAATTTGTTAATTATGACACTGTTAATTTTGCGGTGAATTTGGACGTTGATATGACACGTGTGAAACTTTATTATCTTTAATTATTCTTGTGTTTGGTTGTGATTTGCGCAGTAATATGCAACGAAATTGGTTGAATCAGTTGTGAATTAGTTTACAGGTTTTGTAAATGAAACTGTGAATTGAAATCGAACGGAAAACCGGAGCATGAAAAACAAACGGGCATAGCTAGACTGGCGTTTTATAAAACGCCGGTCTATCTAATGAATTAGTTGCAGTGTGCGATATACCGGCGTTCCCACACACGCCGGTGTATGTCGCTAGCTGTAACGGCACCAAGAAACACCAGTGTTTTATAAAACGCCGGTGAACCTAACTACACCGGCGTTTTTTGGTCACGCCGGTGCTTGTAAGTAGGGAAAACCGGGCACTCATAAACGCACATACACCGGCGGTCTATGACCACCGGTATACTTTCATTCTACACTGACGTTTATAGAAACGCCGGTGAATGGATAAATACCGGCGGTTGATGGCCGCCGGTGAATGTATATTGGGGTAAAAGAATGGCACTCAGAGACCCCATACACCGGCGTTTTTTGACCGCCGGTGTAGTTGTAATATTTACCGGCGTCCAGTAAAACCGCCGGTGTAGACCCCTTCCTTTCCGCGACGCTCGCTTCGGCGGCATTTGGACCGGCGCTATTATAAACGCCGGTGAAGGTTTCACCGGCGTAAAAAACGCCGTCAAAGACGCAAAAAAATGCCGGTAAATCGAGTATCTTTTGTAGTGTGCGAGGGCGAATGTGGAGCTGGCGTCATACTTCATGCTCTCGACAATTTTGTCTTACAGTATTCCATACGCCTCAATTTTTAGGCCTCCAATAACGAGGCGAAATACGAAGCAAGACTCGCGCTAGCCAGCAATGTGGGGGCAAGAAGAGTAAGAGCCTTCAGCGACTCTCAGTTCGTGGTTAACCAATTTCCAGGGGATTACGAGGCCCGTGATGCTCGGATGGTTCAATACTTAGTGCCCGACCAACTCCTCCTAGAAGCCTTCGAGCACGGCACTGTTGAGCAGATACCCAGAGAAAAAAATAGCCAGGCGGATGCCTGATCCAAGATTGCCTCATCGTCATTCGAGGGCCTCGACCATACCGTCCTCATCAAGGTCCTCCACGAGCCTAGCATCGAGAAGCCCTAGGTCCTCTGCCTCAATACATGCACACATTCCCATAGTTGAATGGATCACATCCACAAATTTTTGGCAAAAGGCAAACTACCGCAAGACCCCGTCGAAGCTAGAAAGATAAGGGTCTCATCGCAAAGGTTCACCTTGATTGAGAATATCCTTTTCAAACGCTCATACACCAAAGTGGAAGGCAGACCACATCTCCGATGCCTGGGTCCCGGTGAGGTGAGGTATGCGCTGGAAGAGCTACACAAGGGAATTGGAGGGTGCCATATAGGCAGAAGGTCGATTGCAAGGAAATTGCTCAATCACGGGTACTATTGGCCGACCATAATGCAAGATGCCCGTGATCTCGTGAAATGATGTGGCCCTGCTAGAGGTTCTCTCGTATCAGGCGCACTCCACAAGCCGAACTCAGGAACCTCTCCAGTCCAGCCCCTTTTGCCATGTGGGGGATGGATCTTGTTAACCCCTTTCCCAAAGCTACAGCTTAAAGGCGTTTCCGTATTGTTGTCATCAACTATTTCTCTAAGTGGGACGAGGCAGAACCCTTGGCCACAATAACTGAGCATCAATCCCAGCAATTCTTTTTGAAGCACATCATCTGTCGATTCAGTATCCTGCACATACTCGTCACTGATAATGGGACTCCATTCACCGGCATAAATTTGTGAAAATTCTGCGAAGGCCTCGGGGTCCAGCAGCAATTCTCAGCAACCTCACATCCCCAATCGAATGGCCAAGCCGAAATGAAATAACTTAGATCTTATAAATTCTTGATGTATACATGCATGTTGTTCGTGATTTATGAGGTGTTGTATGATCTTGTATGTTTGATGTGTTATTCGTAGTATAACTTGTTGTAGACTTGTGAAATACCATATACCATGTTTCTTGGACATCTAGTACACTATATTTCGTGTTTTATTATGATTTGGATGTGTTACATATGAACTAGTTGATTTTATGCACAAGGAATATTTCTATTTTTGTTGTTACCCTATTTTTGTTCAGTATTTTAGACCCTATTAAGGTCAGTAAATAAAAATTATTTGTGAATATGAATTAAAGAGAAATCTGTCTACTTTCCAGATTTTCTGACAGATCTCAGTTTTGATTTGTGAGTTGCAAGTTATGACTATTTTACTACAGATGTGCTTAAAGATTCCAGATTTTGTTTTATATGAATTCTGTATGGTTAATTATTTTTTCTACTGATGATAAAGATAATATTTTGATCCAATATTTTGTTGGTTACAGCTAAACTTGATTGGGATTAACCCCTAATTTTTGTGAATTTAATTGATGACTTTTATAAACTATTCTATACTTGCAAACAACTACTATACTTGCAGAATTTTCATGTTGTTCAGTAACGAACCTTAATTTCAACCCGATTCTACTTACTGTTAGTAAAAACTTTGTGAATATGAATTGTAGCCTTCTGTATCTATTTTATGAATATTTTGACGGATCTGGATTTCTATTTATATTTTGTAATCTATTGTTATTTTAGTACTGCTGTGTTTACGATTTCAGATTTACAAAACTACTGTATCTTCTGCTTTCTGATTTTACTTGACTATTCTATCTATGTTAGAAAATTATGAAACTTTATTTTTGGTTACTAAACATACTAGGGAATACCCCATATTTTTCTTGGATATAATCAGTGAGTTTTTATGTTGTTTTCCTGTTTATGAATACAAACTTTTGATTTCTGGCTGAACATGTTTTCTGGATACAAATCTGTTTTGAGACTTGTTTTTGTGAAATACCATATGACTTATATATATTTGCTTGGTTCAGCCAAGAGTCTATGTTACAGATTTTCTGACGGATCCAGATTTGCACATTTGTAGCGACGGGAGTTCTAGATTTAGTGCAGTACTGTCTTACTGTCCTGAACTAGAATTTTCGTTGTTCTATCCTTTTATGAGTTGACATTCATCTGTATATGTTTGTCTTTCAACCTGAGCCTGTTACTTGTTCATGCCATGATATTCTTGCTTTGTTTTGTGACACGTACATGCATGTTTGATAATAATAACCAGTAACCAAGCCGGGGTTAAGGGAAAGACCTAAGTAGTGGACAATATAGGTATGTGTACTCAGAAGGGGGCCCGTGTTTTCCATTACTTGATGCCATGTTTCATGATTACATGATTCATGCCTATTATTACTATATGTTGCCATGTTTCATGATTACATGATTCATGCCTGTTATTACTATGTGTTGCCATGTTTCGTGATTACATGATTCATGCCTGTTATTACTACCTGATTATATGTTGTCATGATTCGTGATGATTCATGTCTATTATTACTATATGTTGCCATGTTTCATGAATACATGATTCATGCATGTTCCTGCTGCCGTGATTTCACGTCTACGTGATCGTGTCTGTTACCTGTTACCTGACGCCTGAGTCACGGCCCTATAGAAACCCACCACTAGGCCTAAACGAAATTGCATATAAGTAGCAACCATGTGGTAAAAATCTGGGACACATGAAGAGCTACCTAGATAGTAATAAAATACAGGACTTGACATGACATAATACATGTTACGTGATTACCTGTACATGTTACCTATTCACCTGTTTACATGTACATGCTACTTGACACCTGTTACATGTTTACTTGCTTGCATGATACCTGTTGCCTGTTACATGTTATATATATATCTGTGAGTGCACTACATTACCTGATTCTATTTATGATTCATGCTAGTTGTTCTATTTTATTGCCATGTCTATTCCATGCTATGTTTGCTTCTGCTGTTACTCTATATTGTTTATCCTTTTGTTCTGTACTTGTGCCTGCACTACAAGCGGCCCGTAACTTGCATTGACGGGCGTTTTGTTTTCTTTATCCTCTCCTGCAATTTGCTAAATTGCAGATCATGGAGATCAGCTGCCCGTTGGAGTAGGTGATCTGAGATTTTAGATGCTGGAGTTTTTGCTATTATTATTTCCTGTTGCTTATTTTGAATAATTGTATCTGTTACTTGGATTATTTTGTATTGGGCAATGTGACCTGGAATTATTAACCTGTTCAGAGCTGGTTTATTTAAGATTATTAAATTTTGTTTCAAGTAAATTCCTGTTGGTATATTGATTCATCTATGCATGCATGGTTGACTTCTCTTGCTTCCTACTCTGATTATTTTGGTGAAATGTTGTAAAGATCCTGATATCTTATGGTTGATGAAAATCATTCGCTGGACTTAGTCACGTATCCGTATTCTGTATTCTCTTTTTGGGAAGCAGGGCGTGACACGAAAACATCAACCGCCAAACTCTTGAAGGTCTAAAAAAGCGGTTGGACAAATCTCTGAAGGGACTATGGGTCGATGAAATACCGAGCGTCCTTTGGTCATATCGAACGACCGAGAGAATTGCCACGGGAGAGTCCTCATTCAATCTGACATACGGGACATAGGCAGTCATCCCACTGGAAATCGAGCTCCCTTCACCTAGGATCATGGGCTTCAATGAAAAATCTAATTCGACCGACCTCAGGGCCAACTTGGACCTGGTCAACGAAATCCGTGAAAGGTCCACCATCAGAAGAGCTATCTATTAGCATCGGATTGAAAGGTTCGAAAACAAGAGGGTCCACTTGACCGACATCAAGGAGGGCGACCTCATACTCAGGAAGCTCGCTATTTTCCACCTCACCGCAAAAGGCAAACCAACCCCAAACTGGGAGGTCCCGTACAAGGTCTCCCAAGTGGTATGCCCGGGCACATACAAACTCGAAGACCTAGAGGGCAGAATAGTCAAGAGGCCTTGGAACGCCGAGCACCTTATTAAGTTCCATGTAGGAACATTGAGGCATACGCGGTTGTAATCGACGCTACACGCTATTCCTTTTGTGTAATTAAGCAAGCAAGTGCAATAAAGTTTCCTTTATCTTCAAAGTCAGAATGTCTCGCATTTACTTTGACTCTCACGTCCTCGCCACTCGGCTTGGACTTCGGACCATAACGAGAGATTTCTTTATCTATCACATGGACTTCGACCCTAACGAGAGATTTCTCAATCTCTCACGTCCTCGCTTCACGGATTGGACTTCGGACCATAACGAGAGTTTTCTCAATCTCTCACATGAACTTCAACCCCCTAACGAGAGATTTCTCAATCTTTCACGTCCTCGCCACTCGGCTTGGACTTCGAACCATAACGATAGATTTCTCAATCTCTCACATGGAGTTCTACCCTAAACGAGAGGTTTCTCAACCTCTCTCGTCCTCACCACTCTGCTTGGACTTCAGACCATACAAGAGATCTCTTAATCTCTCACATGGACTTCTACCCCAAACGAGAGGTTTTTCTCAACCTCTCTCGTCCTAGCCAGGCAGCTTGGACCTCGGACCATTTTAGAGATTTCTCAATATCTCACACGAACTTCCACCCCAAACGAGAGGTTTCTCAACCTCTCATGTCCTTGCCACTCGGCTTGGACTTCGGACCATACGAGAGATTTCTCAATCGCTCACATGGATTTCAACCCCAAATGAGAGGTTTCTCAACCTTTCCCGCCCTCGCCACTCGGGTTGGACTTCGGACCAAAACGAGGGATTTCTCAATCCCTCACATGGAATTCGACCCCTAATGGGAAACTTCTCAATCTCCCGACATCACCGCTTGACATTGCCTTAGTAGAAAAATTTCTCAACTCTTCAAGCCCCTGCCTTTCGGCTAAGAAAACAAATTCCAGCGGCCCCAGGGAGGCGACGATACACCTCCCAAGGCACACTAATGGTAGTCCCTTAAATGCCCTTCGAAGGCGAAATGTCTCCATTTATGGCGGCCCATTAATTTTACAAGTTCGACAGAAAATTTGAGCTGTGTCATAGCCCGCTTCCCAAAAAGGAAATACGGAATATGGATATGTGACTAAGTTCAGCGAATGATTTTCATCATCCATAAGCTGTCCGGATACAACAATTCACAGGAATAATCAGAGTAGGAAGCAAGGAGAAGTCAACCACGCATGCATAAGTGAATCAATGTACCAACCGAATTTACTTGAAATGAAATTTAATAATTTCAAATAAATCATATCTGGAAACAAGTCAATAATCCTGGGTCATGTTACCCAATACAAAATAATCTAAGTAACAGATACATTTATTCAAAATAAGCAACATGAAATAATAATAATAATAGCCAAAACTCTAGGAACTAGAATCTCACATCACCTACTCCATCAGGCAACTGGTCACCATAATCTGCAATTTAACAAATTACAGGAAGAGGAAAAGAAAACAAAACGCCCGTCAATGCAAGTTACGGGCCGCTTGTAGTGCAGACACAAGTACAGAGAAAGTTAAACAAATATAGTGTAACAGCGGAAACAACATAGCATGTAATAGATATGACAGAGCAAAACAGAATGTCTAACATGAATCAGAAAACAGAATCAAATAACATGGTATGCTAACAAGTACAGGTGATATGTAACAGATGTCAAGTGTCAGATAGTATGCAAACAGATATACAGATAACAGATGTCAGATAACAAATACAGGTAAACAGGTAACAGATGTCATATTATTACAGGTCTTGTGTTTTAGTTCTATCTAGGTAGCACTTCATGCATCCCAACTCTTACCACATGGTTGCTACATTCAAAAAATTATGTTTAGACTTCGTAGTGGACTGTATAGGGTTGTATACTCAGGTATCAGACAGAAAGATAGCAGATAACAGATAACATATAACAGACAGATAAAACCTACGAGTCATCTTCTGAGTACACCTTCCTATAGGGAAGTGTGCAGTCAGGTAATCAGATAACAAAATCGTGTATCATGTAGTCATGAACACATAATAAATAACAGATAATCAAGTGGGAAACACGGACCCCCTTCCAAGTACACATTTCTATTACCCACTACTAGATCTTTCCCATAACCCCGGCTTGGTTATTTTGTTATTTTTATCAGACAGGCATGTATGTGTCACAAATAGGAAAAGAATAACATGGTATAAATAAGTAACAGGTTCAGATTGAAAGATAAACATGTACAGGTGAAAGACAACTCATAAAAGAGTAGGACAACGAAAATTCTAGTTCAGGATAGCAAAATAGTACTACACCAAATCTGGGATTTCCGTTGCCACAAATATGCAAATCTGGATCCGTCAAAAAATCTGGAAAATAGACTCTCAACCGAATCCAGAAAATATATATAAGTCATATGGTATTTCACAAAAATAAGACTCAAAACAGAATTGTATCCAGAAAACGTGTTCAGCCAGAATTCAGAAGTTCGTATTCATAAACAGGAAACAGCATAAAAACTTACTGATTAAATTCAAGAACAATATGGGGTATTCCCTAGTATGTTTAGTATCAGAAAATAAAGTTTCATAATTTTCCAACATAGATAGAATAGTCAAGTAAAATCGGAAAGCAACAGAATACAGTCAGTTTGTAAATCTGAAATCATAAACACAGCAGCACTAAAACAACAATAGATTACAAAATATAAATCGAAATCCAGATCCATCAAAAGGGTGATAAAATAGATACAGTAAGCTACAAGTCATATTCACAAAGTTTTTATATACAGCAAGTAGAATTAGGTTGAAATTATGTTTCTTTGCTGAACAATATGAAAATTCTGCATGTATAGTGGTTATTTGCATGTATAGAATGGTTTATAAAAGTCATATATTAAATCCACAAAAATTAGGGGTTAATCCCAATCAAGTCTAGTTGTACTTAGCAAAATATTGATCAAAATATTATCTTTAACATCAGTATAAAAATAAATTACTCTCCATAATTTATCTAAAACCAAATCTGTAGTTCTACACATCTGTAGTAAAATAGCCATAACTTCCAACTCATAAATCGAAATTGAGATCTGTCAGAAAATCTGAAAAGTAGACATAATTCTCTGTAATTCATATTCACAAATAGTTTTCATATACTGACCTTAATAGGGTCTAAAATACGGAACAAAAACGGGGTAACAACAAGGACAGAATTATTCTTCATGCATAAAATCAACTAGATCATATGAAACACATCCAAGTCATAACCAAACGTGAAATATGGTATACTAAATGTCCAAGCAACATGGTATAGGGTATTTTACAAGTCTACTACGAGTTATACTACATCGAACACATCATGCACACAAGATCACACAACACCTCATAATCACGAACACATGCATGTATACAAGAATTGATTACCTTTAACCCTAAATTTAAGTCGTGTGTGTAATGAGACAACTACGGACGGATCAACACATAGAGACAATATATAACAGGGGTTTGACACAAGAATTGTCTCTAGTAAACAACTACACTACAGGCAGTATTTAGTACTTGTATTACACAACAAAAAGAATACAAGTTACTTGCCTTATAGTCGACGACGAAAATGGAGCAAGAACGAGAATAACGGGAACGGATTCCCGGGAAACGATCTCAATGAACGAACAACGAACGAAACCCGCCAACAAAACACGCACACACGAGAGGCAGCGGAGGGACTGGATGAGAAGATGGAGGCGGCCAAGGAAATAGTCGACGGGGACAGGCGATGGGACAGCGGTGCTGGCTGGCATCGCTGATGGCTGGCATTGTTGTAGTAATCGGAGAGGAGCACAACGCAGTCGCGACATCGGTGCTGCATCGGACAGGGAGCAGGGGACAGGGCGGCGGTAGTGGCTGACGCTACTGTCGTTGCTGTCTGCCGCTGTCGGTCGCCGAAGGAAAAGGTTTAATTAAGAAGATCCACATAGAATTATAGGGTGATATAATAAAGAGATAGGAAGAAAAATGAATAAATGAAATAGGGCATGAACATTGTAATGAGAATAAAAAATAAGAGCTCGATCAATAGGGATGAAGTAATTGACTGACAATGGAGTCAAGGAGATAAATTAAAAGATGAAAAAACCAATAGATGAATATATAGATAATGAAGATCCAAAACACGGTCCAAAAAGAGATACAATGTGAATAAATACACAAAGAAAAAAAATACACCAAAAAATACATAAAATCAAAAACAGGGGTTACAAGCTGGCTACTGGCTTTCTCACAAAGCCTATCACGCTCGACGCTCTGCTGAAACTTTGAGCTAGCTGCTGGCTTTCTCACAAAGCCTATCACGCTCGATGCTCTGCTGGACCTCGAGCTAGCAACTGGCTTTCTCACAAGCCTATCACACTCGACGCTCTGCTGGAACCTCGAGCCAGCTACTGTCTTTTTTCACAAGCCTACGATGCTCGAAGCTCGGCGCCCGATGCTCGGCATGAACCTCAAGCTAGCTACTGGCTTTCTAAAAAAGTTTTTCATGTCCTCCCCGCTAGGCTCACTCTTTGGCCCATAACGAAAGCCTTCACAAAAAGCAGACGCAACATTCTTTATTACAACACATAAAAGTTTGGTTGATACAACGACCGAGGCCATATTACAACTCTCATTATCTGGACCATATGTTTACAATAAAAACACAACTGTTACAACCTCGGCCTAATCATCCTCTTGGGGGGCCTTAGGGCTGGCACAAGCCAAATCGAGCCCGATCGAACGTGTTTGCTCGCCGATAAGCCCACCGCGATCCGTCGGGATCGCCAAGCTGGATGCCTCCACAATGGAACTATGGGCATCCCCTGGCCTCGCCAGCTCCAGCCTTATGGTCAGAGATGGGCCTCCAATGGAGGGCCCACCGCCCCGAAAGAATGGGATCGGGATCCAATCATTCCGAGCATGACCTTGAACCTTTGTATCTCCAGTTCCTTCTCCATAATTACCTCTAGGAGAAACGATTCTGAGGTCAGTGACCGAGTGAAAGCACAAAATATCGACCATCTAGTCTCAGTGCTCCCCACGTCGCAGTCAGCAATGATCTTCTTCAGGCGAGCCAACTCCAAGCTCAAACCCTTCGATTTGTTCATGAAATAAGAAACAAATGCTTCCGATCTCGAGCCTATTTGCGATAGCAGAACAATGCGGAATTGCTGGATTTCAGCCTGCCCCGAAGGCGCCCCACCTCGGCATCGCAAGGATCGACCGCAAAGGGCCCGTTCATCTGGCACAAAGAGGGAAGGGACACATGATTCTGAGCCTCATAAACTTGGATAAATCTCAAAAGCCGACAAGACAGATTACGCTAAAAAGTCCCAAGTCAAATAGTTCGGCCAAAAATTCATTTCATACCAATCTTACTACAGTGCGGTGGCCCGTCTGTGCTTGGCAAATACAAAAAAAAATTGAAAGGCTAAAGAATACTGTTGGAGAGAGAGAGGGGAACCTCTTTGCCGGCCTCCATTTCGACGTCAGGGTCGGCCACCACTGCCACGTCATCCCCCTCTTCACCATCTCCTCTGGGCATCTTCGGTTGCTCAGGAAGCTTCATGCCGTAATGAAACTCCTCGAGCTAGCACTCGGGGTAGTAAAACGTGACGTGCTTGAGGGCCCGGTTGTATGCCTGGTCCTAAGAGATGAAGACCTTGTCCATGGCGGAAGTCTTTATTTTCTTGATCTCCCGGGCGACCACCTTCTTTATTTCCCTCTCTGCCTAAGCTCGGCCGTCGGCGAGGGAAGCCATATCAGCCTTAAGAGCCTATTCACGAGACTCGGACTCTCCCAACTTCAGCTTCAGGTCCTTTATCTCCCGCTCATATCGTTGAGCGTTCCTCACCTCCCGCTGGAGCTCGCAGGAGTGCAACCTCACCATCTGGGCTCCGACCATTGATGCCTACAAATGAGGGGCTAAGACTCCAACAAAAAAAGGAGGGAGAAAGATCTAAGTATAGAGTAACAAGAGTTGAATGACGACTTACCAGCACGTTGCCCTGAGCCCACCTCATATCTGGGCTCCGACCATTGATGCCTGCAAACGAGGGGCTAGGGTCTCGGTCGCCAGGGTCTTCCTATCGCGAGGCGTGGTGAGTTTATCCACCACCTCGACCGCCACTGGTCCCTCGGTTAGCGAGTCGGCTACTCTCACAATCCAGTCAGGAGCCCACGGTCTGAGCCCCTTGTCACCCACTACCTCCTGGGTTGTAGGGTGAATGGGGGGGACCCCATCCGTCAGTACCTCCGTAACCCTAAGGTTACTCGAGCTAGGCGCTGCCTTCGATGAGTCGGGTGTCCCCGGGACCGACAGGGTCTTCTGCCTCTTGGGCTTTGGATTCAAAGGGCCTTCGGATCCCCCCGGATAGGACCCTTTCCTTTGCTTTGACTGCTCGGCCGCCCTCTTCTTGGCCAACTTGGCTCTTCTCGCTTCAATGGCAGCAGCGTCCATGTCTGCGAAGGAAAAAAAGGCTATAAGAACGTAGGGAAAAAGGTGGATAAAAAGAAAACGAAAGACATACGGGAAGGAATGGGGATCAGTCCGATCCTGGCCAGGTGCCTTTCTGTCACGTTCGGCTAGCTGATGCATTGCCCAATACAATCTGATCCACATCGCCCCACTCCTCATCCGTCAGGTCCCTCCTCTTCGGTGGCCTGGCTTATAAAAATTCCAACTCATGGGATTTTCCCAAGGCACCTGATTTCAGATAATGAAATATTTCTCCTTCCACCCCTTTATGGAGTCTAGATGTCCATGGACTACCTTCTTCTTGGAACGAGGCGAGATGTAGTAAATTCCCTCACTCTCACCCGACAAGCTGACACCGAGCATGACTCAGAAGTACTTCATTTTCAGGGGTACTCTTCTCTCCTTGCAAAGTAGAATGAAGCACATGAGCTGCTTCCAGTAGTTCGGCCCGTACTGCATCGGGCACAATCCCCCTCCGGTTCAACACCTCCTTGATAAATGAGTGCAGCGGCAGTCGTAACCCCGATCCGAATGCATCCACCGAAAACATACAATACCAAGGCGCTAAGTTATCTGTGGGACGGAGTCCGGGGTTCGGAATCAGCAACTCGTACTCCATCCCTATAAAGTAGTTTGCTCGAATCAGCAGATGGTCAAAAACCATCAAGATGTAGTGCGTCTTTTCCATCCAGATATTTTATCGACTCAGCGAAGAAGGCTGCACCCCGTATTGAACCAAGTCTCCTACATCGTCCGGGTACATCCTAATGGAGGTCGGTTGTTGAAGGTAGGGGACGTCGAGCCCATGTTTGGGAAGGAACTCATCCGGCTGTACTCCACTATCTGGGAGGGTCCACCTCATCTTCCTCCCTTGGATGTGAGGGGCCTTTGGGGGGGGGGGGATAGCATCGCTAACGTCTTCAAATTGAGGGCCTCGACCTCCACCACTTCATCATACTCGACCGACGGATCGACCTCCACCACTTCATCATACTCTCCCTCACCAACCACTCTACCAAAGTCCTCCACCGCTTCTTCATTTCCCAAGTCCACTATGTCGGCCACTTCCTCCTCCCCTTCCGAGTCGCTTGATTCTACTACAAAGGGCTTTCGACTACGGACCAGCTTGACATCGTAGACCTGCTCCCTCGTCTCCTAAGACGAGGAGTTGGAGAGATGGTCACCATTACCCTGACCAGATGTAGAGGCAGAGGGTCCGCACTGATCCCTCGACATAACAAAAATACTAACCTAACTATTTGTTGCCGAAAAGTTTGCCAAAAAGATCGATGGTTACTGGGCAGCAATTAGAAAGAGAAACTCTAAGAATTAGAGAGATAACGCAAGGTGAAAAATGAGAGGGGGGGTAGGGGATATATAGGCAGCTCTGCAATGCCTCGATATCCACAAACATATTCCAATCGCCTATCTAGATCCAACAGTTTGCAAGATTTCAATGCCTCAATTTCCACAACCGTGATGTCAGCATCGCACGTGCATCACACGTGTCACTGCAACCATAGCAAGCATACAACTCCCTTTCTCACAAAGTCCACCACGCTCGGAGCTCGGCATGGACTTCGAGACAGCTATGCGTTTCTCACAAGCCTATCACGCTCGATGCTTGCCAGAAACTTCGAGCTGGCTATTGGCTTTCTCACAAGCCTATGACGTTCGATGCTCGACAAAAACCTCGAGCCAGCTACTGGCTTTCTGACAAGCCTATCACGCTCGATGCTCGGTAGGAATTTCGAGCCATCTACTGACTTTCTCACAAGCCTATGACGCTCAACGCTCGACAAGAACCTCTAGTCAGCCACTGGCTTTCTCACAAGCCTATGATGCTCGACGCTCTTCCTACTCAAGCTAGCAAAATAAATATAATTTCATCTTTTGTAATTTATATAACTAAAATAGCTAGAGGTGCAATAGGTCAATATACTCAAACCCCTATTCATGCTTAACAGGATAAAATATTTGAACTCTTATTTCACCAGGTTTAAAAACTAATAAAGTTCAAATAGGAAACCTTGCAGAAAAAAAAATTGAATTATGAACTTTTGGTAAAAGCTTGCTTTCGTATCAATGTATAAAACAAAAAAAAATTAAATTTTGGACTACATAAGTTAAACTAGATCACCAATCCTCCTACCGCCTCAAAAGAAACTGGTTCCCAAATATAACCCCTTGTTCCAGTTGTACTTATTTTACTACGTATTTTTTTAAATATATTTTATTTCTTTTCTTCTCTTTGGACTTTTTATCAGGTATTATTTCATTCTTATTATAACTCAATTTATCTTTCTAATCCATTCTAAATTTTTGTGAATTTTTCCATTGGAATTTAAATTTAAATCCTGATTAATCCTAATCATAATCCTAACCTAATACTCTAATCCAACAGCTAACCCCCAACCTCTTTTTATGACATTTAACACCTCCTCCTACTACTCTTACTCCTACACTACTGCCTCCACCCCTCTCTATGTATATTACACACACACACACACACACACACACACACATGCATACTGTCCCTCTCTCTCCTTATATATATATAATATACACATGCAGCAATCTCCCACTTACTGTCTCTACTCCTTCTTTTCTTCTTTGCTTCTCCAAAACCCAAGCCCCTCCCGCCATCCTCTTCCTCTGCCTTCTTCAACCCGAAGCTTCTCAACCCATCGCCACCACCTTTACATCTCCACCACCGAAGATTGTTGTCTTCCCTCTTGCTTGTTGATGATATCATCGCTAGTAATCATTGCTTCGCTGCCATGTTGCCGCTGCCTTCTAGTTGTCTCCTACAGCCTGTACTCGATGCTGTGTCGCTACCTCCTTATTATTGTTTATTGTCATTCTTATTCTTGCTGCAGTTATTGCTCTCGTTCTTATTGTCATGGACTATAGCTGTTGAGTTTCTCTTCTTGCCGTCATTTTCACTTATATTCGAAATCGTAACGTTAAAGGCAAGTGTTTTCTTGAACTCTCAGCAAGTAGCCTAGTTATCGTCATATTTTCTTGTCCAGTTACTTATTCCATGCTATTGATTCAAATATTGAACCATTAACACACTCCGAATCATGTTATCGAATATTGAATAGCTATTGTCCTGTCGTTTGCCTGAATTTATACTAGGAATTCGACCTAGTTCCCGATACTGAATCCAAGAACTTTGTACATATAAATTGTAGTCCTCTGAGTCTAGAATCCAGAATATTTTATAATTTCACAATCCGATTTATAGATTGTGAGATATCAAAATTTTAGTACTGTCATATTGTAAATTTCAGAACCGGAACTGCACAAAACCTACTGTCCTGTCTCTTGTACTAAAAAATAGACGATGTTCCCCATACTGGATCCAAGAACTTTATACATGAAAATCGTAGCCCATCGAGTCTAGAATCCATAACATCTTACCGTTTCTCAATTCGACTTATAGTTTATGAGATATCACTATTTTATTACTGTGACTACTGGACTTCCGGAACAAAACTGTGCACGAAACATCGAAAATAAATTTTTACGCATAACTACGGTCCCTAGAATGTATCTTGTGATTATGCGTTGGAACCGGAAGGGAGTCTACATTCTAGAATCTCTGACGGAATCAGACTTTCTTTCCTGTAGCAACGGTAAAGTGAATTTGAACGCAGATAGGTGCTGCTGTCTAGAAATTCATCCCGATGTATTTGCATATAAACCTGTTATTTTCTATATTAAATGAATTGAACTATATACATACCATGCATTACATAGCCCTTGATATCTTCTAGTTATTGTATTGATACTACCGTTCCACTAGTCGTACCTACTGCATGTTCCTGATTAATTATTGAAAAAGAATAAAAAATCAGGGTTATAAGGGTACGACTTAGTAGTGGACAATATGGGGGAGTATACTCGGAAGAGGGCCCATGTTTCCTAGAATAGTGATTCTTGATTCTTGATTCTTGATTCTTGATTCTTGATTACATAATTGTTGATTACATGATTCTTGATTACAAGTCTTGATACTGTCACTGGAAGACCCAAGTACATAATCTTATAGAATTCACCACTTAAGTCTAAACATCACATGATTGATATCACTACAAAAGAAAGTAGCTTTCCCGGCGCTTTTTGACGTCTTTACCGGCGTTTTTTTACGCCGGTGAAACTTTCACCGGCGTTTACAATAGCGCCGGTCCAAATACCGCCGAAGCGGGCGTCGCTGAAACGAAGGGGTCTACGCCGGCGGTTTTGATGGACGCCGGTAAATGTTAGAACTACACCGGCGGTCATAAAACGCCGGTGTATGTCGGTCTCTGAGTGCCGTTCTTGTGCACCTATATACATTCACCGGCGGTCTTAAACCGCCGGTATTTATTCATTCACCGGCGTGTATGAAAATGCCGGTGTAGAACGAAAGTATACCGGCGGTCAAGGAGCACCGGTGTATGTGCGTTTATGAGTGCCTGGTTTTCCCTATTTACGAACACCGGCGCGACCAAAAAACGCCGGTGTAGTTATATACGTCGGCGTTTATAAAACGCCGGTGTACGTCTGTGCCGTTTCAACTGACAACATTCACCGGCGTGCGTTGGAATGCCGGTGTAGCAAACAATCCAACAATTAGATTCGATACTCCGCTTTTCCGTTCGATTTCAATTCACAGTTTCATTTACAAAATCTGTAAACTAATTCTCACAACTGATTCAATCAATTTCGTTGCATATTACTGCGCAAACCACAACCAAACACAAGAATAATTAAAGATAATCAAGTTTCACACGTGTCATATCAACGTCCAAATTCATTGATTAATTAACAGTGTCATAATTAACAAATTAATATAGAGACTAACATCCCAAATATCCAAACAAACCAGTCTGACAAATATCCAAAATATCCCAAATTAAAAGTCTGACATAACTCTCATAAAAAAAACCAGTCTGACATAACAACAGCAAGGAGGAGGACATAAGAACAACAACCATACAGCAAGGAGGACATAAGAACAGGAAGGAGGACCGCAGATTCATAGCCCTCGAGTAGCTTCAGCTCTGATCATCAGAATTTCCTTCATCTTGACGACCGCTCTGTGGAAAAAAAAACAATAGTTTAATTGAACAGTAGACCACAATACAGAATATACATATTTTTTGAACTTGCAAAAAGAACTACCTATATCTTAAATTATAAGATCAAAGTGCCAACTGCAAATGGAATTGTTAATGATATATACAGAGGTAAAATAATTACATTGCAATGCTAAAAATCTAGTACTTAATTTTGTTTTTAAATATATCTAAAATAACAAAACAAATGAAAATTCAGTATCTAACTTGAAACCTTTATATTCTCCTCTGATTGGGAATATCCACTATCTAAAATAGTAAAACAAATGAAAATTCAGTATCTAAGCATGTCCTTCATGGATTGTTCAGACAATCCATGAAACTGTCATCGTGGACGGAAACCAAATATAAGAAAAATAAGAAAAATAAGATAGGGCTCATATCAAGTGTATTTTTAGGGAACTGTCATCGTGGAAGGAAACCAAATATATATAGAAGCCAGAAATGGAAACAGAAAGAAGAAAGGTAGAGACTTTGGATACACCAGGCTAACATAGCGGCATTTTCCTCATCTCTCTCTCATCCCTTGTTTCCCTTCAGCACACGAACACAAAGAGACATCAGCAACAACAGTAAGAGCGACAAGAACAACAATAATAATAAATTATTATGAACAAGATGTCTCTATATGGGTTTCCAGATCTCCACTCGAGCCCACTCTTTCTAATCACAGCCCAATTAAGAACATAGACAACATCCACTAAACAATCCAATCATAGCCCAGTCAAAATTTGCCATCCTGGATCTTAATGAAATAAGCTTCATTAACAGTGAAAGAAAATGAGGATGCTAGCAGCATACTTAGTTTGGAAGTGAACCCATCTTTTGTTAAAAAATCATGCCAAAGATGGCAATCAGCTTCATTAACAGTATCTGAAAATGAAAATTTCCATTATCTGAGCTTATATGTTGCTCTACTAATTCACTGTGCCCAACTAAATCTAAAACCCAATTGTTGTGCGTATCCGGAGGATTTTGGCATACGTACCTATAGCATCCTCAGTTCACAGTGAACCCATTTTGGGTAAAAAAACATGCCAAGATCACAATCAGATGCATGAAAATAAGCTTCACTAACAACAAAAGAAGAAACTGGGGATGCTATGCAGCATACTTAGTTTGGAAGTGAACCCATTTTGTGTTAAAAAAACCATGCCAAAGATTGCAATCAGGTTGCATTAACAGTATCTGAAAATGAAAGATTTTCCATTATCTGAGCTTATATGTTGGTCTACTACTTTTTTAGCCCAACTATATCGCAAAACCCAATTGTTGTGCATATCCGGCCGGAGGATTTTGGCATACGTACCTATATACCATCCTCAGTTCACAGTGAACCCATTTTTGGTATAAAAACAAACATGCCAAGAAGACAATCAGGTGCATGAAATCAGCTTCACTAACAGTTAAGTGAAAATGGGACCAAAAAATAGCTTAAGAAGACCATCAGGTTTGTGAAATAAGTTTCACTAATAGTGAAAGAAACTGGGTATGCTATGCAGCACACTTAGTTTGGAAGTGAACCCATTTTGTGTTAAAAAAACCATGCCAAAGATTGCAATCAGGTTACATTAACAGTATCTGAAAATGAAAAATTTTCCATTATCTGAGCTTATATGTTGGTCTACTACTTTTTTAGCCCAACTATATCGCAAAACCCAATTGTTGTGCATATCCGGCCGGAGGATTTTGGCATACGTACCTATATACCATCCTCAGTTCACAGTGAACCCATTTTTGGTATAAAAACAAACATGCCAATAAGACAATCAGGTGCATGAAATTAGCTTCACTAACAGTTAAGTGAAAATGGGACCAAACAATAGCTTAAGAAGACCATCAGGTTTGTGAAATAAGCTTCACTAACAGTGAAAGAAACTGGGGATGCTATGCAGCATACTTAGTTTGGAAGTGAACCCATTTTGTGTTAAAAAAACCATGCCAAAGATTGCAATCAGGTTACATTAACAGTATCTGAAAACGAAAAATTTTCCATTATCTGAGCTTATATGTCGGTCTACTACTTTTTTAGCCCAACTATATCGCAAAACCCAATTGTTGTGCATATCCGGCCGGAGGATTTTGGCATACGTACCTCTATACCATCCTCAGTTCACAGTGAACCCATTTTTGGTATAAAAACAAACATGCCAAGAAGACAATCAGGTGCATGAAATCAGCTTCACTAACAGTTAAGTGAAAATGGGACCAAACAATAGCTTAAGAAGACCATCTGGTTTGTGAAATAAGCTTCACTAACAGTGAAAGAAACTGGGGATGCTATGCAGCATACTTAGTTTGGAAGTGAACCCATTTTGTGTTAAAAAAACCATGCCAAAGATTGCAATCAGGTTGCATTAACAGTATCTGAAAATGAAAGATTTTCCATTATCTGAGCTTATATGTTGGTCTACTACTTTTTTAGCCCAACTATATCGCAAAACCCAATTGTTGTGCATATCCGGCCGGAGGATTTTGGCATACGTACCTATATACCATCCTCAGTTCACAGTGAACCCATTTTTGGTATAAAACAAACATGCCAAGAAGACAATCAGGTGCATGAAATCAGCTTCGCTAACAGTTAAGTGAAAATGGGACCAAAAAATAGCTTAAGACGACCATCAGGTTTGTGAAATAAGCTTCACTAACAGTGAAAGAAACTGGGGATGCTATGCAGCATACTTAGTTTGGAAGTGAACCCATTTTGTGTTAAAAAAACCATGCCAAAGATTGCAATCAGGTTACATTAACAGTATCTGAAAATGAAAAATTTTCCATTATCTGAGCTTATATGTTGCTCTACTACTTTTTTAGCCCAACTATATTGCAAAGCCCAATTGTTGTGCATATCCGGCCGGAGGATTTTGGCATACGTACCTATATACCATCCTCAGTTCACAGTGAACCCATTTTTGGTCAAAAAAACATGCCAAGATGATAATCAGATGCATGAAAATAAGCTTCACTAACAATAAAACAAAATGGGTTCACTTCAACAACAGCAACAACAGCAAGAGGGAACCAAATATAGAACAATTGGGTTTTGAATGGAGATTGTAGTCATAGATCAATTCTTCATGGAAGAAAAATACGAATAGGGCTCATAGCAAGTGTAGTTTTAACTGGAATTGTCATCGTGGAAGGAAACCAAATATAGAAGCCAGAAAGAGGAATGGTAGAGAATGAGGATACACCTGGCTAACATAGCGGCATTTTCCTCATCTCTCTATCATCCCTTCTTTCCCTTCAGCACACGAACACATAGAGACATCAGCAACAACAGCAAGAGCGACAAGAACAACAATAATAATAAATTATTATGAACAAGATGTCTCTATATGGGTTTCCAGATCTCCACTCCAACTCGTCTCTTTCTAATCACAGCCCAATTAAGAACAATTGTTCACAGTCACTGTTAAAGAAACATATATGCTCAGATTATGGAAATTTTCATTTTCAGATACTGTTAAAGAAGCTGATTTCATGCATCTGATTGCTATCTTTGGCATGATTTTTTAGCCAAAATGGGTTCACTTCCAAACTACGTATGCTGCATAGCATCCCCAGTTTCTTTCACTGTTAGTGAAGCTTATTTCACAAACCTGATGGTCTTCTTAAGCTATTTTATGCTGCGTATGCTTCTAGCATACCAAAATCCTCCAAATCAGTACAACAACACGGCTGAACAATCCTTGTTTGCAGGTCATACAATGTCATCTATACCATGTTATGTGCCAAAGTGGGGTTGGGCATACGATGCAAGGCCGACAAGTATTAGTTGTTTGTGAGTATGCAATAGGGTGCAGCTATGAACATGGGCTCATATCAAGTGTAGTATTACGGACTGTCATCGTGGAAGGAAACCAATTTAATATAGAAGCCATATATGGAGCCAGAAATAGGGATGGTAGAGAATGAGGATACACCAGGCTAACATAGCGGCATTTTCCTCATCTCTCTCTCATCCCTTCATTCTCTTCAACACACGCACACAAAGAGACATCAGCAATAACAGCAAGAGAGGGTTGGTCCAACAATAAGTGTAGATTATAATAAACGAGATGTCTCTATTTGGGTTTCCAGATCTCCACTCCAGCCCTTTCTTTCTAATCACAGCCCACTTAAGAAACATAGACGAAATGCTTATAGACGACAGCCACAATGCAGACTCACAAACACTAGTACGTGTCTTTCATGCATTCAAGACCATAATCTCTTTAAAAATACCAATTTTAAGACTTACCGATGTTTTTTGACAGTGGGCGGCGTGCTACCCTCACTCTCATATGTTTGACTGCCACTATTATTTAGTGGCTGCTCATCCCCATGGCTCTCGTTGCCATCATTTATATTTACCCTCTTTCCACGCCTCGGCATGTTGTACCTGTCAAGGATTCGATAACTTCCTTAGATATGCAAATTTAATTAATAACATGTTTATAATAACTATCATAAAATTTGTACTTTAGTAGGATTAACAAACCAACATAATTGCAAAAAAGTTAAAAAAATGAGATTTGTAACAGATTAAATTACAACGATAGTTTGGTTCAAATGACACTAAGCATAGTTTAATGTAAATAATACCAAGCAGTAGAAAATAGAAAGATAATTAAACCAGTGTATTAAATTCACAATGAACATATTCGAAATTACAGACATAATATTACAACAAGATTTAAGACATAAAATTACAGACATATAATAAACCCAATTGAAAAGCATGTAAACTACAATACGACATCTTCCAGTACATCGCCCTCTTCTCCATCCTTGCGGAGCCAAGTCCCGCAAATTCCAACATCGGTTGTGTTTACATCAAACACAGGAAACTCAGAAGCAATGTAACTGTTTATGTCTTCACCGTCTTCATCGTCTGAAGTATCGCCCAGTTGGAATACATCTCTTGGTTGCATAGGGATAGCCACATACGATTTTGGCAGGGTTGGATCTTCAATATAGAACACTTGTTGCACTTGGGATGGAAACACAAATGGCTCATGGCTAATGTGTGTACCGATGTGAATCAATTTTGAGAAGTTTACAACTGTGAAGCCAAGCTTGTCCTTGTTGTTAGCAAAATTCCTATCAAACTCAGCCCAATCCCCACGAAATAAGACAACACGGAAATGGCCAAAATAATTCAACTCAATGATATCCGTGAGCACTCCATAGTAGTCGAGATCTCCATCTACAGGCCTGGTGTTCGATTTGGAAGCATAACTTCTAGTCTTAGACGTCACTACCATTTCACTATTTTGAGACTTCAAATTACATTCACGATCCTTAGTACGAAATCTAAAACTATTGAATATGTATCCTTCGTATCTTTTGACCATCTGATAGGGACCTTTGCCAAGTACTTGTATTTCAGATGACGCACCTTCAGGACCCAAAGAATGTACCTATTAATTTTGCGCAAATCGTATCAGCACCATAGAAAATGTAGATATAATAAAGATTAACTTGCATAACTGTAATTCACCTACATGAGATTCAAACCACTTATGAAATTTTTCATTCATCAGCTTGTTTTGTTCACGTGGTGGTAGTCTTCTTGGTCTAGCCCTTTGTTTGATGTCCCTGACAAATTCGCTAAAAAACAAGCAATTGAAATTAGGAATAACAAAAGTATCAAAAATATCGAACTCCGCGGTTTTCACTGTATTCGATTTAAATTCAAAAGCAACTTACTTTCGAAATGGTTCCACTGATGCATGATGGTCTAGCACATATCGATGTGCCTGTTCCCACGCTAAGCTATCGAGCTCAAATGCATCAACTTTACCAACAGTAGTGCCAGCGGTATCAAAAAGATATTGAGCACCATCAAGGTTGGAAATGTCTGGATTTCTACGTGGTCTACTGGAAGATGTCTCCACACCAGGCAAATACCTGGAAAAAAAATGTGAGCACTCCTCTGATAGATATCCCTGGGCTATTGACCCTTCAGGATATGCTCTATTTTTCACATAACCCTTTAGCCGGTATAGGTACCTGAACATGTGCAATTAATAAACTAGAGCGGATTAGGGGATTAAAAGAAATGAGCTTTTGAAAATTCAATTTCGTAAGATGAATGAATTATTTTACCTCTCAATGGGGTACATCCACCGATAGTGAACAGGACCGCCGATTCTGGCTTCACCAGCAAGGTGGATTATCAAGTGAATCATAATAGTGAAGAACGATGGAGGAAATATCATCTCCATTTTACTAAGTGTCAATGCCGCCTGCTGCTCCAATTGGTCCAGATCTTCAACACGAAGCATTCTTGAGCAAATACCTTTATATATGCTACAAAGATCTTTCAGGACAGTAGTGACTTGCTTACACATTGAAGACCTTAGGGCCACAGGAAGGAGATCCTGCATTAGGATGTGGTAGTCGTGTGACTTTAGACCCTGAAGCCTCTTCTCTTTAAAGTTGACACATCTTGCCATGTTAGAAGAATAGCCATCGGGGACTTTAAGTTCAAGTAGTACTTTGCAAAACAACTCCAACTCCGATTTTGACATTGAATAGATTGCAGGAGGTAGGAGTACTTTCCCGTTCGGCAATTATTGGTGCAACTCATGTCAGATGCCCATTGACTTCAAATCAAGTCGGCTCTTGAGATTGTCCTTTGTCTTCCGATCATCTCCCATAACTGTTCCTATACAATTCTCACCAATATTTTTTCCGATATGCATCACATCTAAATTATGTCGCAGTAAGTTGAATTCCCAATACGGCAACTTGAAGAAAATACTCTTCTTCTTCCATGCACCTAAACTCGTCAAGTTTTGATCCTCATCTTCGCCATATAGATCGGTCTCCTCACCTTGCTCCGGCCTTGCCCTTTTCTTGCCCTTTGTCCTGACTTCTGGTTCTTTTCCATATTTGAATTGATGACCATCTACCCGCCTCAAAATATCTGAACCAGAAGAAGACCCAGGAGCATGTTCCCACTCGTCGGTGCCATCAAATGTCGCTGCCTCTGCCCGAAATATATGTGTGTCAGGCAACCATCTCCTATGACCCATATAGCAAAACTTTCTGCCATTGTACAACCACCTTGAACTAGTTTGGTCAGCACAACATGGACATGCATAACGTCCTTTAGTACTATATCCAGATAAATTTGCATATGCTGGAAAATCATTGATTGTCCAAGACAACACGGCACGAAGAGAAAATGTTTCTTTAGCCACAGCATCATAGGTTGGAACACCCACCCACAACTTCTGAAGTTCATCTATTAACGGTTGTAGGTACACATCTATATCATTTCCAGGACCTTTCGGTCCAGGAACTATCATGGACAAAATAAATGAGGACTGCTTCATGCATTTCCAAGGAGGCAAATTGTATGGTATCAATACAACCGGCCATATGCTGTATGTACTACTCATTTGCCTGAAAGGGTTGAAACCATCACTAGCTAGTCCAAGTCTCACATTTCGAGGATCTTCCGCAAAATCAGGATATCTTTCATCAAATTTTTTCCAAGATTGAGAATCAGCAGGATGTCTAAGAATCCCATCATTAGTGCGACCTTCAGCATGCCATTTCATATCAGAAGAAGTTTTCGTAGACATAAACAACCTTTGTAGCCTAGAAATCAGAGGAAAGTAATGCAATGTTTTGGCAGGCTTCTTTTTCCTACTTCGCTTAGTAGATCCACTGGCTCCCTCGTCTTGATTTGGTCTTTCTTTCCATTTCGAAGAACCACACACTTCGCAATTCTCCAGACTTTCCTTACCACTCGTGAAAAGCATACAGTCATTTGGACATGCTGCTATCTTCTCATATCCTAGATCGAGAGAACTTAGGAATTTTTTGATTTTATAGGCTGAGTTTGGAATACAGATTTCAGGAAATGCTTCATTCAACAATTCAAGTAGCATAGTGAAGGACTTAGCAGACCACTCGTTTAAACATTTAATCTGAAATAGTCTGACAATGAATGAGAACTTAGAAAATTTGGTGCAGTCGCGGTACAACGGAGTACTAGCATCTTCAAGTAACTTAGCGAAGGATTCTTGCTGCTTATTATTTTCAGGGGTGGGGCCAGACATTTCCTCGTCCACCCCACCACCAATCTAGTTTGTTTCTGTTGACTCATTGTGAACTTCGGTTGTTGGGTTATTGGTGTGAAAAGGAACATTATGAATCCCCATGGTATCCTGTAACAAAGCATGCATCTCATCGGGAACGCTTAAGTCTTCGTTCACTAAGGGCTCAGCTTCATTTTCTAATACAACCGAATGAACAGGAGCTGCCGTATGATCCTCTCCATGACAAAACCACCTTGTGTACCCTTGAAGAAAACCGTTGACAGCCAAGTGTGTATGTACTACGTCACATGTCCTCAGCATACAATTTGTACAGCGGAGGCATGGACAAAGGATTAGGTTGGGATCACGGGAATGTCGTTTGGCAAAGATAATAAAATCTTTAATACCATCACGGTACTCCTTGGATAATCGTGGTTTACTAATCCAACTTCTATCCATTATATCAATAGCACACAGTCTGAAATTAAAATTTGATATATTAAATAGTAATAACAGTAAAAGACAATTTGTATATTAAAAATGCACCTATTTGAAAACCATCCCTAGCTGCAAATAAATAAACGATATAATCTTTAACTGTAAAATAAAGAAATTGTGACTCCAAAAAATGTACAAAAAAAAACTACATCTTAACACAATCTACTCTATTCACCAAACCCTAAACGACCTTTTGTGGAATGATCACAACCACCTTAGTGGTATTTTATCGCACACCCTGTGTTCGAGCATAAAAAAAAATCGACTATAGTCTCCCCTGTATTTGGCTTTCCGTTCAAGGAGATAATGATGGTAAAGGGTATTTTGCTGATGAAGAGGAATCGGCTGAATAATGAGCGCGTCATGCTGTAACTACGGTAACAAGAAGATCTGATGACTCATGAACTATTCTGTTCATGACTACTAATAATCACTTATCTCATAATAATAATAATAATAATAATAATAATAATAATAATAATAATAATAATAATACTAAACAAAAGAAACAGTGAAAAGAAAAATGAAAATGTCCAGTATGTAAGCATATATTTTTCAGAGTGAACCAATTGTTGTACATAGCCGGAGGATTTTGGCATAGAGCTATAGCATCCTCAGTTCACAGTGAACCCATTTTGGTCAAAAAAACATGCCAAAATGACAATCAGATGCATGGGATAAGCTTCAATTCATTAACAGTGAAAGAAACTGGGGATGCTATGCAGCATACTTAGTTTGGAAGTGAACCCATTTTGTTAAAAAACCATGCCAAGGATTGCAATCAGGTTACTTTAACAGTATCTGAAAATGAAAAATTTCCCATTATCTGAGCTTATATGTTGCTCTACTACTTCTTCAGCCCAACTAAATCTAAAACCCAATTGTTGTGCATATCCGGCCGGAGGATTTTGGCATACGTACCTATACCATCCTCAGTTCACAGTGAACCCATTTTGGTAAAAAAAACATGCCAAGATGACAATCAGATGCATGAAAATAAGCTTCACTAACAACAAAAAAAGAAAATGGGGATGCTAGCAGCATACTTAGATTGGAAGTTAACCCATTTTGGTATAAAAAACCATGCCAAAGATTGACAATCAGGTTACTTTAACAGTATTTGAAAATGATAAATTTTTCATTATCTGAGCTTATATGTTGCTCTACTACTTCTTCAGCCCAACTAAATCTAAAATCCAATTGTTGTGCGTATCCGGAGGATTTTGGCATACGTACCTATAGCATCCTCAGTTCACAGCGAACCCATTTTGGTCAAAAAAAAAGATGCCAAGATGACAATCAGATGCATGAAAATAAGCTTCACTAACAGTAAAAGAAAATGAGGATGCTAGCAACATACTTAGTTTGGAAGTGAACCCATTTTGTTAAAAAATCATGCCTAAGATGGCAATCAGCTTCTCTAACAGTTTCTGAGAATGAAAATTTCCATTATCTGAGCTTATATGTTGCTCTACTACTTCTTTAGCCCAATTAAATCTAAAATCCAATTGTTGTGCATATCTGGCCGGAGGATTTTGGCATACGTACCTATAGCATACTCAGTTCACAGTGAACCCATTTTGGGTAAAAAAACATGCATGCCAAGAAGACAATCAGATGCATGAAATCAGCTTCATTAACAGTGAAAGAAAATGGGGATGCTATGCAGCATACTTAGTTTGGAAGTGAACCCATTTTGTGTTAAAAAACCATGCCAAAGATTGCAATCAGGTTACTTTAACAGTATCTGAAAATGAAAAATTTACCATTATCTGAGCTTATATGTTGCTCTACTACTTCTTTAGCCCAACTATATCTAAATTTCAATTGTTGTGCATATCCGGCCGGAGGATTTTGGCATACGTACCTATAGCATCCTCAGTTCACAGTGAACCCATTTTGGGTAAAAAAACATGCATGCCAAGAAGACAATCAGATGCATGAAATCAGTTTCATTAACAGTGAAAGAAAATGGGTATGCTAGCAGCATACTTAGTTTGGAAGTGAACCCATTTTGTGTTAAAAAACCATGCCAAAGATTGCAATCAGGTTACTTTAACAGTATCTGAAAATGAAAATTTCCCATTATGTGAGCTTATATGTTGCTCTACTAATTCACTGTGCCCAACTAAATCTAAAATCCAATTGTTGTGCATATCCGGCCGGAGGATATTGGCATACGTACCTAGAGCATCCTCAGTTCACAGTGAACCCATTTTGGGTAAAAAAACAAACATGCCATGAAGACAATCAAATGCATGAAATCAGCTTCATTAATAGTAAAAGAAGATGAAAATTTCCATTATCTAAGCATATATTTTTCTATTAATTCTTCATCTCAACTAAACCATTCATGTTAAGGAAATCAAGATGAATAAACTGAAAAAAGCTGCTTTTTGAAAAATTAGGGAAATCAAGAGATCATACCGAAGAGAGAGAGAGGGAGCGGGGCGACGAGGGCGGGGGCGTAGGAGAGAGAGAGAGCGGGGCGACCGCCGATTCACCTCCAAATAGAGAGAGGGAAGAGGGAAATCGAAAAGGACGAAGGGAAGAAGGGACGATTTCGAAAGGTCGAAGGCCGTCGAAGAGGACGAAGCGACGGAGGCAAACGCGCGGGAAGTAGAGCGAGGAAGGAGGGAAACGTAGCGCCCCTTCCTTTTTTTTTTTGGGTTTTGGGAAAATGGCGAGCGAAAGATTAGGGTTCGCGGGTTTTATCGCAGTTATTCACCGGCGTTTTAATTAGACACGCCGGTGAATGTGTCCGTATATTCGCCGGCGTTTATAATAAAAACGCCGGTGAATAATAAACTTCACCGGCGTTTTTAAGTAAAACGCCGGTGAATACTAACATACGCCGGCGTTTTAAATGGACCGCCGGTGTATGACCATCCCATCTGGCGCCCAATTCCTACTCGCTCCCTACCCCGGCGCTACTAGTAAAACGCCGGGAAATAATCGCCGGTAAAACCAGTATCTTTTGTAGTGTATACACCCGAACTTGTGGTATGGGATATAGGATTACATGCATTAGATAAGTTAATAAGATCGATAAACTCGAGATTGACACTAAGCATGATTCTTGATTCTAGATTACATGATTCTTGATTCTTGATTACATGATTCTTAATTCCTTATTACGTGATTCTTGATTACATGATTCATGATTCTTGATTTTATGTTTTGTAACACCCCGAGCCCGGCTCAGCTACGCACGTGGCTACACGTGCGCGCACGCAAAAGAACCGATACAAAACTCTAGTCACGCCCACCACAGGCATCATCAAAAGGTGGGTATACCCGTTAGTGAACCTTTATCATATGGAATCCTATATATACTCACACACACTCACACTCACATCCGATATGGGATTATCCACCCATGCCAATCACATCACTCTTTCCATGCATGCATGTCATTTTCATGCAATATTACCTTATGCCCCATAATCAATCCTATAGGCCATATAATTAATTCTCCCTTGATCATAGTCCTATAGGATCTCATTATAGGCCAACAACCAACCATTTCATCTCATCACTTTTTATTATATATATATCTGCTTAAGTACGGGGTGTTACATGATTATTGATTAACTGGTCCAGGGTTATCAATTGATTATAATTTGAAATCTTGAATACACTTGTTTACAGTTGTTACTTACATGATCATATGGTTACAGTTTCTTGTTTCCTTTCATATTGTATTGTACTATTTTTCAGTAATTGCACTGCTACTTCTTGTTCCTTCCATATTATATCTTATTATCTTACCATTTTACTGCTTGTTGCTACCTGCTGGCCGAAGCTTGCTCTAACGAGTACTTTCCTATTTTCTTTGAGTTAACATTTATACATGTACAAATAATGATTTATAGAAAGAACTTGATGATCAGACTTTCTAGACAGAATTACCACAACTATTTCTCTACCACCTCATTGTAATAAACTGTTTATTGCATTGTTTATTCTCGAGTATTTTGACAAGAATTTCTTGTATCTCAGATATTGATTATTGTATTCTAGCATTGTTCATGTGATTATTATTATGTGTTATTGAGCTTACTGGTATTGTACAGCTAATGGATGATATGAGTTGGTATACTTATATCATTCGCTAGGTCTCAGTTGCGTGCCCGTACTTCTATATAGTGGGAAGCGGGGCGTGACACCAAATCCTCTGACCTCAAAAGAAAAACCAAGCTCTTGGGATCCCAAATCCTCTTTCTCCTCATACCCATCCACCAACGCCTCTATCAACTTCCTTGCATCCGACCACTCCTTCACCAAATTCAAATCCAAATCCAAATCTAGGCATCTCCCCCACCCAAAAGACAAAGCTTCTTTTCGTGCCCAAATCCACTAATTTGATAGAGGAGGTTCCGTTGTTAAGACGACGGCGGCTATCGAGATGTCCCATAATTGAACCCCAGAATGTTGACACAGCAAACACCATAATCGAACCCCAGAATGTTGAGATGTAGCGATAAATCAAAACCCAACAACAAAAATCAAACCTTGATATGAGGAATACCTGAAATTGACGTTGGAGGAGCAGAGCAAGAGGAGGAGGAGAACGAGCTGCAAGCAACCGCAACAGAGTTTGCAAGCAAGATGTGGTTGTCGATCGTCATGAAGATGCGTGGTGGAAATTTGGGGAAGGAAGTGGTAATAGTGGAAATTAGGGTTTTTGTTTTATTTTGAGTGAGAGAGAGATAGAGAGAGAGAGAGAAAGAGTGTGTGTGTGTGTGTGTGTGTGTTTTATTTTTAGGGTTAGGGTTTGGAGATCGGGAGAGGGGGGGGGGATTAACCAATGATGAGGGAAAGGTGGAGGTGGCCGTCAGAGCTACTGGCGAAGGCTCACCGAGTGGCCGTCGGAGTTGCTACCCAATCTGATGAAGTGGTCGAAAAGAGGAAAATGAGAAAGAGGGACAACAGTTTTAGGGAAGAAGATGGGGGAGATATATTCACTCCCTTAAACCTAATCTATTAGAGTAACTAACCGAAGAAGTACAGAGAGCACGACTGAAAAATGAGGTTATGAATATCATCATGTGAATTGTGAGACGATCTAGACCGTTCAATCTGAATCGGACGAAGTAGATATGATGGCAGTTCCATAAATTTTCAAAAACCCAAGGTTATAGTGGGGACCGAAAGAGGGCAGAATCCTGGTTCCTACCCCCTTTAAGTAGTAGTATAGATGTCACGCCCCGCTTCGCAGAATACGGGAACACATGCACGTAACTAAAGCCCAGCGAATGATATAAGTATGCCAACTCATATCACCCACAAGTTGTACCAGTCTTAACTCAACTACATGACAAGAAAATAATCACAACCACGCATAAATACATAATCACATAAACAAATACTTAAACTAAACATGCAATAGTCCAATTTAATAACCAACAACTGAAAATAAACAACAAATACCTTCTGGCAAGTTCCTGCTCCGATTGTAGAAGAACTGCTCACCAATGCCTTCTGGTAATTCTCTTTGTGCACATGTACTTGTTCATCTAAAAAGAAAGAATAATTTATCCTTACAGCAAGAACGGACAGCAAGTAGTGAAAAGCAGAGAGTAAGGGAACAAGGTTCATCAAGGAATATGGATCAAGATCAAATTACAAAAGCAATAACGGTATCAATAAACAATGGTCACGATCAAGTATATACGTGTCAACTTAGGTTTATTAGCATGTTGTTTCTCCTATCTAGTGCACGTACTACTGCGTCCCATACCACAGGTTCGGTGCACGCAAAATAGTGTACATTTTAGACATAGTGGTGGGATCTACAGAGCGTGTACTCGGTGTAACACGATAACAAGATAACAAGATGACAAGTTCACGAGTTCACAAGTAATTCTCCACCTTCCATGTCAATATTCCATGTAAATAAGAATGGCCCTACCGAGTACATTTTCTAAGACTATCCACTACTAAGTCAACCCTTATTAACCCTGGCTTGTTTAGTATTTTACTAAGTCATTCATGTTCATGCAAGTGTGTAAAAGAATGTCAGGGGATGATAAGAATGCAGCAATATGATACAATGCATAATAATATATATGAAGTAGTGAATCTGAAAACAGCCGACACAGTAACACTAAAATAGTTATAACTCATAGACTACAATTCGGAATTTGAAATTCCAGGGTGTTATCAGCAACTAGACACTTAGGGCTATAATTTATATTCAGTATGGTTTGGTTAATTCCGAATGTAGCTAGGTCAAACATCATAATCTTTGCAGTTTAGCTATTCTGGCAGCAACTTAATGTCAACATTTAATGGATGAAAACATGGTATAAAATCACTATAAAATCTACGAAAATTTGGGATGAATCCTAAGCATGTCTATAAAGTTTCTGGAGATTTTCATGTCATAATAATACTGTTAACATGGTGTTTCAACTGATAATTGTGTCAGTGTTATATTAATTTGTGATCTGAAAAGTGCACACCAGCAGGGACTAAAACTGCGATATCTCACAGCTCGCAACTCGGAATCAGGATCCATCAATTCTGCTGGAAACTAGATTCATTAAGCTAAAACTCTCTTTTATATTGTTTGTGTTAATTCTTTTGGTAACAGGGTCGAAACCTCTGTGCAAAACAGTACAGTCGGTAAGAATTCATAAAACGTCATCACATATATGTTCATCAAAGTCGATAATCAACATGTTATTGTATCATGAAAAGTATTGCACTAATGTACAGCAATTAGAATGAATTTTTATAGTTTACAAGTCAATTTATCATGTCATAGTTCAAGTCACAAGATCTCAATCAATCAACATGTATTTGATCACAATGTATTTTCCTCATATGCAAGTTCTAGTCATTTTATTAATGTCATGTGTGTATATAGGCTTTGGTTCGAGTCAATGGATAATAATACGATGTCAAAAGTATGTCGGATTAGCTCGTGTAAACCCTCGATACTCCCAACGGAAGTACACAAAGCAGAATTACGATAATTGAGGGGAACTACTTGCGGGAGGTCAATAAACTAGAACTAGAAAAATTAAATGAGTTCAAGTGAACTTGCCTTTCGTAGACGATTAGATTTGTCCGAATATGCGAGAATAACCGAATCAAAATCTCAGGCGACATGTGCTCTCAACGTGCAAATAGCAACAGCAACAGTAGACACTGCACCCAACAGCAACTCAAGATCCCAAGCAAACACCACACAATGAATCCAAACCAACAACAAGCAGCAAATCAGTCACACAACAGAACAGTAACTCCATACTTCTACTTCACCCAGAACAGCAAATGTAGATCGGGATCCGCTACACCTAGAACACCAAACACCGAACTCACCCAATCCCTTCTCTACAAACACCAAACAGTCAAAACCAACCAGTTATGTCTTTCTTCTTCTTTAGCGTCAACACAGAGAGAGAGAGAGAGAGATGGCGGGAGAATGGAGGGAGACTGCTACGGCAACTAGGGGGCACAGGGCTCGACTACGGCAAGGCATGGCGGCGGAGCGACGACGGCAGACGACGACGACGTCGTTGCAGTTGGGGAGCAACGGCAACGGCGAGGTGAGCGACTCTGTTTTCCCGCTTGAAAATAGGGAATAACGATGGGGGTGTTCGGCTTTGACAACGACAAGGGCTAGGAGGCAAGGGCGCGGTGACGGGGCTCATTGACAGGGATGACGGCGAGCGGTGCTCGACTGAGGGATGGAGCAGGGGCTGGCGACGGGGGGAGGCAGTAGTCGGCAATGGTGGAAGTTCACAGCAGTGGAGAAGGCGATGGAAGAGCTCGAGGGTGGGGTTCGAGCGGAGGCGAGGGCGTCGAGGATGGAGCCAAAGGGAGGTGAGGGCAGCGATCTCAGTTGGGTGCTGGCTCGACGAGGATGGAGAGGAGTTGAAGATGGTGGTCGGAGGCTAAGGCGATGGATGGGTTCTTCGATGGAGGACGGGGGAGTTGGCGAAGTCGTAGGTGGAGCGGTGGTAGCGGTGGGTACACGGAGGGCGATCGGAGCACGTAATGGCGGGGTGATGCAGTCATGGTGGAGAGAGTTGGGTTTCTGTTGGGGGAAAAACAGAAAGGAGAGAGGGGAGGGGGAGAGAGTTACGGGGTATAGGGGGTGTACAGTGGCGTGGTAGAACAGTGGTCCGGGGTAGGGTTAGGGTTTGTACAGATGTGGGGTTTTGGGAGTTATGGAGAAGATGAAGGGTTGTTTTGAGTTTTGTTTGGCTGTTATTGGAAGAGAGAGTCGGGAGTTATGAAGATAATGGAAGATCTTGGGGAGTAATTGAGGGGATACGGGGAGGTGTGTTATTGACTGGGTCAATAACAGATTAAGTGGGGAAGAATTGGGTTAATGGGTATTGGGTTTATGGTAGGCTAGGATTCAAGAGATGGATATGGGTTTGGGTTAAAATTCAATAGGAGATGGGCTTGGATTAGAGCTTCAATCCAAATAATTAAATAATATGACATATATCAAAAATCAATGGGCTTTAACCAAAAATAATAATAATAAGACTAATAATAACACATCTCAATAATAAATATAATAATAACAATAATAATGATACTAAAGTGTATAAAAGTAGAATTTGAGATTAATAAATTTATTAGAATCCAAATAGTAGTAATTTAACATATAAATAGTCTATCAATTATAAATAGAAAAATACATTGTTGTTCAAGGTAAATATAATTGTCTATTAGAAAAATGCTTAGAAGAAGACCCGAAATGAGTTTAGCACAAAACAAGTTTATAAATAATCAAAATACGGAAAAATATTCAGAAATACGTATTTACGGGAACAGGGGTTACAAATCCTACCCACCTTACAAGAAGAATTTCGTCCTCGAAATTCATTCTGGTAGGCAGCAGGACAAAACAGAAGCAAATTTAAGAAATAACAAGGTAGAAAAAATTAGAAAAAAAGAAAACTCAATTGATGGAAGCACCAAAATAAAAAAATGACATAGATAAGATCGATGTCAAATAATAAACCGACAAAAGATGACGAGTGAAAAAGACGAACAACATCTGAATGATGCAAAGAAAAAGGAACAAGCGAGTTCTGGGACCAGTGGGTTATGGGTCCACCACACTTCCACTGCGCTACTCCGATGGTGATGTCCCAAGCAACATACATGTCGTTGTAGGCCACATGACACCATCGACGAACCGAGCAAGAAGACAAGAATGAGACACCGGGATCAAAGAGAGTATGAGCTCAAGATAGATATAAATAAATAATGCAAAATGAATATAAAGTTTGGCTTCAATTTAAATAATTAAAATATATAATATAGATCAAAACTAATGGATTTAACAAAAATAATAATAACAACAATTAATAATAATAAAAATAATAATATCAATAATAATAAAATAATAATAACGATAATATTAAAAATAATAATAGCAATAATAATAACAGTAATAAAAAATCATCATAATCATACTGGTAATAATAATAATAAAATAAAAAATGCTAGCAATACTGATAATAATGATAATACATAAATGACAGAATAGAATTCAATACATTTATGTAAATAATGCAACAATAATAATAAAATATATTAACAATACTGGTAAGAATAATAATGCAAAACATAATATAATTTGGGCTCATCATTTTTTTTTGTATGAAGGTAATTCAATATTAACAAAAATAATAAAATAATGAAAACAACAATAATAATAGCAATGGTAATATCAATAATAATAATGATACCAATAATAATAACAAAAACCATAGCAATAATAATAACATTATAAAACAAAATAAGAATTTGGCCTATCAATTTTATAAATAAATCTAACAAGAATATATATAGTCGATCAATTCTAAATGGAAAGTGAAGAGATAAAACCCAAATATAAAAAAGTTGATAACTATACAAACAATAAAGGAACACAAACTATAAAGGTGATATAAAAAAAATAGTTTTGGGAAAATAACCAGTCAAGATATATAGAAATACGAACAAATTTAGCTAAGTAAAGAAATATTAATAACAATGAATGTAAAAGACATATAATAATTAGTGAATGGTGACATTATAATCAATACTTAAAAAACACATTAAAGGGTAACGAGCAAAATAGACTAAAATATAAATATGCAAGAAGATTTAAAAGGAGTTCATTAAATATTACAAAAGTAAGCGTCAAATCATTAATTAGGACGTGGAAACAAAGTAAGTGAGAAATCTAAAATGTTAAAGAATTGAAAACGGTGGCAATAAATAGTAATTCACAAAAGAACGAAAACTTCGACCATAGTTGATGTACTCAATCTTAACATCAATGTAAAAATTTGTAAACACAAAATAGAGTAAAATCAACTATGCTAGTCCAAATTGTATGGAAACATAAAGTGTAATTGTATAAACAAAATGTCACAAAGAAAATATTTCTTTTCCATTAGTTTCATTATATAAGTAAAAGTCTTGTAATATCAATTAGCAAATAGGTAGAAAATTTTGCCTCCTTAACATCAAGTTGCATGTTTGCCTTCACGAGATCAGGTTTCAGGTTGCCGTCTGGATATTCGGTTGCACATTTTGCCTTCCCGACATCCAGTTGCAATTTGCCTCCATTGACTTCGAGTTGCATATTTACCATCTCGACATTAGGTTGCACCGAAATGGTGAAATGGAAGATGTAACATTCCATATGCACAGGGATATGGGACATTTAATTTAAGTATGATGTTATGTTTTGAAATTCGTGATATAAAAATAGTAGAAAGGTAAGAAATGGAATTGAAAGTCACACAATGGAATATCAAAATAGATGTATAGATTATAAATATCAAACACAATAGTACAAAATAGTAGTAGTGAAAATGATTTATAAAAGCAGGGAGAAAAATAGAATGAAATACATGCATAAGCCCAATGCAATGTGAATGAGAAAATAAATATGCAATGTAGCAATTTACACAATAAATATATCATAAAAATATATAGTAACGTAGGAATTAAACGAGCCTCTAACATGTTATTGAAGATCCATCGATGCCGATTGACAAACCAAGTGGGAAGAAAAGAATGGACAACTCCAGAATCAAAGGAAGATGGGCAGAAAAGAATAAAATTATACCCAGTAAGGAATCAATGAATGTGAATGAATACAAGGGACAAAACAGCTAGGAAATGAAGGAACTGAATGTGAAGGGATCAAAGAAGAATCAAATAAGAGGGATATCCAGATATATGTTGGTTATTACATGTTCATGTGATTGATGTGGTGCACATATTATTGAGTTAGACTGGCTAGAGCCAAACTTGACTAACGTATTAGCCCAACGTGACTAACACATTAGCCAAAACCCAGCTTAACTCCAACATAGTTAGAGCCTAACCTGGCTCTGATACTACTAAAAATCTGTCACGCCCCGCTTTCCAGAATACAGTAATACAGGCACGTAACTGAGGCCCAGCAAATGATATAAGTACGCCAACTCATATTACCCATAAGCTGTACCAGTCTTAACTCAACAACATTACAATGAAATAATCACAACCACGCATAAATACATAATCACATAAACAAATACTTAGACTAAACATGCAATAGTCCAATTTAATAACCAACAACTGGAAATAAACAACAAATACCTTCTGGCAAGCTCCTTCTCCGATCATAGAAGAACTGCTCACCAATGCCTTCTAGTAATTCTCTTTGTGCACCTGTACTTGTTCATCTAAAAAGAAAGAATAATGTGTCCTTAGAGCAAGTACGGACAGGCGGATAGCAAGTAGTGAAAAGCAGATAGTAAGGGAACAAGGTTTATCAAGGAATATGGATCAAGATCAAATTACAAAAGCAATAATGGTATTAATAAACAATGGTCACGATCAAGTATATATGTGTCAACTTAGGTTTATTAGCATGTTGTTTCTCCTATCTAGTGTACGTACTATTGCGTCCCATACCACAGGTTCGGTGCACGCAAAACAGTTTACGTTTTAGATATAGTTGTGGGATCTACAGAGCGTGTACTCGGTGTAACACGATAACAAGATAACAAGATAACAAGTTCACGCAAGTAATTCTCCACCTTCCATGTAAACAAGAAGGGCCCTACCGAGTATATTTTCTAAGACTATCCACTACTAAGTCAACCCTTATTAACCCCGGCTTGTTTAGTATTTTATTAAGTCATTCATGTTCATGAAAGTGTGTAAAAAGAATGTCAGGGAATGATATGAATGCAGCAACATGATACAATGCATAATTATATACATGAAGTAGTGAATCTGAAAACAGCCGACACAGTAACACTAAAACAGCGATAACTCATAGACTTCAATTCAGAATTCGAAGTTCCAGGGTGTTATCAGAAACTAGACACTTAGGGCTACAATTTATATTCAGTAATGTTTGGTTAATTCTGAATGTAGCTATGTCAAACATCATAATCTTGGCAGTTTAGATGTTCTGGCAGCAACTTAATGTCAACATTTAATGGGTAAAAACATAGTATAAAATTACTATAAAATCTACGAAAATTAGGGATGAATCCTAAGCATGTTTATAAAGTTCCTGAAGATTTTCATGTCATAATAATACTGTTAACATGGTGATTCAACTGATAATTATGTCGGTGTTACATTAATTTGTGATCTGAAAAGTGCAGACCAGTAGGGACTAAAACAGCGATATCTCACAGCTCGCAACTCGAAATCAGGATCCGTTAATTGGGCTGGAAACTAGATTCATTAAGCTAAAACTCTCTTTTGTATTGTTTGTGTTAATTCTTATAGTAACAGGGTCGAAACCTCTGTGCAAAACAGTACAGGCGATAAGAATTCATAAAACGTCATCACATATATGTTCATCAAAGTCGATAATCAACATGTTATTGTATCATGAAATGCATTACACTAATTTACAGCAATTAGAATGGATTTTTACAGTGTACAAGTCAATTTATCATGTCATAGTTAAAGTCACAAGATCTCAATCAATCAACATGTATTTGATCACAATGTATTTTCCTCATATGCAAGTTCTAGTCATTTTATTAATGTCATGTGTGTATATAGGCTTGGGTTTGAGTCAATGGATAATAATACGATGTCAAGAGTACGTCGGATTAGCTCGTGTAAACTCTCGGTACTCCCAACGGAAGTACACAAAGCAGTGTTATGATAATTGAGGGGAACTACTTGCGAGAGGTCAATAAACTTGAATTAGAAAAATTAAATGAGTTCAAGTGGACTTGCCTTTTGTATCCGATTAGATTAGTCCGAATATGCAATAATAACGGGATCAGAATCCCGGGCAACACGTGCTCGCTACGTGTAAATAGCAACAGCAACAGTAGACACTGCACCTAACAGCAACTCAAGATCCCAAACAAACACCACACAGTGCATCCAAACCAACAGCAAGTAGCAAATCAGTCACACAACAGAATAGTAACTCCACACTTCTACTTCACCCAGAACAGCAAATGTAGATCGGGATCTGCTACACCCAGAACACCAAACACTGAACTCACCCAATCCCTTCTTTACAAACACCATAGAGTCAAAACCGACCAATTCTGTCCTTCTTCTTCTTTAGTGTCAACACACACACACACACACACACACACACACACACACACAGATGGCAGGAGAATGGAGGGAGACTGCGGTGGCGACTGGGGGCCGCAGGGCTCGACTACGGAAAGGCATGGCGGTGGGTCGACGACGGCAGATGGCAACAACGTCGTTGCGGTCGGGGAGCGACGAGAACGGCGAGGCGAGCGACTCTATTTTTCGGCTCGAAAATAGGGGAATAATGACGGGGGTGTTCGGCTTCGACGATGACGAGGGCTAGGAGGCGAGGGCGCGGCGATGGGGCTCGCAGACAGGGATGTTGACAAGTGGTGCTCGACTGAGGGATGGAGCAGGGGCTCGCGACAGGGGGAGGCGGTAGTCGGCAATGATGGAAGTTCACAGCAGTGGAGAAGGCGGTGGAAGCGCTCGAGGGTGGGGTTCGAGCGGAGGTGAGGGCGTCGAGGATGGAGCCAGAGGGAGGCTATGGCGGTGGTCTCAGTTTGGGGCTGGCTCGATGAGGATGGAGAGGAGTTGAAGATGGCGATCGGAGGCTAGGGCGATGGATGGGTTCTTCGATGGAGGACGGGGGAGTTGGCGAAGTCGTAGGTGGAGCGGTGGTAGCGGTGGGTACGCAGGGGGCGATTGGAGCACATAATGGCGGGGTGATGCAGTCATGGTGGAGAGAGTTAGGATTCTGTTGGGGGGAAAACAGAGAGGAGAGAGAAGAAGGGGAGAGAGTTACGGGCTATAGGGGGTCTACAGTGGCGTGGTAGAAAAGTGGTCGGGGGTAGGGTTAGGGTTTGTACAGTTGTGGGGTTTTGGGAGTTGTGGAGAAGATGAAGGGTTGTTTTGAGTTTTGTTTGGCTGTTGTTGGAAGAGAGAGTGGGGAGTTGTGAAGATAGTGGAAGATCGTGGGGAGTAATTGAGGGGATACGGGGAGGTGTGTTATTGATTGGGTCAATAACAGATTAAGGGGGGAAGAATTGGGTTAATTGGTATTGGGTTTAGGGTAGGCTAGGATTCAATAAGAGATGGATATGGGTTTGGGTTAAAATTCAATAGGAGATGGGCTTGGATTAGGGCTTCAATCCAAATAATTAAATAATATAACATATATCAAAAATCAATGGGCTTTAACCAAAAATAATAATAATAAGACTAATAATAACACATCTCAATAATAAAAATAATAATAATAATAATAATGATAATAAAGTGAATAAAAGTAGAATTTGATATTAATAATTTATTAGAATCCAAACAGTAATAATATAACATATAAATAGTCTATCAATTATAAATAGAAAAATACATTGTTATTCAAGGTAAATATAATTATCTATTAGAAAAATACTTAGTAGAAGACCCGAAATCAGTTTAGCACAAAACAAGTTTATAAATAATCAAAATACGGAAAAATATTCAGAAATACGTATTTACGGGAACAGGGGTTACAATAGAAGTAAGGCGATCATGTAATGCTTGACCTATTAGAGGTGGATGACTCTTATGAATAAAAGAAATAAATAGTTAGAGTTAGAGAAAGCAAACATAGAAAAAAGGCAATACAGCGATTTAAATGGTTGGACGCCCAGGCTTAATCCACTAATCCCTACCTTCATCAATTCTCCGCTGCAGGCTTTACATTATACTTAAACCCCGTACTGAAAGTTCTTGGAATTCAGTTCAAGGTTCCTATTACACCCACAAGAATTCTAAAAATAAGCCTCGTAAACAGCCTCAATCCGAAGTGAAAAGAAAGTCACTAAAAAAAACGACATCTTGACTAAGAAAACAATAAAAGTGATATTCTCTCTTGATTCTTAGAAAATGTTAAGTTTCTGAAGAATCGAGTCAAAAGAGATGAAGATTAATACCATTGATCCTCCTATATAAATAAGAAATCATAATATTTGTTTCCAAAAGAAACATATTAATTTTGTTTTTGTAACGACGGTCAACTATCAATTAATCTCGAGAAACTCGATAGAAATTGACAATCGACCTTAACCAATTTTCAACTTGGTTTGAAGGTCAACTATGAAGCACATTCAACTGTCAAACAATGCGGTCGATTGTTAAATCAAAAAAAGTAATTTTTAGGAAATCAATAATATATCTTTCTGATTTTATCATTTGTCAAGGATTTGCTTACATAATAATTTTCATCAAAATAAGAATAAAATATTCTTTTTTGATAGGATTGATTCTTGATAATTTGCCCATTTATTTCTCTTGTGGAATTCTTCTGATTTGATCATCTTTCTATATTGAGCATGATTCTTTCTCCTTGTGCTCTTTTTTTTTAATTTATTTTTTATCTTGAAATATCTTTATTTTAAACTTTGAATTTTACCTTATTCCTTTATCTTTTTTCTGTAAAAAATCTCCGATTAAAATATTAAGTAACATGTGCATATTTTTTGCACACTAAACAGTAATATGGGTCACTTGTGAACTTAATTAGAACTCCCCTAATAAATATTTAAAAACCCACTAAAGTTCGTTTACACTGAAAAGATCCCAAACTGTTTCAAATATGATAATTTTATATTTTCCCATTTAGGGTAAAAGGCCAAAAAAAACTCTCCTAAAGTTTTTAACATAATTAAAAAAAACCCTAAAGTTTGTTTTATGTCAGCAATTATTTATAAAAAGGAAAGTGATAAAATTGTCCTATTTTAAGCGGTAGGAGTTCTTTTGACTCAAAACAAACGTTACAGAGTTGTTTTTTTTTTTTTTTTTTTTTTTTTTTTGTTACATTAGATTTTTTGGGGGTGCATTTTACCCATAATACCGTAATTAGTTATCTAGTCTAATACTTTAATGTGAGAATTGAGGTTGTGATGTAGGCAAAAAATTTGTAGATGTAGATAAACCAACTTAAGTGCATTGTTCGTGCATAACATATAAGGATTTGAGATGGATAAAGGGAGTTATTAGAAAGGGGAAAAAAAATATACTGAGCAACCCTTTAGTTTATTTTCCCATGATTTATCAAAGCTTTATTCCAGCCCAAAACTCCCCCTTTCAATATCTTAAACCCTTTTAATTTTCTTCCCTCTCAGGCCTCCCCGACTTATTCTACCATTGAGGTCAACAACAGACAATAACTTACAACTTTCATTGTACTGTGCTCTCCATACCTCATTTATATATATCTTAAGCAAATAGGCCAACCCCATCTCTCCTTTCTCCATTTTGAAATAGAGAAAGGTGAGCAAAAGTAGCGAGTGACACGTGCAGCCCACACCAATTGCAAAATTAAAAAGGCACAAAAAAAACATTTCTTCTACTACATCTCCCCCAAAATCACTAACCCTAACCCTCTCTACCCCAAAACCCACCCAAATCTGCTCCGCCGCCCGTTGATCTCCTCGACATCGCCGCCCCGTCTCTACCCACCGCCCGTCGCTACCCAACCCCGTCACTACCCGACCCTATCGCTACCCTCGTAACCACCCCCCGTCGATCTCCTTGCTGTCGCAGCCCATGGGATTCGCATCCCTCTCGCCGCGCGCCGGATAGGGCAACGACGATGTTGGGACTCGCATCCCCCTCTTGCCACGCGTCGGAAAGGGCATCGACAACGGTGGGATGCTCGACAATGGTGAGTTATGTTTTGGACTTCTCTCAAAATTTCTTGATCTTACTTCATTGTAAACCCACAGAATACCGGAATTTGCGGATATAGGACATTGGATCGGATGGTATTGCTGATCTCTCTCGCTTTCGCTTCGCCCTTCGCATCGTCGGTGGCGACAATTCGCAAAAACCCCAAGGTACGTATAAATGTATAATTATTACTGTTTTCATCTTTTTCATTTTTTAGATATGAAGTTGGATCACAAATTGGTTACTGAAAATGAGTGAATTCTGCAATTTGAGCAGAAGATTGGGTCTTGAATGAAGAATCAAGGCAGTCTCTGTACCAAGGGAAAGATATTTTCTAATTTGCATGGTAGTCTAATTTTGAAAATGAGCTCAATTTTGTAAAATCCATTTATTTATTTACATTGTATTACTATATTTGTCGATTTGTTAGTATGTTTTGTTGTTGGCAAATTTGGATGGTTGAAAAATGATGTACACTGGAGACCTACTTATGCTATGTTTGGTATCGTGTTTTTTTTGAAAAGTGCAAGAACCTAAAAACACGAATGAACGTGCAAACAAATCTAAACGTTTTCAACACAATACACTCAATAATTATCCCAGGTTCATCTTCTTAGACATGAACGACAGAGAACATTAAGACAGTGGAAGTGAAACAGAGAACATGAAGATGAGCACTTTTGAACGATAAAAAATTTCATGGTTTATTCATTAAATTTAAGAGAAATTATAACAATCTATCATCACGCGTCAGAAAGGGCATCGACAACGGCGGGACGCTCGACAATGGTGAGTTATGTTTTGGACTTCTCTCAAAATTTCCTGATCTTACTTCATTGTAAACCCACAGAATACCGGAATTTGCGGATAGAGGACATCGGATCGGATGGTTTTGCTGATCTCTCTCGCTCTCACTTTGCCCTCAGCATCGTCGACGGCGACAATTCGCGAAAACCCCAAGGTATGTATAAATGTATAATTATTACTGTTTTCCTCTTTTTTGTTTTTCAGATATGAAGTTGGATCACAAATTGGTTACTAAAAATGAATGAATTCTACAATTTGAGCAGAAGATTGGGTCTGGAATGAAGAATCGAGGCAGTCACTGTACCGAGGGAAAGGTATTTTCTAATTTGCATGGTAGTCTAATTTTGAAAATGAGCTCAATTTTGCAAAATCCATTTATTTACTTACATTGTATTACTATATTTGTTGATTTGTTAGTATGTTTTGTTGTTGGCAAATTTGGATGGTTGAAAAATGATGTACATTGGAGATCTACTTATATTATGTTTGGTATCGTGTTTTTTTCGAAAGTGCAAGAACCTAAAAACAGGAATGAACGTGCAAACAAATCTAAATGTTTTCAACACAATACACTCAATAATTATCCCAGGTTCATCTTCTTGGACATGAACGACAGAGAACATTAAGACAGTGGAAGTGAAACAGAAAACATGAAGATGAGCTCTTTTGAACGATAAAAAATTTCATGGTTTATTCATTAAATTTAAGAGAAATTATAACAATCTATCATCACGTGTATACTTTACTATATCACCGATTTTTCTGTCAATACAAATGGTATTGAAAGTAAATAAATGTACTCGAAGAATAATAATTTGTATGCCCATAACTCCACCATAATAACTTCATGAAGTGTCTGATTACCCTCTTGGCATGTTCGCCATCTGAATGGTCAGAAGCCCACACATGAAGAATCATAAGAGAACTCAATATCAGCTGAATTCAGTAAACATTTCTTCGTCTTTGCAGACAAGTAGGCTCCAAGTCTCCCACACCCCTTCATGTCTTTACAGACTGTCGCCACAAAATCTTTTATTATCGTGAACATTTAATTTAAGCAATTCGTTGTATACATAACTAGGATTTAAGTCATTGAACAATTGAATGATTATTGTGATTGAGTTTTGGAATGTCTTATTGCATCAAATGCTCGATCTTATGTTAGTTACATTACTATTTAAAATTAAATAATTTTGTGGAGTTTTTTACTCTATGTAAGTATAAATTTCAAGAAATGTGGCTCTATATGGTAAATGAGATTTTTTTTACCTTTTGTAGGAAATAAAAAAGTGATGGTTTTAGTTTTTGAATGGTAAAGGGTAAATATCATATTTTCTACATCTTTTGTTTTATTTGAAAAGTTTTGGTGAATTGTAGTAGTGTATGTGTGTTTAATGGTTTGATCATTTTGTAGAAGCACAAATAAGGAATAATATAGAACAAATGGAGGCAAATATTGAGGAACTTTGCAGACAATATGAGTCTTTGCAAGCAAGCTTTAGAATGGAGGAAGCTGACAAGATTGCAAGTGATTTTTGAAAATACCTATTTTTGGTATCTCTAAATTTAGGGACTTAGGGCTTTTCTATGTTTGGTACTGGAATTGTTGAAAAGTTACACACATCGAGAATTTTGGGGTTTCCTTTCAACTGAATAGAAAATATAGAATGATGTTGGTTTAGAAACGTGAAGTGGTAATCCCAACATCGGTAATTATTGTTTCCTCTATGTGTTTTTTATCCCAACTTCAGTAATTATTGGTAATCCCAACTTCGGTAATCCCAAGTACGTGAATTTGTACTGTAACACCCTGAATTTTTATTTATGAAGAGTTGTGATTATACGTATCTTGCACGTATAATTTCATATGTATATTTTTTCTAGAAAAATATTTCTTTATAGCTTGAACAAGTAATTTTTCTCTTCTTTTTCCAAAAAGACTATTTTTAAAAGCTTAATTAAATCCTAGGCCTAATTGTCTCTTTTTAGCCCATCTTAATTAATTAATTAATTAAATTAGTAGAGCCCATGGTTAATTGGCCCATTAGTGAGCCCATTTAACTTAATTTCTCTTTTTACTAATCTAACTTGTAGTGTAGACAAGTTTAGTGAACAATTAATTAATTCACATGAACAAACTTGTAAAAGGGGGATACTAGTTTGGCACGTTCATGCACTAGAGCGTGCAATGTGCACCCTTTTGACCTTGACCGGATAGTGCATAGGAGAGAGGGAGAGATGGGAGAGGTGAAGAGTTGGTTGCTTCATCATGGGTAGTTTCTACAACTCCCTAGTTCATGTTGACCTTTGATTCTTAACCAGTTGGACTAATCCTAGCCCTCCAATTACCCTCAAAATTTATATAAATACACCCCCCCCCCCCCCCCCCCCAACACACACACACACTCTTCATTCTCACACCTAAAGAATTGAAAAGAAAATAATAGAAAGAAAGAAAGAAAGACAAAATTAGTGAGATAAAAGATTGAGAAGAATGTGAGTTTAAAAGATTGAGTGCAAAAATTTTGTGTGTTCCTTCCCCCAAGTTGGCCGGCCTATTCCAAGGAGCAAGAAGAGGAGTCCCACATCATCAAGCTAGGAGGAGAATCAACTTGGTGGCTCAAACTAGGAGGAGGAGGCTTCCCTTGTTCATTATAGGAGATCCCAAGGAGTTTTGTTTGTTTTCATCTCCATTAAAGGTGCGCGATTTTCTCGAACTTCTAATTAGACATCATGCTAGGGTATGGTTGATAAAATTGAGAAGAATCTTTAGTCATTTTAGCCATGTGTTGTGATAATGAGACAAAATTGCAATGGTTTGAATGTATGTTAAAAGAATGTTAATTAATTGCAAAATTGTGATTGTTAGTTTAGAATTAACCATGCTACCATGCTTTAATTGATTGTTATGTGCTAAACTAAGAAGACATGATTGTATGTCTAGTAAGTTGAAATGATAACCATACAAAAATGTGATTTTTACTAATTCACTTGTTAGTGGCATGAAAATGGGATATTTGTTACTGAAATGATTGTATAATAATAATAAAAATTAATGAAAGAGATCTATGAGAAGGTTGAATGCAAAATTATAAAGAAACTACACTTGTATGCACATTTTCGAAATTGTAGATAAAAATGTACTTAGAGAGGAAAATTACACTTTTTGTGACAAAAATTAAGTTTTATTTTACTGACATATTAGAAATGCATAAAAACTATATTCTGGAATTTTCGAATGAAATTGGAGAAGAAAAGAGTTTTAAAATAGTTGTTCTTAAAACCCCTAAAACCCAACCCATATCAGGTTAGTCACTTGGACTTATTGGTTATTGGGTGCATTCGGATGCGCTTACTGTAGCAGTGGGTTTGGTCTTGGGTTCGAAACTGGGCATTAGCCTTTTATTTTTATTTTTTTGAAAAAAAATCTGATAACTGAATTACGAGTTTTAGGGATTTAAACCTCTCCCTCTGTCACGGTTGCGCTCTGTCCTTTCTGGTTAGCGCAGGCGCCACAATGCGCTGCACTGTTGCATGGGTTTGGCCTTGGGTCGCTGGTTCGACTCCTGAGTTCGGCATAAAACAGTTTTTTTCTTTCTGTTTTTTGTTTTAATTGATTTTTGACTTTTAAAAATTCGGAAAACAATACTATAATTATTATAAAAATAATGGACTTCATGAAAAATATTTACACACTAATTTGACTTAAATAAAAGAGATTGAGAAGTAAAAATTGAGTAGGCTTCTATAAATGGACTTTTGCATAAGTATAAAATGTGATTTTAATTCATGAGAAAATTCTACCTAATTTATAAAGAAGATCTTGTATGAAAAAAGAAAATTTATTTAAAGAGTGTTTATTTATGAATTTTATTGTATAAATCGTGCAAGTCATGCATTCGAAAGTTGAATGAAAAATATGATTTTTGAAGAAAATAAACAATAGTACAAAATTTAAATGAATTTATTGAGATTATTTTTAATGTAAAAAATTATAATCGGAACTGAACTTTATGTGAGAAATTGACTCATAGAAATGAAATGGAAATCATGTTGAACTATGAAAAAGACTTTATGAGTATGAAAACTCAATTTTTGTGATTATGAAGTGAAATTGAGAACAAGAGTGTAGCTAAGCTTCATACCGGCATTGAAAAGAGATTGGTGAAATAAGATTTGAATGAAAAGACCAAGATTTGGGGTCATGTTATATAAATGGTTAAGACCGGTATAGTGGAAGGGCTAACTCTAAAGGATTGATTTTATTTATGATTCAAATAATTAAGGGCTAGACACATGGTGGAGATGTGACGAAAGTAAGAGAAAAACACGAATATGAGGGCCTCGGAGCTACGGCGTGAGAATATTCACAGGCTGTCTACACGATGCGTCGTGCCATGACGTGGATATGTCTCCAGGAGTCCGTACCGCAGGCGACGTGTAATGCCCCAAATTCTAAATAAGACCGAATTCGAGAATTCACAGGATCTTTACTTCACTTCGTACAATTTTACAAGAAAATAAAAACTTTTTTAACAACATTAGAGTTTTTTACATTTTGTTTATATAGCGGAAGAATAAAAGAAATACAACAATGAAATAAAATACAACTTGTACAGCGTTAACAATGTAAGTCATAAACTGCATCATAACATCTTTACTTCATCAGGAGAAAGTCCATTACCTACATATTAAGCTGTGGGCACGCCAGTCACTTACAACTGACAAAAATGTTATACTCGGTCATCCTCTCTATGCCGTACATATAATGATCTCAATACTATAACAAGCCACAAAAATTGAATGAACAATAAAGTGTTAAATTGTGATTATGCTAAACATGTAAGTATATGCCATGCCTTAATGCCTAATGCACACATTTTATACTAGGATGCCACTAATGCATACTTGTTCGGATTCTATGCATCCTATACTACATAGGTCTGAGGGCAAGCACCTACGTACTCCATATTTAAGGGTTCGATCCATCACCATGACAACTACCCAGTAATAAGATAAAGTTAAGACGTTCCACGAGTACGGATCCCAGTCCCGGGGAACCGCCGCAACAAATCCCCCGCCCGACTGTTATACAGACTCATCGTCGTGTGAACCTCCCGCAAAAGCCCCTCTAGCCCCGGTATACATATATACATAGAGTACGGCAAACTACCCGCCCGACTACGCATAGTCCTGGATTTAAAATAAAAGCTCATCTCCCATGAGGCAACCACAGTCCCGAAGAACCGCCGCAACAAATCCCCCGCCCGACTAGGTCTATAGTCCCGATGAACCGCCGCAACAAGCCCACCGCCCGACTATATAGAGTGCCCCACTTACATTTGTCTACATCTTACTACATCTTCATTTATGTGCCTAATTATTTCTTAAGTTCAAGACATGAATAATTTTCCACACCTAGAATTAGTTTTATCTCCTACCGGACTTAATCAACAAATACGAGATAGCTCCATGGCCATATCTCCAAATCATATCTCAAATCTTCCATTTCAATAGTGCCGGTACCCGAGGTCTTACTAACTCTAAATCATAACTTTTCATGTACAAGAAATCATGGGTATTCATACCCTTTAATAAACATGTCTTAAACTTAGATATTTCTTATCTTCAATTCATTCTCAAATGATCAAATCTTGTCATTTATTCATGATCTATTTATTCATTCAAAATCTTTATAAGCAAAATAATTCCTTTCAAGTACACAATTTCATCACATGAAATTTTATCATAATCCAAGCTCTTACGATGTCTCAATTCACATTCAAGTTATTTCTTACTCAACATACAAGGGAATTTCATCACCCGTCACACATTGTTCTCCTCTTTTCAAAAATAAGAATCATAATTTCAAACAATAATTTTAGAGTAAAAAACTTATTTACTAATTCAATTCCCATATCAAAATATAAAAGAACAGTTTTATAACTAACTCTAATTTCTCCTTTATCTTATAAAAAGATAGGATTTTTCTTCATGTTTAAAAGTATTTCAATACTTTAAAAACCCAACCAAAACCAAAAGGTGAAGCTCAAGTTTCGAACCCTAAACCAACCGAGACACAGCAACAGAGCCCAAGCCCAGTCACGCTGGCCATGAAGTCCATTTGGACTTTGTGTCTAAGTCCTTGCCGAAATGTTCATGAATCACATCTCAGTTTTGGGAATTAATTAAAAGAGTAAAAATAAATGCAACTATCAAGTTTCGAACCCAAGATTTCTTACAAAGAGTGCTCTGTGTTGCACTGGCTAACCAGATAGTCCATGTGTGATTACTGATATCAAAATATACTATTATGCTTTTGTTCAACTATTCTGTCATTCTATTATTTTTATAACAACTCGATTTCTCCATTTGTTCTAATCTTTTGTTTGACTGAAATTTGTTCATATAATATGAGTTTACTTTTTAACAGTAACTCCTAGATTTATAAATCATATCTTAGAAAAATAAAGCAAACTTTCAAAATTGTTTCTTCTTATTAATAAACACAAATTGCATTCATTTCTTTTAACCAAGGATATCATATTATTTCTTTTATAACAATCAAATGAGTTCCATAGCATGAAATTTTACTTTACCAAAAATGTATTTGCTTATCAAAAAGGAAAACTCAAGAATTATTCACATACTCAAAAAAAAATCCCTGCATTCATGTATACTAGTTCATGGCAAAATACTCAATTGTTTCTTTTCTCACTACCATCTAACATGATGTAAATTAACTTACTAATCATAACATGATTTACTACTATTCTCACCATATCCAATGGAATAGATTGTTCTAATTTATCATATCAAAATATAATACTCATTTACTAGCATGCATAGTTCTAAAATTAGAAAGCATGAGAACACCCACCTCTTATGAAGATGCAAATAAAGAAGAAGAGGTTACTTCTAGCTCCTAGCTCCAACTAAGCAATCCTAGCTCCTTCTTCGCTAGCAAGAACTCCTCCAAGCAAAATGTACTCTCTTTCTCTCTTTCTTTTTCTTTCTTTTGTTTAATTTACATTTTGGTGTGTGAAATGAGAAGAGAAGGGGTTCTATTTATAGGACAAGCTTAGGGATCAAAGTGCAAAATTACACACCTAATAAATTACTCAATTAACTCTCCATCCCTTCACTTTCTTAACTCCTAAAACCCAACTCTTCCCCTCTCCACCCCTTCAAAACCCAAACTCCCAACCTCTTTCTCTTCCAAAACCCCCCACTCTAGCTTACCCCTCCATCTACCAAACCGGTCAGCATAGTAAAACTCCACCCCATTTGTACAACATGTATATTTGACTATATATATACATATAGATATATATATATTGTACAAAGGACTATAGTATATAGGTATGGTAATGTAGGCACCGTGGAAATGGTCTATTGGCTGTTTTCAAGCACCGTGGCCCCCCATTCACTACTACACACTATTTCCCAAATGCATATAAATCATCTTATATATACTATCTATTTATATAGTATACCATTATTTTAGAATGTAAGTAAAATAGTTTAATTAAAATTTATAATGTATCATACACAAATAAAATAAATACACACTCCAAAAATTTATTTTGAAAACGGATATGCTTAAATACGCGCACCGAAACCCCTGCGTCGCACGTAAAATACCGAAATACGAAAATTGACTTTATGAACGGAAAAATGTTAAAGATAATAAGAATAAAATATAAGAAAAATATATTCATTAATTTTATATATTTCACGACGTAATTGTTACGTATGTAGAAAACACATGCATTATACGTACAAAAGTATTTAGATCATAGTGCGAGAAAATGAATTTCCGTTTTATAAAATGTATTTGAATACATAAAATAAATAATTTAAATATATAGAAAATATTGCACGTAGCGGTGAAAACACATAGTTGATATGTGCATCAAAAACACGTAAAGAGCACGTAAAAACCAAAGATTGAAATATTATATTTTTGTGAACTCAAAATAGGGTAAAATCAATACGAAAAATGCATAAATAGTCAGTAATCAAACTACATAGTGAAAACACATTACAAAATACACGTGCGTAACACACGAGGGCAAAATTGTAATTTCCAATTTTGTGGGGTGTTACACTACGCTTGTGGGGTGTTTGGTGACTACGGGTGGTGTCATGTCCCATGAAGGAGGCTGAATTGTCCATAGGTTCTACATGATGCGTCGTGTCATGACGTGGGATTCCCCTCCAGACTGTCTAGACATGAGCTCGTAACTCATAGAACATCTAAGATACTTATCGTAGTTAGCGTAGTAGTTTAAGTCATAGCGAAGGATTGAACCCTACAAGATGAAGAATGATTAAGGGCTTGCCCTCAGACCTATGTAGTATGAGATGCATAGAATCTGAACAAGTGCGCATTAGTGTCATGTAACATACATAACTGCATTAAGGACTAAGTGCACCGCACAACACGACATCAATAGGATAGTCCCCGTAGTTCTGTTTGTGACAAGTTTGTGCTTTCCAAGTAAGAGAAAATTGATGTATTATATCCTAGCGTCAGCTGAATGAACTGACGTGCCCACAGTTTCTATGCAGCATAAAGTGATTAACAAGACTAAAGTATGCATGCTGCTTAAAGAATGATTCAAGTGTTGTACATTTCCATTCTTGTAATATGTTGTAAATTGCTTCCGCTGTAAATATGTAATGTAAATGTAACTCTGATGTAACAAAAAATTTTAATTCCTTGTAAAATTGTACGAAGAGAAGTGTAAAGATCCTGTGGAACTTCGAATTCGGTATAATTTGGAATTCGGGGTGTTACAGGTACTTTTGGTATCTTTTGATATAGCTAATTATTAATTATTATTCCCTCTATGTGTTTTTATGTTGATTTTATATAATTTGAGAGGGAATGCTTGATTTGAGAGGGAAGATAGTTGAGAAACACACGGTCAATAAGTAGATAGCGGAGTATATCAAGGAGTTTGAGAAGAGCCGCATCCCAACTTCGGTAATTATTTGACTTTTTTTTTCTTTCCTTTAAATTAAATAGAAATGTAGAATTATGTTGGTTGGTTTGTAAGTGTGAATCGGTTGATTTGTAGATTTGTCATCTTTTAATTATATTATGATTGAAATAGTTAAGGGGCATCTCTAAAAATTTTAGTTCCATATAATTTTACGACTCTCTCAAAATTATTTTAGTCTGTGCAATTTGCACAGGGTAAGACTAGTCTCTAATATTATAATGGAAGAGTCGGGGTTGTCATCTGTAGGCATTCAACCATCTAATTTCAACCATTCAATTTTAAGTGGGAGTTATATTAACCATTCATTTACTCAACTGTTGTTAGTTACCATAATACCCTCAAAGTTCAAATTTATTTACGACATAAGTTATTTACAAAAGTGTTACTCGTATAAAATAAAAGTTTGTGCCATTAGGTGTAATTTGTAAAGAGTATGAGATGAGTAAAGGGAGGTCTCAGGTTCGTTTCCAGATTACGTCTTTATATATATATATATATATATATATATATATATATATATATATATATATATATATATATATATATATATATATATATATATATATATATATACTAGTTGAAATTTACCGTGCACCAAGTGCACGTGACTTGGTGCACATAAATGTTAAATTTTTATCTAAACATACTTGCATTTAGCACACCCATATTCTTCAAACTACAAATTCGACTAAGTCAATCATCTTAAAAAGAAAACCAGAATTTTAAGTCGACTGACATGCAGTCTGCGACAGCCATCGAAATTTGCAGATTCTCTCAAACTGATGTATGTTCAAATCTTTAAATACACGTTTGCATATAGTAATAATCTGTAATAGAATAAGTGCAGCTTGGCCAAACCAACTCAGTTCATGCACCAATCAAATCTTTCATAAACTTTACAAAAATCCCAATTTTCAAAACCGTAATCGTTCATCTTTGCAAGTTTGTCCAGAAAATATAATTCAACTTTCTCATTATTTTCAAAAAACCTCACTCCACTTTAACAGAAAGCTCACATCGTCGAAGTGGGTTTTTTACAACTATACTTGAGTGTGGTTTTTTGCGCAAAAAAAAGTTTGGTGAGGTTTTCGCATAAAGAGGATAGTTCAAGGAGATTTTTTCAAATTTAGCCTATTATTAAATTATCTCAGTAAATAATGTCCTATTATACCAAATTTAAGATAAAACATGCTTCAAATATAACAGGTTTACACCAAGCTTCCAATTCATAATCATAACTCATGCTAGAGACTTTCAATTATCTAACTGATCAATCAATTTAACTGAACCAATACTTGCTATTCAATAATGGAAAAAATCAACTCGAAAGTAGATGGAAGGACATTCCTTGCTATTCTTCATCTATTTAGCTACTTTGTGTTTTGCGTTTAGTGTTGCTTCTTTTCAAGAGTTAGAAGGATGCAACAGTTTTAGCATCTTCATCTCAGGCGATCTTCATATATGTTTTGTTGCTAATCCCAACCATAACGGCATCCTATATGAAGGAAACAACAGGAGACTCCACCTTGAAGATCATATTAACTCCCTTGGATCAACTATTACGGAAAACAAGGTTGCCTCTACCATACTAGAATAGGAGCTTATTCTACTTTCTTAGAAATATTCCATGAGAAGACGCGAAACTCACTGAATCCATGACTTGCATCTGAATCTTGGAGGCCCAATTCATAAAATAGGAATTCATGTTCTCCATTAAGCTTGCTTTCATTTAATCTAAGCATGTGTGCTAGCCTCTTCATGACCTAATAGTAAGCATCAAATAAAAACCGATAATTCCAAATCTGGGACTGGAAGTTCCAATTTTGGTGATTAGGCATCTATTTGATTCCTGTAAAAATAAAATGAAAGACCCATGATACGAAGAAGGGTTGCTATTATATTCATTATGAGGTCTCATTAACCATAAACAATTACAACAATGAAATAAATAAAATAAAAGAGTAATGAAATATGATAAAGATGAAGAGGACAAAAGGAGTTCACAAACTTAGCAAATGTAGGTGGTGACCAACGCAACATTACCAACTACAATTTAGTGGCAACTTGCACAGACATTCAATGACAATCAGTGAGCCAGTAGGCAACAATATCACCGAAGCAGCTCATAATATAATTGGAGATGTATAGAGAATGAAATACTGATATCATCAACATCAAGAGCTAACAAGAGACTGAGTTGTTAAAGTACTGCCCCTTTTCATGTGTTTTCTTCCTCCAGGCATGTGAAGTTTTTATTTCATTGCCCAATCCAAAAAAGTCAAATTAATTTCTAGCAATTCATATTTTATACTTGGTCTGTTGAATTAAGTAGAAACCATTATGTACATATACATCATAAATAAACTCTAAATTGATAGTTATTCATTAGTCTCCAGAAAAAAAAATGGGCTAGTACCTATTTATCCACTATATTATTAACCAATAGTGACAAAAGACTTGTCAGACCACTGTTAGTAAACTTCGTCCCACAATTAGCTTTGATGCTCTGTCTATATAATAAAACACAAAGAATGTAGCGCCCCGAATTTCTAATATGAGGCTTAGAAAATACGTGGCACTTTCCCAGCGATCCACTTCAATGTAACAACATACATAGTCCAAAAACACACATTATTTTATTCCAAACATTAATACAAATATCTTTTCAAATTTGCAGCGGAAATACAAACACTTTAAATTACAACAAATTCCTTTTACAATACTCTTCTTTACAAAATCACACAAGGCTCTATTATATCACTCATAATTTCTAAAGCTAACCCAAGCATCCAAGCCTCCAAACTCTAAGCAACCTGCATCATATGAGGCTAGAGTTGAACCCTAACCCCCAAACTACGGGGTCAGGTGTGAGTGATATAAACAACAAACATAAATAAACAATAAACATAAATTCTCAAGCAACATGTACTGAACAAAAATACATAAACTGAACATGTAATATGAAACAAGAAACGATAGGCCAGTACATGCGTGAACCAAGTCGAGAATTAATAACACCGATCAAATATCCATCAATCAATCACTCTCAAAAATGTACAGCTCAACTGTACTGTACAGTCGACTGAATAAGGCACCAGTCGACTGATCACTCCCAAACACCTGATTATCAAACATTCTCAATATCACGTTACATGTCCAACGATCAATCACTAATAATGCCATAGATCGGATATTCGGTGATCAGTCACTAATAGTAACTCCCAACACCGCAGATTCTATCCATCTACAAAGACTAAAGATAACGCAGATCGGATATTCGGTGATTAGTCACTAACAGTAACTCCCAACACCGCAGATTCTATCCATCTACAAAGACTAAAGATAACACAGATCGGATATTCGGTGATCAGTCACTAATAGTAACTCCCAACACCGCAGATTCTATCCATCTACAAAGACTAAAGATAACACAGATTGGATATTCGGTGATCAGTCACTAATAGTAACTCCCAACACCGCAGATTCTATCCATCTACAAAGACTAAAGATAACACAGATCGGATATTCGGTGATCAGTCACTAATAGTAACTCCCAACACCGCAGATTCTATCCATCTACAAAGACTAAAGACTGAAAAGAACATTCAAGTTGTCGAAACTTAGCATCACCAGTCGACTTACGAAGTAGTAAGTCGACTGCCCCGAGAACCAATATCCAAGATTCTAACAAGTATCATAAGTTGACTTATAAAAACACAAGTAGACTTACCACAACATAAGATGACTTATAAAAATCATAAGTTGACTTACCAACAACATAAGATGACTTATAAAAATCATAAGTAGACTTATGGAAAACATAAGATGACTTATAAAAATCATAAGTAGACTTATAGAAAACATAAGTCGACTTAAAGGAGACATAAGTCGACTTATAAGAACATAAGTCGACTTATAAAAACATAAGTCGACTTACCAGAGAGAAATTCCAGAAATCTTTAAGAAAATATTCTAAGTGTCATAAGTCGACTTGCAAAGTCATAAGTCGACTTAAAATACAATATAAGTCGACTTAAAAGGTCATAAGTCGACTTACCAGAGAAAAATCTAAGATAACTTTAAAAATAAATTCTAAGTGTACCAGTCGACTGAAAAGGGTCTAAGTCGACTGTCCAGAGCGGATTTTCAAGAAAAACTAAAGATACAGCAGTAAAGTCGTACCAGTCGACTGAATCGTAGACCAGTCGACTGTCGGCCTACAGATTTCATAAATTATGTCTGAATACGAAAATCAAGACTGGAGTCTATCTCAATACCAAATCTCTTCCTCAACTCCAACCTAATCCGGTTCGTAATCACGAGATCCAGAGATTCATCCATCGAATTTCTTATTTTCATAACTATATTCAAATCTTAACAGGTTTCAAGCAGTCAAGAATTGTCAATCGAGATCTACTAATCTTTCATGGATTTCACATGCATATTACGAATAACAACCATGGCATCGATTTCATACAAGATGCGAAAACATCAAACAAAACAGCATGCAATCATACACATAAACAAAACAAGTCCATATCACTCACCTTTAGAATTGCAAAGATCCAATGGAAAGCCTTCTTCTTGCTAGATCCAAGAACTTCTTCTTCAATCGCCAAGAGAATAAGAGGTACAATAAAATCTGAGTTGTGCAGCGAATGACGGCTGCAAAGTCCCTTATATAGGCCAGGAATATCATTTTTAGGGTTTAGGAATACATTTGCAAAATAGTCCTTTCAAAACATAATTTTACATATATAGTTCTTATCCTTGGAAATTCAATAAAAATCATTTAAATTAGGATTTAATAGTAAAATATACTCATTAATCTCAATTGGTACAGTTCAAAACGTCCAGAAAATACATTTTGCATTTCAACCCCTAAAAATGTCAATTTTGCAAAAAGGTCCTTCTTTTATCAAAATTTGCAAATAGTACTAATTAATTTCAGAAAAATCTGGAAAAATACTAAATAAATCCCAAATAATAAATAATGATTTTTCATAAAGGAATCTTAATTTTTCAAACTTCTCAAAAATCATTTGCACGTGTTTTGCACGTGTACAAAAGATAAATCTTTTAGAAAATATTAATTAAATCCTCAAAATTCATTTAAATTCATTTTCAAATAATTAAAATAATATTTGAAAATACGAAGTTCTACAAAGAAAGCTATCAAGTGGCTCACCTTCAATCCCCTCAAAATCAAAGACTCGGATCCAACCTCACAAAACACATTTTTTCTCCCAAAATTTCAAACTCCAAAACCAATTCCCCCCCCCCCCCCCCCCCAAAACTAAAAAACTAATTACTTTATTACTATCACTCTATTCTCTCTTCACTTTTTCATATTTCTCTCTTTCTCTCTCTCCATTCTTTCTTTATTTACTTAGAAATTTAGATTTTAAGATTTCAAGTTTGTAAAATTTTCAAAATTTTTATGCTTTTTTATTGCACATGTTATATTGAAAAATAGCAAATATCTCTTCAACAGTTAAATTTTTACATTTTCCACCCTTAAAGTTCTAAGAAATTGGATTTTACCCCCCCCCCCCCCCCCCCCCCCCCCCCCGCGCCCGCCCCCATTTATAATTATTTTTCAACATATACTAATAGAAACATGGACTTTTATTTACTACTAATTATTGTCATACTATTCAAACTTGAGCTACATAATTGTTGTTTTACTATTTAAAGGGTTTTTCATGTATTGTACCGTTCCGAAGACGTGTCGTAGGCACGTGCCCACGGGCAAATCTAGTATACTTATATAACTCAATTCTTGCCCTACAATATGTCATATTATTGAGTCCATGAAAAAAATGAAAATCTCATTTTTCACATGCATCTAAAACGAACAAATTGCAACTGATTTTCTTTATCCCTTGCCAGAAGATAACATATTGGAGGTATCTCTAATATGCAAAGAGGAAACCGCACACTCAGATATACTCATTATAGTAATTTAGGCTAATTCATATGTTAGGTCTCGTGTATAATGCAACACGGCTAATTCATATGTTAGGTCTCGTGTATAATGCAACAATAACTAAACTGATAATTTGTTAATTTGATTCACAACTATTATGGCACAATATAAATTATAGAATACCTGATAATCCTTTTTCTGTCTTCTCTGTTAGAACTACAAGTATATTGAATTCTGTATCCAAATCATGCTCATTAGCTATTGGCGATAAGATGAACTACATCGGACTCTCTTTGTTCCCATGTCTGTTTCCAAAGCATCAAGCACCGCATAGATGGTACCCGAAATAAGAGGAAAAATAAAAGCAAGTTATGCACAAGTACAGGTTAATCATTATAGACAAAGGAAAAGTCACCATAGTCAAGAAGTGTAAAGAAAGTTTTACTAAATTTTTATAATAGAAAACAGTCTTATTAACGTGAACTGCTATACTGCAGAAACTAAATTTGGATGTTAACTTAAGTCCCATTTCTTGTTCCATACCTGGGTCATTGATTTAGTGGCTTCCCAATAAATACATAACGAATTTCTGAGGTACGCTTTGATAAGTGATAATAGAGACCTTCCAATTAAATATCACAATATCAGAAGAAATATAGTGTTTTCAAAAGAATAACATTTTAACTTCAGAACTTCAAGAGTAGAAACATATTTCTTAGTGTGAAACAAATATACTGCATCACCTTCAAAGTAGAACATAAGGTTTGTACGGAAAGCCAGCTGCATAATTTCACGAGCAAATGGAAGGACCTGAATCATGTAGAAGAAAAACAACTTAAACAAATAGTAAAATACTTGCAATCACCTCACACATAAATCTAAAATAAAATATTAAGAGAAATCATAAATTTTCAACAATTGATAGTTCATGAAAGTCTCTACTACATATTTATAAATAAATTGAACTAAATAAAAAAGAAAACAACTGTGCAGGATGCCTTGACATTATAATTTATAAATTATGTAAAAATTCAACAACATGGTTAGAGAAGGTATTAACATTACTGAAGGCCACTTCAAAACTGCCCACAACCACAAACCATAGAATCTAGCTCTCAACCTTGACATAGCTGATATATGTGCACTTTTCAAAGAGCTTTTAGCAGTGAAGGAGGGTTCTGCTTGGTTTCTACGGTGATGGTCACTTTCATGCATCTCAACAAATTGAGAGTCAGTTAACATCATACTCTGAGAATTAATTCACGAACTGCCAAATAACTATGCATTAATGAGGCACAGAACATAAAAAAGACGATGCTTATAGGGAAATGCGATATAACCATCGTAGAGAACCAGAGCACATAAAAGAAACATAGTTGAAACAGGGAAAACCTGATTCTTTCTGCAAGATAAAGGATTGTTGTTTGGTATACAATGAAAATAGCACATCGAGCTAGTGTGGGTGGAAGCCCATAGGAACTTGCAACCTGAGCAGCGCATATACATGTATCAGAATGAAAGGAACATTAGCAATTTAATGGTGACATATTATGAAGAAAACTGATAAAGCACATGGTAAGATATATTAAATCTACCAAAGCCAGTGTGCATCGTGATTTTGAGTCATCTTTTACAAGGAAAAATGAAAATCGATCTTATGAACATGTTAAAATGACAGTAGCACAACAGAAAGATGAGAGGTTTGAGAACTGTAATAAGATAAAATAGAGAGAAAGTCAAGCAAAGGGATATTCTACTCAACTAAATATATAGACAGTACCCTACAGTTTTTTGATCAGATTATTGTGTATAATACGCCCCACTTTTTAGATCTGGTTCTCATATTCATCGATTCCAGTGTTTCCTTCTTAACCAACCTTCTGTTCTAGTTTCACAATAAACTCTTGGAGATTTAACAAAATTCTTATAATCTCCCTTTAATTTGGAAAGAGACCCAGGTTTCTCAACTTCATTTGCAGAGATGTAAGAGAAATCAAAGATTAAATTTCCAAATATGATAAGCATTCTAATAAAAGTGCTAAATTTATGATATTCATGATTAACATAATCAAAAATTGAAACGGCTCCTGCTTAATTTATTACGAAACTATATGAAGCACTACAAACCTGAGATATGAGAAAAGAATGGTGGTTGCAACTTAGTTTATTGTATCTGTGGACAAGCTTTCTGGTAAGTGTTTGGACCAAATGACATAATTTTAAACTTTTTTTTGCAGGTAAAGTTCTTAAAGTATTATCTATTATATTGTTTTTTGAGTAAAAACCTCTATTTGATTGTTTCTTGAGGATGTTAATTTCCTGCTTAGTTTATCTATTTGTTTAGACCCAGTGATTTCTTGTTTGCAAACTGAAAATGACAAAAAACTTATTATTATTTACTTTTATTGAAAATTTGGCAGATATTCCATTCAAGTTTCATTGATGGGCAAGTTTAATGAAGCATAAATAAGCACTTAACTTTACATCCTTGCAAAATACTTCTTCCCTCCAATGTCAAAATGTTGCATTCACCATACTAAGCATTAGTTTACAGCCTCTCTATTAGTACCAAAAGCAAACCCATTATAGAAAAATGAAGCAGAAACAATCCTGTAGTGCATATGTGGTCATTGCTTCACCTGCATGTAGTATTATTAGTACCTCAAAATCAACCTTGTTCGTTGACCTTCGTGAATAAAGCCGCTTTTCACACTCTCTTTCAGCTCGTTGCATCTGCTCAATAGGATATGAATATGGAAATTCTTACCATAGTATGTTTTATCACGCTAATAAATGTTTTAAAACAAATGTTATTTCTCTCTTCCCATAAACTGCGGTGTATTTGACTCCAATTCCCGGTCATTCATATTCTGTTCCGTAATCCTCAGTCTCATCCAATCTCCTTATAAATCAATAGAATTTTGGTATTTATGTTCTTGAGGATTATGTCTTGTTCTGTGCTTTTGTTTAATTATAACCAAGCTGTTAGATGTTTCTTCAGAGGTGCAACTTTGCTTTACTTTAGTATGCATTGCATTTCTCTTTACCTACTAGTAAATAACCACTTCATCAACCATGTTCGTTGCCCTTCGTGAATAAAGATCCTTTACACATTCACTTATTTCAGCTTGCTGCATCTGCCCAGTAGGATATAAACATGGAAATTCTTATCATAATATGTTTTTTGTCACAAATATATATTTTTTTAAACGAATGTTATTTCTCTCTTTCCATAAACTGCAGTGTATTTAACTTCAATCCTATGTTCCGTAACCCTCAGCCTCATCCAATCTCTTCATAAATCAATAAAATTTCTGTATTTATGTTCTTGAGGATTATCTCTTGTTTTGTTCTTTTGTTTAATTTTGACCAAGTTGTTAGATGTTTCTTCAGAGGTGGAAGTTTGCTTTACTTTAGCATGCATTGCATTTTCTCTTTACATACCAATAGATAACCACTTCTCACTTTTATGGATGTGTTTCCACTCATGCACCCTAACACCCTCCTTTTGTGTAGCCGAAATGAGGATGTTAAGGTGGATGAATGGAAACACGTTAACGAACAAATTATGAAATAAATGCATATGGAAAAAGTAGAGGTTGCCCCAATTAAAGATAAAATGCGAGAGAATTGATTAAGATTGTTTGGACGCATACAAAAGACTGATAAAATGCCCTCAGTTGGAAAATCGATATGATTGAAGTTAGGGGGAGCAAAAAGGATTAGGTGTTGACAGAAAAAAAAACTTTAGATATATCACAATATTCTTCTCCTAATGTCTGCTACCCTGAGCCGGTTGTCAATAGATAATAAAGTGTGTGACCCAGCATTTTTACCTGCAATAAACACAGTGTTCAAGGAAATTATAATGACTAAGAGAAATTTAAAATTTCTTTTTTAAAAAAAGGAAGAAGAATGCGGGATTTCAAACAAATAATAATAATAATATAATTTTAACACCATTAAAGAAAAAAATCAACTTTTATTAAGGAACGGGATTATTTTATATATGTAGCTAAAAGGTTCAAAAATAAGTGTCTATCACTCCAAAGAGACATCAAACTGAAAGCTTCTGGAGAAATTTTTGTAAAAAATAACACTCTGGATAATAATCTTCAAATTGTACTAAGAATTAACTGTACCAGAGAGAACTGGGTGGGACGTCTGCATAGCTTCATGCTTTCCTGATGCAATAACTTGGCTATGTGAGAGGAGAGCAATGTTGTAAGAAGATAGGTGAATTATGTGGATATCAGATTCTAGTATAACTTTAATCACATAAAACATATTGACTGACAATAAGCTTTTTTTTTCTTTCTTTGGAGTCATCAAAAGATCCTTCAAGTATATGTAGTTCTACAAGAAAAACATGCACTGAGAAAAATAAAGAGATACTAAGGGACCCAGTAGAATAAGCATAAATATACAACCAAAATTTGTTTCCTTTCAAATCATCATACTATCATTTGCTAGTGTCCACAAGAAAAATTATTTCCTTTCAAACCCTACGATGTAATATAAGAGTAAACTAATAGTTCCAAATTAAGCAATAGGAGGGCATAAAAAATAGTAAATCACGCTAACATAACTTAAAACCTTGTATTTTCTAGCCTTAAATAATGAGAATGTAATATACATATTATTCTATTAATTTGAGCACAGTTGCCTACTTGCAATCAAAGAATTTTTAGATGCAATGGACTTTCCCCTGCTTCATATATTTTGTTTAATTCACATAAATTATGGGTAAATTTTTTTCATGCAAACCAGAGCACCGTTTATGCATATTTTTAGATATTATTTGATGAAAATATTATCCCTTATTTTTTATTGCAAATTTTCTTCTATGTAAATGAAATTAATTGCACATAAATTATCTGATGGAATTCATGTAACAAGTATATAAATAAGCTGTGTTCAAGTTTATATTGTTCTTCTCTATTCAAAGCCTACTTTAAAAACCTGAGAGTCTAAAGTAAAACTATCATGGTTATGTTGATGTATTAATACAGACAAAAAATAAACAAATTAACGATTGCACCAATTGAAATAAAAATCATACCTTTCTGCTCGAACTCAATATAAGCCTAGAAAAACCAGAATCAGAATTGGAAGAGGGCAGTGACAGATTCCATAAATGTTGTGCTTCAATGCCCTCTTTTTGAACACCCAATCCAACAAAAAAGAATCTTAAATTGAATTAGAAATTTATCTCAATCTCAGCCTGCAAAATATGTCGAGTGTTGCTGCTGATTTTGGTGTGAGAGCAAACAGATAGAATTTGTGGATTCTTGAGAAAACGAATAAGGCAAACCTGTTGACCTGTTGACCTTCACCAATGTGTTGACTTGGTCTCTTGCCGCTGCTGCGATTCTTCATCCCACTCCTAAAGATTCGTGTCCGATTTGAACTGTCCCAATTTAATCCTATTTTTAGCCATATCACGAGCCCCCCACTCCTGGAGACTGAGTGTTACAGTCTTTAAGGAGTAGTTTTGTTGTTCTAATGGCGTACGGGATTTTATCGGTGTTCTTAAGGGAGTTCGGATCTTGCTCGAGGTATAACGGTGTTATTCTGGACTTGTAGAATGCCCAAAAATATCCTCAGAATTTTCTGGATTTTGGTGATTTTTCCAGATTTTTCTTAATTTTTCCTCATTTTTTTGAATTTTTTTATTCATTTTCCGAATTAAATAATTAATTATCGAAAATATTAATTAATTATTCTAATTTAATAATTATATTTTTCAGAATTTTAAAATTATTTTCTGAATTAATAATTATTTTTAGAATTTTTCAATTAATTTTTTTCGAATTTTAAATATTTTTTCGGACTTTTTTAAATAATTAATACAAATAAATAAATAAATTAATAAATTAAATATTATCTGAACACGTGGCACATTTCTGGATGTCGATCGTGATCAGATGGCGCACATCGCAAAGCAGATCATGCTCTGGACACGTGGCCGTTTCTGAGCGTCGGTCATGATCAGATGGCACGCATCACAAAGTGGATCATTTTCTGGACACGTGGCACGTTTCTAAGCATCGATCATGTCGTGACGCGAATTTTGAGACGATCGAACGGTGCGTGTAGGTCGGCAGCGTTTTTTCTCCAATTTCGAGCTTGGTAGGTCGGCAGCTCGGCACCCGGTGCCAACCACTCAGAAGATGCCATGTGGCGCGGTCAACGAAGGCGTTGACCGCCACGTGGCACAATTTTTTTTTTTGATCGATCCGAGTACGCTCCTGACATCTCACTTTGCAATTCTCTTTTATCGCCTTGTACATTCTTCTAACTCTTTTTTTTCCGCTGTTTCTTTCTCCTCTGCTTTCTTCCCTTCTTCTTCGCCTTCGACTGAAGCTTCCGACCCCACCGCATCTTCGACCTAGGCCTTGCCCCCTCTCCGACCTCGCCTGGCGAGGAGCTCAACAGTGATAGGAGGAGCTCCGTTGTAATGGCGAGTAGGTCAGAGGTCGGAGCTTTGGAAGAGGGCTTGTTGACGAAGTTGAGTGCTGGAGCTTGGAGAGAGAGAGTTGTGAGCTCGGCGGCGGAGGCAGTTGGCGACGAAGGGGGGAGCTCGGTGGTTGCTCGAGCTTCGTCGAAGAGTTGGTGTGTTCGGCGAAGGCCATAGAGCTCGATGCCATGGCGATGCTCGGCGAAGAAGTAGGAGTTCTGAGCTTCGGTGTAGATCTTCGGTGACAGCGATGGGTTCGGAGGCGGTTCAAGCTCGGAGCTCGATGAGGAAGAGAGCTCGGTGTTCGGCTGTAGGGGAGCTCGGCATCGGAACTTGGAGGTGGAGTAGAGCTCGATGAGTTTGGCGGTGTGGAGCTCGACACCGCGATGGGTTCGGAGCTCATCTAAGAAGAGCTCGACATTGTGGAGGAGGAGAGGAGCTTGAAGCTCGGTGATGGAGCCGTGCTTTCGGAAGAGGGCGACGAAGCTCCTCGTTGGAGCTCACAGCGGAGGCAAGCTCGCTGTTGGAGCTTGGTGTAGGGGGAGAGGAAGGTGGAGCTCGTCGAAGGTGGAGCTCGGCATGGTGAAGAGTTGGTGGAGTTCGGAGCTCGGTGATGTGCTCGACGAGTGGAGTGGGTTTAACGAGTAGTGTGGAGGTTGAAGATGAGAGCTTGGGTTTTTTTTTTGTTCTGATCGATTTTGGCGGGAAAATTGGAAAGGAAGTAGGAGCACGGGTCGGTTCGAGTTTGGGGCCCAAACGGGTTCGGGCCCGATCCGTTAACCCTTTCACCACTTTTTAGTTTTCCCTCTTTTTTTTGCTTTTGGGCTGCTTCTTGTTCGGAAAATCCGAGCACGAATTTTGAGGTGCATTTTTGCCACTTTGCAGTTCGGTAGATCGGTAGCTCGAATTTCAGATCCGAGCTACGTGGCTCCATCTGGACGGTTGATCACGATCATGGCGCGAATCACAAGGCAAGAGGCTCAAATTTCGAGAAAACGTTATCTTGTCGTTTTGTGGAGACGTGGCAAAATCTGAGTCATCCATCAGCCATGGCGTGAATATCTGGACGATCTGACGGTCCAAGGAGCTCGGGGGTGTTTTTTCCCCAATACGGAGGTTGGTGCCCCGGTAGCTCGGCATTGTAGCTCGGTCATGGCAGAGCTCATCGAGGTGAGCTCGACGACGGAGGAGGGGTCGGAGCTCGACGAGGCAGCGGGTCGGTATATTGGATGAAGCTTGGCGAGGTGAAGAGCTCGGCGTAGCTGTGTTGCGATCCACTTTCTCGGTGCTACGGAGGTCCGGTCAGGGCGTGCGACCCCTTGTTTCGAAGCTAACTCGAAGATCTACAACTTCTCTTTAGGAGTGGGATGAAGAATCACCCTTTTTCATGGTCAAAATATCCCCGCAACATTCTTGTCTTCATGAAGTTGAGGAGTGTTTTGGTCTTGGGGATTTTTGAAGAGGAGCTCCACTCTTAGGGGTGGAGAAGATGTGCTAGGAAGACCCTCGTAAGAGCCATGGGAAGACCCATTCTTTGAGGTGAGTGCAAGGAGCAACTCTATAGGAGAGTTTTGAGCTCCGAACTCGCTTAGAAGAGGCCTGCTTTGGAGGTGAGCGGAGTGAAGAGCTTGGCTCTAGGAAAGAGACATTTGGAAGGCGAGTGTGAGGAGGAACTCTAGGGGAGAGTTGTGCTCCGAACTCGTTGAGAAGATATCCGCTTTGGAGGTGAGCGGAGCGAAGAGCTTGGCTCTAGGAGAGAGCCATTTGGGAGATGAGTTTGAGGAGCAACTCTAGGAGAGAGTTGTGAGCTCCGAACTCGTTGAGAAGAGGTCCGCTTTGGAGGTGAGCAGAGCGAAGAGCTTAACTCTAGGAAAGAGCCATTTGGAAGGCGAGTGTGAGGAGGAACTCTAGGGGAGAGTTGTGCTCCGAACTCGTTGAGGAGAGGTCCGCTTTAGAGGTGAGCAGAGCGAAGAGCTTGGCTCTAGGAGAGAGCCATTTGGAAGACAAGTTTGAGGAGCAACTCTAGGAGAGAGTTGTGAGCTCCGAACTTGTTGTTTAAGTGAGATTCAACGGTTGTGGGAGCAGTTCCAAATGGCGAACCACTTCTTACCCACTTATGAGCGAGTAATTTGAAGCGGAATCGAGCCAAGTGTTGGACTCCGAACTCGTTGTTAGAGGGGTTAACGAGGTGTAGGAGCAATTCCGAATGGCAAACCACTTCTTACTCGCTTATGAGCAAGTAATTTGAAGCGAAATCGAGCCAAGTGTTGAACTCCGAACTCGCTTTTATAGGGGGTTAACGAGTTGTAGGAGCAATTCCGAATGGCGAACCACTTCTTACCTGTAACACCTCGGACTTTTAAATATCGAAAATATTCGTTTTTGTATTTTGTAAGGGTGAGAATTATTTTTAAGTGATATCTTACTTTATTTATTTTCAATATTGATATTGGTACGAATATTTGTGGTAGATTGGTATTATTGTTATATTAGAGTTAAGAGTTGAGATTTTGTGTGAGGAAATATAGTTTAAGTTATTTTATAATTTTGGGAAATTATTATATGATAATTTACTGTATTTGTCTTGTTCGTATTATTATTATAGAAAAGAGTTGGAGTTTAGTTGTAATATTTTGGATTTGGAGGGCTTATATGAAAATAGGCCTTATTATATTATTATTATTAATTTTTTTTTTTAAAAAAAAAACCCCTTCCTTCCTTTCCTCCTCCTTCTCCCTTCTTTCTTTCTTTCCCCATTCCCGAACGAAACCATTGAGCCCGAACCCAATTTCGGCCTCCCCTCTCTCTCCTCCAATCTACCCAAATACCATATGATTTTCGAATTAAATTGGGGGATAGGCTAATTGAAGCGTTCTCTACCTCGTGGAAGTGTCGGATTTTCAAAAGGATTCCGAAAAGGTATACCCTATTTTATTTATTCGTATAAAATTAAGTGTGGTTAGTTTTATTGAGTAGGATTATTCTGGTAGAGAGATTTAGAGATGTTGGAAGTGGTAGATTTGAGGAATTAGTGGATTGTTAGATAAATTGCAAGTTGTTAATAAATTAGGGTTTTAGATTTGTAAAAGAGAGTATATAGAACATATTAGAAGTTAGGATTGGTGCATATCATGGTGAAATCATGAAGTTCTAATTTTGGCATAAAGCCAAATTTTAGAATATGTGAAGTGGAGTAAGAAACTTGCTTCTAGCGAGTTTAGAAAATGTATGGGAGGTTGCGGAGTAGTGTGAGAGTATTAATATGAATTTAGAATGGATTTTGTAGACTTAGAAGTTAATGGGAAAGATGGAGAATGAAAATATAAATTTTGTGCACGCCGGATATTCGGTGAAATGCCTGAGCGATATAGAGGTGAGAATTTGATGAATTCGAAGCTGTAATTGGGGTTTATTGTTGTTATTAACCCTAATTTGAGATATTAGGACAAAGAGATTGAAGAAATTAGGAAATAGGAGATTTTCCTATTAGGAAGCCTCCGATAAATATTTGAGTTCTTGCATTGGGGTCCGAATTTGAAATCCGTCGATGTAGCTTGGCTACTTATGTCATTTGTGACGTGTGGGTGAAGACGGATTCAAATTTGGAGGTTTGTAGGTCACGTTGTGAGTTTTAAACTAATCGATTCTATAATTTTTCAATTAGGTGGAAAAAGTCGAACTTCGACTGGCTACAGGGCGGACGTGGGACATCGTTTGCTCGATCCGTCAGGTGAGTATGTTGTATTTATAAATATTTTAGATTGTGGCCGAATGTCGTGGCCTTTTGATATGTTTTGTGGGAGTTATGCTAAAAGTGGGTTTTTGTTGAAAATACGGATTTTTAAGGATCCAAAATGGGTTTTTGAGATATGTGGTGAAAATGACTATTTTAAGTATATAAAATCTATAGTATGGGTTATTGTGATGTGTTGAAGTATAAAAACTAATTATATTAGATTGTTTATGCATATTTTTATCCAGTGCATATTTCGTGCATGTTTTGGGGCATATAGGCCCTTATAGGCAATTATGATTACATGGAGCATGGTGTATAAGCTAGTATGCTATAATTAGATATTATAAGATTTAATTAGATGACATAAGTGGTTTTGACCCCTTTTTCTGGGAAACCCGCATGTGTGGTGTGTATTTGTGATATATATATAGATGATTATGACGTGTGATGCAATAGTTGATGAAATTAATAATTGGGTACATGTTTACATTTTAATTAGGTTCGAAGTGGATTAATGGGTAATAATATGATATTATTCTGTGATGAATTATATATTTTGATACGCTTACGATACAGACTAACACCTTACAATTCTTTTATTTATGATGTAATATGGTGTATGCTTATATGTGATTTAATAGAGTAGTAAATAGCATAGTATTCATAATGGGTGATGTTATGGAAAAATAAATAACGTGGTGCATTCGTGATATGCAATAATATGACATGTTGGTTTATAAGTTAAATGACATGGTGTATGTATATATGTGATCTACTGAGATGATAATTATATCGTGGACATCAGATGTGCATCAAATGCAATATAAAAGGTAAGATGGTAAGTGTTAATAAAATGTGTTTTTGTTCACATGATTAAAGTCAAGGATGTGACAATTGTTCAGTAAAAGTTGTGATGCTTTATGTTGATTTAGTAAGATGAAAAGATGAAATGAATAATGCTAATAACAGATGGCTTTGTTGACCAGTACCTACAGCAATCCTGGGGATTTGGGCTAGACCTCCTAATGCCCAAGGACCGGCTTGGGACCCAAACTATGTTTGGGGTGAGTGGATTTTATCGCCCAAGCTATCGGCTTGAGGCCCGGTTTCCCTCGATGACAGCTGTCGCGAGGAAGTACCCAGTTTACCTGGGGCGATGTTTTTCCCTCCTGGCTATCGGCTGGGAGGAAGTACCCAGTTTACCTGGGGCGATGTGTTTTTCCCTCGATGACAGCCGTCGCGAGGAAGTACCCAGTTTACCTGGGGCGATGTGTTTTTCCCTCGATGACAGCCGTCGCGAGGAAGTACCCAGTTTATCTGGGGCGATGTTTTTCCCTCTTGGCTTCGGCTGGGAGGAAGTACCCAAGTTCTACTTGGGGTGAGTGGTTCCCTCGCTAGTTCGGCTAGGAGGAAGACGTAGCCTCGGACGAGTAAGACTCTGTGTGAGCATCGGGCCGCGTGTTTACTGGGCTGTCGGCTTTCAGTATGTTGGGATACTGTGGCTCACTGGTCGACAAACTAATAAAATAAATAAGTATTAATAATAAATGTGGTAGTAAAGAAAGTGGTTAGTGAAATGTGAATTGTGGGTGAGAAAGAAAGTAGTTGTGAATGAAGTAAATGTGAAGGAAAACGAGTTATGTATTAGTGTATGAAAAGAAGTGATAAATGCAGTGCGTGGTTAATTTAAAAATGAGAATAATAAAAGAGATGTGTTATTACGAATAGTACGTAGTAATTGTATTATGTATGTGATCATCAAAGTAAAATACAGATTGATATGAGTTGTACCTTGGAATTGTGTCAAGGAACTACCTGCCCGCTATTTCTGTAGAAATGGTGGGAACTACCTGCCTTGGCATAATTCGCAGGGTGGACTGGTATACTAGTGGTATTGATTAATGGAAATGAGAAATTGAATAAGTGAAGATGATAAGTGATTGAAGTGAATTAATAACCAAGCTATCGGCTTGGGATGTGATGTGATATTACCCAAACTGTGTGTTTGAGGTGCAGTGATTATTTCCCAAGCTATCGGCTATGGGGTGTGATATGTTGTGGCCCCAATTGTGTTTGGGGATTCAGTGAATATGATGATAAGATATATTGCTTATAAGAATGAGAAATTACTAAAGTGATATAATGAGATGTGAATGAGCTATAAAACATGGTTTTGGTGCAATGAGTATAAGTATTCTAATTAATGATGTGTTAATGATGTGATGAAATATGAGAGCATTGCAATAAGAAATAAGATGTTATATTTGCGTCATAAAACACGAATGAATGTGGCATTATGAGAATAGAAGCATATATGTAAGAAGTGATACTTGATATAATATAATAAAATAAATACTCGTATTATGAAATTAGTTGTGAAAATGGTTATTAAAGAAAGTATGTTCTGTTATGAGTTGTGTACCATGGAGGTGTGTCAGGGAACTACTCGCCCGCTAATTCCGTGGGAATGGTGGGAACTACCTGCCTTGGCACAACTTCCAGAATGAATGGGTGAGTTGATGATATAATATAAGTAAATGAAGTGCATAGCCAAATAGAAATGAAGAAAATATGTAGTAGCATCATGTGGTTATATTCATATAATACTATTATGACGATAATTGTGGAAGAATGAATATTGGGGTTAGAGAATTTAAATTGAACAGTAATGGATTGTATGTGAATTCGTATATTGCGAATGTAAAATAAGAATATATATATATATATATACGAGGTTGATGTGAAGTACATTATGAAATGTGGGAAGTTATGGATAATTAAATAGTTGAATGCAGGATTGGCAAAGTATTTGATATATCGTCGTATTGATGATGTTGTTGTGTTCAGGATTCAGGTTGCATTATCTTAACTTGGTATTTGTAAGTTTAAATTATTTTCTTTAAACTATTTTAATTTGTTATTAGATTAATAATTATACTCACACCAGAAATGGCTGACCCCTTAGTGTTTGGGGGGTTAGGGGAGTCTGAGGACTACCCTAGATCCCCCACTGTTGCAGGTTCTCATCAGTGCAGAGGTGAGGCGTGGATTGGTAGGATATATTTTTATTTTAAAAATTTGTACTAATTTGTGATGTGAATAGTAAAATTTATGATCTAAATTGTATTATGGGTGTATAAGCATGTATATGACGATGATGAGTATAGTGTGAGGTGGTGTGGTATGTTTGTGACCCGTACCCATCTCGTTGTGGAGTACCGGGCTTTGTGGTAGGTTTTACAAGGATTTTTCTAAAATTTTACCTCGTTTTTCAAAGAAATTTATAGTTTTTAATTGATATTTGATAATCCGTTATGAGTTTGGCCCCCAGAGCATTATATTATATTGCCTGTGTGTATCTGCTCATTTTGGCTTGGGGAGCCCATGAAAATATTATGTGGATTGTGAGCTACGGAATTTTGAGAAGAATTCTGTAAGCTATCTGTGTTTCGGGGCAAAATTTACAGGGGAGACTCTGCCAAAATTTTTCCTGAAATATAACTTTCTTAGTTTGTGTTTAAAGTGATAGAGAAATTGAAAGAAATGAATTTCGAGGTTTAGTTTTCAAATATATATATATATATATATATATATATATATATATATATATATATATATATATATATATATTTGGGGTGTTACATTACCTGCTTATGAGCGAGCAATTTGAAGCGGAATTGAGCCAAGTGTTGGACTCTGAACTCATTTTTGGAGGGGGTTAACGAGCTGTAGGAGCAATTCCGAATGGCGAACCACTTCTTACCCGCTTATGAGCAAGTAATTTGAAGCGGAATCGAGCCAAGTGTTGGACTCCGAACTCGTTTTTTGAGCTTAGTAATTTGTGGGAGCAGCCATGTAGGAGAAGCTGGACTCTGAACTCACCATTTAGCGAGTCGTAACTCGGAGAGATAGAGATGAAGCAAGAGCAATAATTTTCAAAGAAAAAATGTAAAGTTTTATTGAGATAACTAAGTGGCCGCTTCATTAGGGCGAGCCATTATTACATGCTATTGGCCGGGTTACAAGCATCAGCCTTATTGAAAATCAAGATCCCACTTCTACGATAAGGTGAAGACCTCTTGGGAGGAGCTGGGTTCTTCCTCCATTGGACCTCCTTGGATGAGGTAGAAGACGGCCCCAGGTTCTGAGTCTTGAAGCTCGGCGGGCCTTTCCGTTCATTTGTAGGCTCCTCAAGGGGAAGCTCGGCCCCATCTTTTTGGACGAACTTGGTCAGGTGTCCCCGCTGTATGAGTTCTTCGATCTCCTCCTTGAGAGCCCGACAATCATCCGTGTCGTGGCCGTGGTCTCTGTGAAAGCGGCACCACTTATTCTTGTTCCTCTTCTTGCCAGGGGTATTCATTCTAGGGGGAGCGTAGAGTAGCCCTTCCCTGTCCACCTCCATAAGAACTTCTGATATATTAGCAATGAGGGGGGTGAACTTCTCAAAACGAGGAGTCAGGCGGTGCTGGCCATTGCCGTCCTTCTGGGATTTTTGGGATCCCTCTTCGCTCGTATTCTTCCATTTGTTCCCAGAAGATGATTCTTCAAGAGTAGAGGGGTTGAGAGCCTCCTCCGCTCGTATGTACTTCTCCACCCTAAGTAGAAGTTCTGAGAAGTCCCGAGGAGGCTTCTTGGCAAGAGATGCCCTGAGGTTGGCATTAGTGACGTTGCGCTAGAATGCGGCAGAGGCTACTGAATGATTGAGGGAGGGAACGGACCGGGCTTCGGCAGTGAAGCATCGAACGTAATCCCTTAGGCGTTCACCCTTTTCTTGGTTGAGGGTCACCAGGGATACACTTGTTTCCTCGGCCCGGCGGCTACTCACGAAATAAGTTGGGAAGAGCCCTTCGAACTGATCGAATGAGAAGATGGAGGCCGGGGCGAGTCGAGAGTACCACTCTCTCGCAGGCCCCTTCAACATGGCAAGGAAGATCTTGCAGAGGAGGGCGTCTGAAGCATGGTGGATCATCATGAGAGTTTTGAAACTCTCTATGTGATCCGCGGGGTCCGACTCCCCGGTATACGCCTCGAAGTGGGGCGGCTTGATGTTCTCTGGGATGGGGGCCTCCATGATGGTAAGGGAGAATGGAGGCCTGCTCGGGCGTAGGTTTATCTCCCGTTGCTCTTCTTCCCTGTCAATTCGGCCGAGGTGCCTCTCCATCTTGTGGAGACGACGGTAGACTGAGTCTTCTCTTTAATCATATCTTGCCAAGCCCCGAGACTTATCTTCGTACGAGGGTGGACTGTGGCTGTGGCGATGGTAGCTTGGAGATGGACGAGGAGGGGCGATATTGAGGGCCCGTAAGACTGTCGCTTGGAAGTCTTAAAGCTCTGCCCTTGTGATCGGTGCCTCTCCAGCTTGGCGATCCCTATGTGTGGCACGGCTTACTAGAGAATGAGTTCTCCGCCGAGGACGCTGAGGGGACTCTCTTCGCCTCCTTGGGGGAGAGGATCTTCTAGTCCTCGGTCGACTGGGGGTCTGGACTCTTGAGGTCCCTGGGTGCTCAGGTCGATGGACTCCCCCAAGGGCTCGCCATCCATTCAGGCGAGTTCTGAGGTCGACCCCCTTTTGGCAAGATCTTCCCTGCCATAGAATTAGGGTGCTTGTTTTGGCAATACCCAAAAATATTCTTAGAATTTTCTAGATTTTTGGTGATTTTTCCAGATTTTTCTGAATTTTTTCTCATTTTTTTAATTTTTTATTCATTTTCCGAATTAAATAATTAATTATCGAAAATATTAATTAATTATTCTAATTTAATAATTATTTTTTTCAGAATTTAAAAATAATTTTTCTGAATTAATAATTATTTTTAGAATTTTTAATTAATTTTTTTCGATTTTTAAAATATTTTTTCGGATTTTTTAAATAATTAAAACAAATAAATAAGTAAATAAATAAATTAAATATTACCTGGACACGTGGCACGTTTCTGGGCGTCGATCGTGATCAGATGCGCGCGCATCGCAAAGCAGATCACGTTCTGGACACGTGGCGCATTTCTGGATGTCGATCGTGTCGTGACGCGAATTTTGAGAAGATCGGACGGATTGTATGGGTCGGCGGGTTTTTTCTCCAATTACAAGGTCGGTGCTTCGGTACCTCGGCTCGGCGACTTGGATCTGCCGACCCTTTCAAGACGAAGCCACGTGGCATAGCCACGTGGCGATTTTTTTTTTCTTTCCCTGCCTCTGTTCTTTCTTTCTTCTTCGCCTCTTGCTCTGTTTCCTTCTTTCTTCTTCGCCTTCGAACTCGCCTTCGTTCGATCCCTTCTCCGAGCTGGTCCCCATCGTTCGAGCACCCTGAGCAGCGAGCGGAACTTGGCGAATGTGGAGCGTCGCCAGCCTTGATCGAGGCGCTTGAAGGTGACGAGTTCGAGCGTGGTGGCCAGCGAGGTTGGGCGAGCTCGGCATTGGAGAAGAGCTCGACGGAGCTTGGGGGAGTAGAGCTTGGAGGAAGTGGTGAAGAAGAGGAGCTTGGGGCTTCGGCTGAAGTGGCGTAGAGCTCGGCGACGAATGGGTTCGGAGCTCTGTGAGGAGGTAGCTGGCGAGGAAGGGAGCTCATGAAGGTGAGCTCGGAGCTCGTCTCTTCGAGAGGAGTTCGGTTGTTCATACGCGCTCGGCGAGGAGAAGAGGGACGCTCGGAGGCAGTAGATGTGGAGTTTTGGTGAGGAGATGGTCGGTGGATGACCAAGCTCAATGCGACGAGAAAGAGGTGGAGCTTTGGCGATTGCTCGCTGCGAGCTCGGCGACGAAGGTGGCAAGCTTGGTGATGGGTCGAGCTCGATGTCGTCGGAGGGGCTCGACGCCGAAGCGCTCGTCAGAGCTTTGCTTGAGCTCGGTGAGGAGCTTGGCGAGTTCGGCGTTGGAGGTGATTGGAGCTTGAGTTCGGTGGAAGACGAGGTCGGCGAGGGGAGCTCGTGACGAAGTGGAGTTCGGAGCTTCGGAGGTTAGCTCGAGCTCGACAAAGGAGGTCGGCAGTGTCATGGAGCTCGGAGGTGAGCTCGATTTGTGAGCGCTAGAGGTTGAAGGAGGAGTTCGGTGTCGAAGAAGAGTTTGGGTTTCTCTTCTTCTAGTTTTGTTTGGTTTCTGTTTTGGTGGGAGAGTGGAGAAGAAGACTTGAAGAAGTTTTTTTTTTTTTTTTTGGCTGCTTCTTGGCGCTAATTCGAAGAAGAGAAGGAAGGGAGAGAGTTGTGGGTTGTAGAATGGGATCGGATTTATAAAAGGTTCGGATCCGACCCACTAACCCATCCGCTTCCATTTTTGGATTGATTGAATCGGAGCCGCACATTGTGTTTGAGCACGACTTTCGAGGCGATTTTTTTTCTCTTCTCCTCCTCCTTCCTTGCTGTTCGGCAGCTGCTTCTTGTTCGGCAGATCCAAGCACGGATTTTGAGGTGCATTTTTGCACTTTGCAGTTCGGTAGTTCGGTAGCTCGGATTTCAGATCCGAGCTACGTGGCTCCATCTGGATGGTTGATCACGATCATAGCGCGAATCACGAGACAAGAGGCTTAAATTTTGAGAAAATGTTATCTTGTCGTTTTGTGGAGATGTGGCGCGATCTGAACCGTTCATCATGTTCTAGCACGTTTTTTGAGACAATCTGACGGTGAAACTGGCTCGGCAGAATTTTTCTCCATATGTGGAGGTCGGTACCTCGTCCCTTCGGCTCGGTAGCTCGGCCATGGTGGAGCTCGGCCCTGAGAAGAAAGAAGAGGGGGAGGAGAGGCATTCGGGTTCTCTCCTCTGCCTTGTTCTTTCGCTCAGTGAAGAAGCGGAGAAGTGTTGGCATATTTGGAGAGGTGAAGAGCTCCGAAGCCTGGTGATGTGCTCTCTGTTTTTGGAGATTTTTGAAGAGGAGATCTACTCCTAGGGGTGGAGAAGAGGTACTAGGAAGATCCTCGTAAGAGCCATGGGAAGACCCATTCTTTGAAATGAGTGCAAGGAGCAACTCTATGGGAGAGTTTTGAGCTCCAAACTCGCTTAGAAGAGGCCCGCTTTGGAGGCGAGCGGAGCAAAGCGCTGGGCTCTACGAGAGAGTCATCTGGAAGATGAGTTTGAGGAGCAACTCTAGGGGAGAGTTGTGAGCTCCGAACTCGTCGAGAAGAGGTCCGCTTTGGAGACGAGCGGAGTGAAGAGCTCGGCTCTAGTAGAGAGGCATCTGGAAGACGAGTTTGAGGAGCAACTCTAGGGGAGAGTTGTGAGCTCCGAACTCGTCGAGAAGAGGTCCGCTTAAGAGGCGAGCGGAGTGAAGAGCTCGGCTCTAGGAGAGAGTCATCAGGAAGACGAGTTTGAGGAGCAACTCTAGGGGGGAGTTGTGAGCTCCGAACTCGTCGAGAAGAGGTCCGCTTTGGAGGCGAGCGGAGTGAAGTGCTCGGCTCTAGGAGAGAGTCATCTGGAAGACAAGTTTGAGGAGCAACTCTAGGGGAGAGTTGTGAGCTCCGAACTCGTCGAGAAGAGGTCCGCTTTGGAGGCGAGCGGAGTGAAGAGCTCGGCTCTAGGAGAGAGTCATCTGGAAGACGAGTTTGAGGAGCAACTCTAGGGGAGAGTTGTGAGCTCCGAACTCGTTTAGAAGAGGTCCGCTTTGGAGGCGAGCGGAGTGAAGAGCTTGGCTCTAGGAGAGAGCCATCTGGAAGACGAGTTTGAGGAGCAACTCTAGGGGAGAGTTGTGAGCTCCGAACTCGTTTAGAAGAGGTCCGCTTTAGAGGGAGCGGAGTGAAGAGCTCGGCTCTAGGAGAGAGCCATCTGGAACACGAGTTTGAGGAGCAACTCTAGGAGAGAGTTGTGCTCCGAACTCGTTGAGAAGAGGTCCGCTTCCGAGGTGAGCGGAGTGAAGAGCTCGGCTCTGGGAAAGAGCCATTTGTGAGACGAGTGTGAGGTGTAACTTAGGAGAGAGTTGTGCTCCGAACTCGTTGAGAAGAGCTCCGCTTTGGAGGCGAGCAGAGTGAAGAGCTCGGCTCTGGGAGAGAGCCATTTGTGAGACGAGTGTAAGGAGGAACTCTTAGGAGAGAGTTGTGCTCCGAACTCGTTGAGAAGAGGTCCGCTTCGGAGGCGAGCGGAGAGAAGAGGTCTGCTTCGGAGGTGAGCGGAGTGAAGAGCTCGGCTCTGGGAGAGAGCCATTTGGAAGACAAGTGTGAGGAGGAACTCTTAGGAGAGAGTTGTGCTCCGATCTTATTGAGAAGAGGTCCGCTTCGGAGGCGAGCGGAGAGAAGAGCTCAGCTCTGGGAGAGAGCCATTTGTGAGACGAGTGTGAGGGGGAACTCTAGGAGAGAGTTGTGCTCCGAACTCGTTGAGAAGAGGTCCGCTTTGGAGGCGAGCGGAGTGAAGAGCTCGGCTCTGGGGGAGAGCCATTTGTGAGACGAGTTTGAGGAGCAACTCTAGGGGAGAGTTGTGAGCTCTGGACTTGTTGAGAAGAGGTCCGCATTAGAAGGAGTAGAGTGAAGAGCTCGACTCTAGGAGAGAGCCATCTGGAAGACGAGTTTGAGGAGCAACTCTAGGGGAGAGCTTCAGCTCCGAACTCGCTGTTTAAGTGAGAGAATCAACGATTGTGGGAGCAGTTCCGAATGGCGAACCACTTCTAACTCGCTGAAGAGCAAGTTATTTGAAGCGGAATTGAGCCAAGTGTTGGACTCCGAACTCGTCGTTTAAGAGAGTATCAACGGTTGTGGGAGCAATTCTGAATGGCAAACCACTTCTAACTCGCTTAAGAGCAAGTTATCCGAAGCAGAATTGAGCCAAGTATTGGACTCCGAACTCGTCATTAGAGGGATTCAACGGTTGTGGGAGCAATTCCGAATGGCGAACCACTTCTAACTCGCTTAAGAGCAAGTTATCCGAAACAGAATCGAGCCAAGTGTTGGACTCCGAACTCGTTGTTAAAGGTTAGTAAGTTGCGGGAGCAGCCATGTAGAAGAAGCTGGACTCTGAACTCACCATTTAGCGAGTTGTGACTCGGAGAGATAGAGAAGCAAGAGCAATAATTTTCAATAAAAAGATGTAAAGTTTTATTGAAATAAACTAAGTGGCCGCTCCAATAGGGCGAGCCATTATTACATGCTATTGGCCGGGTTATAAGTATCGGCCTTATTGAAAATCAGGATCCTACTTCTACAATAAGGTGAAGACCTCTTGGGAGGCGCTGGGAGATTCTGAGTCTTGAAGCTCGGCGGGCCCTTCTGTTCGTTTGTTGGCTCCTCAGGGGGGAAGCTCAGCCCCCTCTTTTTGGACGAACTTGGTCAGGTGCCCCCGCTGTATGAGTTCTTCGATCTCCTCTTTGAGAGCCCGACAATCATCCGTGTCGTGGCCGTGGTCCCTGTGAAAGCGGCACCACTTATCTTTGTTCCTCTTCTTGCCAGGGGTATTCATTCTAGGGGGAGCGCGGAGTAGTCCTTCCTTGTACACCTCCATAAGAACTTCTGATATATTAGCAATGAGGGGGGTGAACATCTCAAAATGTGGAGTCGAGAGGTGCTGGCCATTACTGTCATTCTGGGATTTTTGGGACCCCTCTTCACTTGTGTTCTTCCGTTTGTTCCTGGAAGATGTCTCCTCAAGAGCAAGGGGGTTGAGAGCCTCTTCCGCCCGTATGTACTTCTCCACCCTAAGTAGGAGCTCTGAGAAGTCCCGAGGAGGATTCTTGGCAAGGGATGCCCTGAGGTTGGCATTAGTGACGTTGCGCTCGAATGCGGCAGAGGCTACTGACTGGTTGACGGAGGGAATGGACCGGGCTTCGGCGGTAAAGCGTCGAACGTAATCCCTTAGGCGTTCACCATTTTCTTGGTTGAGGGTCACCAGAGATACACTTGTTTTCTCGGCCCGGCGGCTACTCACGAAATGAGTAAGGAAGAGCCTTTCAAACTGATCGAATGAGAAGATGGAGGCCGGGGCGAGTTGAGAGTACCATTCTCGCGCAGACCCCTTCAGCGTGGCAGGGAAGATCTTGCAGAGGAGGGCGTCTGAAGCATGGTGGATCATCATGAGAGTTTTGAAACTCTCTATGTGATCTGCGGGGTCCGACTCCCCAGTATATGTCTCGAAGTGAGGCGGCTTGAAGTTTTCTGGAATGGGGGCCTCCATGATGGTGCGGGAGAATGGAGGTCTGCTCGGGCGGAGGTTTATCGCCCGTTGCTCTTCTTCCTTGTCAATTCGGTCGAGGCGCCTCTCCATCTCGTGGAGACGGCGGTAAACTGAGTCTTCTCTTTGATCATATCTTGCCGAGCCCCGGGACTCATCTTCGTACGAGGATGGACTGGGGCTGTGGCGATGGTAGCTTGGAGAAGGACGAGGACTGAGAGTGTGAAGGTGGTGGCTCCTAGCTGGCTCATGAGTAGGTGGCCTCTGGTCGTTCTTTGGGGCGATATTGAGGGCCTTTAAGACTGTCGCTTGAAAGTCTTGAAGATCTGCCCTTGTGACTAGTGCCTCTCCAGCTTGGCGAATCCTATGTGTGGCTCGGTTTACTGGAGAATGAGTTCTCCGTCGATGATGCTGAGGGGACTCTCTTTGCTTCTTCGGGGGAGGGGATCTTCTAGTCCTCGGTCGTCGGGGGGTTCGGATTCTTGAAGCCCCTGAGTTCTCGGGTTGATGGACTCGACCAAGGGCCCGCCATCCATTCAGGTGAGTTCTAAGGTTGACCCCCTTTTGGCGGTCGGCAATTACTTGACGAAGATCCCGCTCGGGAGAGCTTTGAGAAGCCAGGGATTCAACTGAAGGATTGGGACCCGTGACTTGGTCGTGAGGAGGATGTTGCTTCGGACGACTCTGACGGGAGCCCCCCTGGGCAGCCCCCGGAGACCCTTGAGGGGCTTGTTGAGTAAGAGCACCTTGAACCGGAGGAGGGAGAGGAGGAAGAGAAGTGGTTCTTCGGTTGGAGACCATGCCTTTCCCTTCTGTTTTGGATGCATGGCTTGAAACTAGTATCGTTGATGAAGTTAGGTCAGGTTGCTTTTTCGGTTCCCACAGACGGTGCCAATCTGTTACCGCTAAATCTGGTGTGGGGGCAAACAGATAGTATTTGTGGATTCTTGGAAAACCTGAATAGCAAACCTGAACCTGTTCCGCTGGAGTTTGACCGTTGACTCCCGCCGTTCACCTGCAAAAAGTGCGAGACACCGGGGTTGATCCCGGCGACGCACCCTCCGACGCTCAAGTCAGTAATCAGGAAGATTATGAAAGAGCGTAAATTGGCAAAAGATTGATTACCTCTTAATAGTGGTGGATGGGAGGTATTTATAGTCGCCTTAGGGATCAGATTAGGAATTTAATCCATGTGATCAGATAAGGAATGTAATCCCTGTGATTAGATTAGGAATGTGATCCCTAATTTCCAGTGAAAGGATAGATGTGAATCAGGGTCGTTGATTAGGACTAATCAGAAACCTTAATTCTATCCTGCTGGACCGGGTTCATTTCGAGTTGGGACCCGTACCCAGTTGAGGTGGATCCGTTCGTGGGTTATTGGGTCTTGAAGAAAGACCCAGTTCCCATTTCAGACCCGTTAGTAGGTGAAATTACCGTTTTACCCCTGAGCTTTAAGATTCGTGTCCGATGTGAACGGTCCCGATTTAATCCTATTTTTAGCCATATCAATATTATTAAATATGTTTATTATAATAAAATATTATTATTTTATATATACTATTACTATATTATATTATTATTTTATATATACTATTTTATATATACTATTATTATATTATATTATTATTATATATATTATTTTATATATACTATTTTATATATACTATTTTGATATTATATTATTAATATATATACTATTATTATATTATATTATATTATATTATTATTTTATATATACTTTTTTATATATACTATTATTTCATATATACTATTTTATATATACTATTATAATAATCTATTATTATTATAATATATATTATTTTTATTATATATTACTATTATATATTATCATATATATTATTATATAATTTATTATTGTTATAATAAATTGTTTAATATATAATTTGAATATATTATTATGACACATATATTATTATAATTATTATATATTATTATATATATATATATATATATTATTAAATATGTTTATTATAATAAAATATTTTATATTACTATACTAGATTTGCCTGTGAGCACGTGCCTACGGCACGTCTTCGGAACGATACAACATATGAAAGTCTTGTAAACAGTAAAGCAACAATTATGTAGCTCAAGTTTGAATAGTAAAACAATAATTATTTATAAATAAAAGTCCATGTTTCCATTAGTATATGTTGAAAAATAATTATAAATGGGGGTGTAAAAATCAACTTCTTAGAACTTTGAGTATGGAAAATAATGAAATTTAACTGTTGATGAGATATTTGCTATTTTCAATGTAACATGAGCAATAAAAAATGCATAAAAAATCTGAAAATTTTCAAATCTGAAATCTAAAAATATAAATTTGTGAGTAAATAGAGAGAGAATGAGAGGGAGAGAGAAATAAATAAATAAAGGAGTTGTTTTGGGTGAATTTGAATTTGAGTTTTGGGAGAACTTTTGGGCGGGAAAATATGTTTTGTGATGTTAGATCTGGACCATTGATTTCAACCCTATTGAATGAGAGTCACTTGATAGCATTCTTTGTGTTTTATTATATAGATATCAGTATGTATGTACATGTATACAACATGTATGTATCAGAGTATATATACTGTATACAGTATATACATACAACAAAACTTATACATACATTATAGTCTCATTTTAAAAAAACTGTTTTCATAAAAAATTATTACCAAACAGCTTTTACACTCTCATTTTCAGAAAATTGTTTTCAGAAAACTGTTTTCATAAAACTATTTTCAAAACAACAAACTAAACACAACCTAAACTTTTTAGCTGTGGCAATACCCTTATTGCTCGTTAGGCTTCCTTTAGCATTCTCTTTGGAGAGCCCAAAAGCATTTTTAAAGACCTAAAAGTGGTTTGAGTTAAAAATTAGGTGTTTGACAATTTTTATATAAAAAAAAAACTCGTTTGGGCCAAAAATATTTTCAAAACATTCTTTAAAAAAAAACTCCGTTTGGGCCAAAGATATTTTCAAAACATTCTTTTTCTCTTCAAAATTCGACCACACCAATTTGAGGCTTTACGCTTCTAAAAAAATACCTTTTTTTAAAGGCGGCTGGTTGGAGGCTAGATTACATCGTCATGTTTACTCAACCCCCCCCCCCCCCCCCCCCCCCCCTTCCCCTTTAAAACTAAATCACACCAAACTATCAAAATAAATAATTTGGTTAGGAAACAAATAAGAAGAAATATTTTTACATCGTATTTTCATCTCATAAATAATTCACATTCGTTTGTTTCTTCCTCCCACATTCCTCCAGCCGCCATTCAGTTTTTCATCGCAAAAAATGTGAGGGGAAAGCTTTCTCCCATCTCGTCTCTTTTTCCTCCATCTTCTCACTCTTTAGGCCTCGTTCTCCCTCTTCTCAACCTAAAATCATAATTATTTGTTGCATCGTTTTCAACGCATCCATAAATTTGACCATTGGTCGAAGTTAATATTTCAACTTTTTATCTGGTTAAAATATAGAAAAATTAGTTATTAAATTTATGCAATTAATTAGAAATATTAAAATTGAAAAGAAGTACTTAAGATTTTTTTAAAAAAAATTTAACATGTAAATTCTTTTACAAGATGAAAAGAATTTAATCAGTTGCCTCTCGCACTATGGGTAGCACTATGGGTATGCATGAAAAAGGATTAACTAATCGTAGCTAGTTGCAATCAATCAATTTCCAATTATTCAATCAATCATTCACAATCATTACTTCTCCTTCCATGTCAATACGATATCAATATAGGCCTTACCGAGTACATTTTCTGAGATTTCCCACTACTAAGTCAACCCTTATAAACCCCGGCTTATTTAGTATTTTATTACTAAGTCATACATGTACATGCAAGTGGTTATAAGAATGTCAAAGAAATGATAATAATGCAGCAACATGATGCATTATACAATAATATATGTGAAGTAGTAAATCTAAAACAACAATTCTCTTTATATTATTTTAACTGATGCCTATTATAACTGGGTCGAAACCTCAGTACAAGGCAGATAAGGCAGCAGGAATTATAAAAGCTATCACGTATATATGTTCATTCAAGTCGATAAACAATAGGTTATTGTATCATGAAATGCATTACACTAATGTACAATAATCAGGATGTTCTTTACAGTGTACAAGTCCATTTATCATGTCATTGTTCAAGTCACAATATCTCAATCGATCAATGTATTCAATCACCATTCATTTCCTTTATATACGATTCTAGTCATTTCATTTATGTCAATTGTGTATGTAGGCTTGGGTTTGAGTCAATGGATAATATTAAGAGGTCAAGAGTACGTCGGGTTAGCTCGTGTAAACCCTCGATACTCCCAACGGACGGGACATAAGGCAATTTAAGATAATTAAAATGGAACTACTTGCAGGAGATCAATAAGCTTGAACTAGAAAATTAAAAGAGTTCAAGTGGACTTGCCTGTTAGTTGACGACGATGAATTAAAGATAGAATAACGGGATCAGAATCTCGGGGAGCAATCCCAAGAAACACGTGCGAAGACCGTGCGAAGATCGACCAAAGAGTGAATTTTCCATACACACGATCAGCCAAAACAGCAAGCAGCGAATAGGGATTCGTTGCACCAAAACAGCGAACAGCAAAAACAGCAAATCAGGAAGCTCCGAAGCAGCAGATCTGATCCCAAACACGGAACAGCGACCCAGGATTTGCTGTGGGTGAACACGGGACAGCGATCATGGGCGCAAATCTTGATGCGATCCATCGGCTGAGATTCGATCCCGCCCATAGCTAGAAAAGGTCGCCCCAAAATTAACAGAATTTGTTCATCTTCCTCCATGTCAAGTACTATTAAATCAGTTGGAAATATGAACTTTTCTACCTTTACCAAAATGTCTTCAATTATTCCTCTTGGGTACGTGATAGATCTGTCCGCCAATTGCAAAAAAATTGTAGTAGGTTTTGGTTCTCCAACACCTGATTTCCTGAAAACAGAATAAGGCATAAGATTAATACTTGCTCCTAAATCACATAATGCTTTATGAAAAGAAGAATTTCCAATAATGCAAGGAATTGTAAAACTCTCTGGATCTTTAAGTTTAGGAGGCACCTTCTTTTGTAAAATTGCACTACTTTCTTCTGTTAGCATCACCATCTCATGCTCTTCCAGCTTCCTCTTGTTTGATAAAAATATCCTTAAAAAATTTATCATATTTAGGCATTTGTTCTAAAGCTTCGATAAGAGGAATATTAATATGCAATTGTTGAGTGTGGGACTAGTTGATTATTCTAACCTAGGCTAGTTGTTTGAAGGTAGGAGGTTATTCCTAACTCACGGCGATTAGTGGATGAAAATACTTGGACTAACCTAAGTGGATTAGCTAACACGTGTGCTTATAAGTATACTATTTTGCTCTCAGTGAGACTAATTATTAGTTGGTTACCAAGGTTGGTCCTAGTTCCTATAATTATTAGAGATGTTTGGACTAAATTGGAGATGCATGCTTTAGAAGACACAAGTTACAAGCAATTAAAAAAAAGGGAATGAAAAGGAGTGAAAGGGATGCCCTAAAGAAAGGAATCTAAATGTTGGAATGAATACTAAGGGAGAACACACAAGTTTAATGGGTGATTATGCGGAAATTAAAACTTAAATAAAATGTGAAATGTAAGAAGATAGAGTTAGAGAAAGAAAACAGAGCAAGTACACAAGACACAGCGATATAACGTGGTTCAACCCCCAGGTCTACGTCCACACCACCTACTTGTAGCAATTCTCCGCCACAAGCGTTCCAATATACTTTAAAACCTTGTACAATGATTCCCAGAATTCAGGTCGAGAGTCCTATTACACCTGCAGGACTTCTATAAACAAGTCCCGCAAAACCCAGCAAAGTGGAAGAAAAGAAAAACTCTCAAGATCTATAACGATCTTGACTAAAGAAAACAATGAAAGCTCTCACACTCTGATTGTTGAATGAATAATTAGTTCAGAAAAATTATAATTGCAAGGGACCAAGAATACTCAGTGAATTCGCCTCTATTTATAGATCAAGAAAATGTATCTTTCTAAAAGCAAACAGATATTTTCGAAATAGTCAAAACTGCATGTGATCGGTCAACCATTTTATTGAGCAGTTGACCATTCATCTTTTAACGCAAAAATTGAGTGATGACTGGTCGACTGACTCATTTTTTTTCACTATAATGAGCGGTCGACCGACATATTGTACGGTCGACCGCCATCGTGCAGACTTAAACTTTTATTTGGCGAATTCACTTTCCATATACTAATCAATCAATCAATGACTCTTTACATTGTATTTTCTCATAATAACAGAAATAAATAATTGATTATTACTGGCATTCTTGAGGATTTGAAACACATGTTTCTTGAGTTGAAATCTTCTTGATATTTGTAATCTTCTTTGATGCATTCCTATTTTGCTTGATTGCTAATCGTTTTTGCTCTTCGTTTTGAATTACAATTTCTTGTAAATTCTGTAAATCTCAACTAAAAATATTAGTTGTAAATGATACATTTTGTGCACACTAAATTTTGGACAAACAGTTTTTTGGACAAATTGCAAATAAGTATACTAGTGTACCCCCTGTACCAATTGCATAGACTTTACCAAAGATATATTAAAATATCAAAAATATTCAATAAAAAATTCGGTAGAACCTCCCCATATATAAAACTTTTTTCCTGTATAATTATAATAAAATCTATCAATATTCAACAATTATGTAGTAAAGATGTTGCAGAAAACACAATCTTCATACTCAAATATTTGATGGCAAAAAGCACTTCCAAACTCATTCACAATAATCTTTCATACTTAAATGTTAATTAAAAAAAGTATACCAGGAGAGAAGAACATATTTAAAATACCTGGAGTAATGAAAAACTCTGACTTCCCTTGATAATCTGAAACTACCTTGATTTGAACATCCACGGGCAAAACTGCACAACCTAAAATAATTATGAGAGATTGCTAAAAATGAATGACCAGTTGAAAAACTTAACTAAGGATATTTTCTTAATGGACATGTTTTTAAATAACTCTGAGTGTCGCTCCAAAGTGTTCATGTTGTATGAATTTTAATCTGTGCAAGCGGATACGTCTTTGATAATTAATTATCATAGGGTCGCACTTTAAACACATGAATCCTCCACTTAGCTTTTTCCTGTAGCATAACATTGGGCCTAGAAGATTAATGACCATATGTGGATGTCAAAGACAATAATTTTGTACATAACCATCATTCAATAAAGTATTATTGTAAAAAGTTTCCACTATATAATTTTTCAGACTAAAACATACCGAGTACTAATTCATGACTAATTACATGGCTAAAATAATACTGAAATATGCCTCTGACTTTGCCTCCTCAACAGATAATGCAATTGCATAAAATTTTGTTTACCCATCAACAAACCATTTGTACCTGACAGTCTGCACATCAACTTTCCAGTGAAGGCCCACATCATTAATTGCACACTTGTATTCTCCTCCCGTAGGATACCTTTTAAGATGAATGACGATCAGAAATTGAACTTAGTAATGACATCTTTATTTTAAGAACAGAATTAAAAGTCAATTGTATGATAAAATGAAATTCAAGGAAAACCTATAAACTTAAGAACTGTACATCATCTCACAAAAAATGTGCTAAGCAATCATATATCATATGTATTGACATCGGAATGAACGGGAAGTAACTTGCATCAAGGAGAACAGTCCACATTGAATTGACTCCCACTTGCAGTGAAGTAATTGATGAATGTATGTTATGAATCATAGTAAAAAGAAAAAGTATTGGGAAAGTTTCTTCCGTGCTTTCTTATTACTTGTTATGTATCCCCACCAATTTCCAAAATTCTAAAGACATACATCTTTCATAACTCAAATAGTTTTATACCCTTATATAGCATCCTTAGCCATTTTACGGGCCCAAACCCTATTTGCCAAATTCTAACTCCTCCAAGAAAATTACTTATATAGAGGCATGAACAAATTTGAATTGATATGACAGAATACATAAAAAAGAAAAGAATAACTAAGGCTTTGATAAACTCTAATAAAATGACATAATGAGATTCGTAAATATAAAAACATTGTGTACCAAAAACTATTATTTTAATCATTTGAATATAATTTCAAGAGTTAATGACATTTACCTTTCAATTGATTATCATGGAGTTACGCACTTCTTGAAGAACTTCTTTATATATCACATTACGTGTACGATCATTAGTCTTTTCGGGATCATTTGAGTTATCTATTAGCAACATCTTCAAGCTAGATTGGGAAATGCAATGCGATAATGCTACATACAATTGACCGTACGTAAATATATATTTTTTAAGATAAACCCCAACACCATGGAGAGTTTGGCCCTGACTCTTGTTTATTGTCATAGCAAATGCCAACTTTACAGGAAATTGTCTTCTTCTCAGGAAAAATGGCTGCCTGATTTCTGTAGGCGACATGCTCATTCTTTGAATCACAACTGTCTCACCTGCACACATTCCCGTAATAATTGTAGCTATAATAATATGTTCTCCCAGAGTATGAACAGTAAGACGTGTTCCATTGCAAAGTCCTAGAAACTGATTCAAATTTCTTAGCAGTATAATTAGTATTTCTTGCTTCAATTCGAAACAATGATTTGGTAGCCCGCTCATCTTAATTGTGTGTAGAAATTCAGGCGGATGCATATCTTGCTCATTTGTAACGTTCAAGATATGATCAACTGAATCTGCACTTAAGTAGTTGACAACAAGTCTTGGAACCATAGACAATATATGAGAATTAATGACACCAACTTCTTCATTAGTAAGTGCTAGAATAGCACGTTTTTCAAGGAATGTTGGGTCATTATATCTAGATTCAATATTAGGATAAATCCAGTCTATCAAACCTTTCAGACCATCTGCAGCTTTAATTAGAAGGTCATTTGATATTTGTCAGCTTTAATTAGAAGACAATTATTTAAATATGAATAATAATATTAATTTTATTATTTATGTAATTAAACAAAGTGAAGAAAAACAAAACGAAACAATACCTATTGAGATAAATAACAATAGGGATTAACTCGAAAGAAAGTATAACATGAGAGAATAACACATTTAACATACCTGATGTAATGAAAAACTCTGACTTCCCATAATATAATTGGAAATCTCTCACTATCTTTGAATCTTCACACCTAATGTTGCAAACAAATAGTTGAAAATACGTCAACAATACAAATTTCTTGATTATTGAATATCCGCAGCGGATACTTCTTATATTAACTTTCTCCCCCAAATCCACTGCAACAATCAAGACGACGTGGAGAATAAAAAAGAGGGAGAGTTAAGGAAACAACCTTGATTTGAACTTCCAAGGGCAAATTGGAGCAGAAGGCACTCGGCTTTCTTCTGTTAAAGTATATTTAAAAAAAAATCAAAGTTTTTCAGATTATAGAACAGAAGTTAATTATAATTAATCTTAAACATATGGTTCAGAACACATTGACGTAAACAATCATGAAGATGTTGAGAGAAATACTAATCGCAAAACCCAACCCATCCCAAAAATTCATTCGAGTTTAATTCAAAGTTAAATTCGATATGTATTTTATAAGGTCATATACATAGATCGATAATAAATTCATGGAAGTTAAGACATAAAACATGACTACGACCACTATCTTAGATACTGAGTAAGCGAGTAGACATCATTTTGCTGGGGAATGACAATTATAACTATTTGAGAGTTCATCAATAAAATTAGCAATTTTGATGACAATTTATGACCTTAACGCAAACCTCCAGTTTTTTTGTTTCAGTAACCCCAGTACTGAGCAAATTGGCAACATTGAACATCAAATTTCCTATATAATATCAATAATCAAATCTATTGTTCTTAATTAGGGGGGTAAGCCTATTAACTTCTTTTGTTCTTCCCCATAATTTTGCCCATATCTATACTCTTCGAATTTTAGACAAAATGCTTCAATTCTATGCATTCAACAGCCTAAATCAATAATCTGGGGGAAAATTAAAACACTCCTCTATCTAAAAAATAATTATCAAAAGAACTCATTTGGCTTGTACTTTACTAAATATATAATCTTTTATAACTGTCGAGATGCTACTCTTTCTTTTCTTACATTCTACTCTAAAAAAATGTTAATCAATTATTAATTAAGCTTCCAGTATTCAAAATCAACTATTAATAATGTTTAGCTGAATTTAACCAAAACCCTCCATCAAAATAACTGAAAAACCCCTTAAAATATCACAACTTTAGACTTCAACAATGAAAAAAATCAAATTAAATTGAGTAAAGAAAAAAAATGGGAGAAAAGATTATTATACACACCGATTTCATGTTCTGATCTTTCAGAGAGTTCCATTGGTTTGATCGGAAACAGAGCAAATGGTTTGGATTTGGGCGTGCTGACGAACGGTGAACGATCGCAACTGTGTTCTGGGCGAGGGGCGACGGCGAGGATAGGTGAACGGTGAACGACGACGGTTTGGATTGTGGGGGGACTTGCGAACGGCGAATCGCGATGTTAGAAAATGGAGAACGACGAGGATGTGTTGGGGGGGGATTGGGAGAGGGAGGGTTTTTTGTGTCTTGTTTTGTGTTTATTTTGTTTTGTTAAGTTCAAGGTGTGCTCTGCACGTGATAAAATAAGGTTGAACTCCTATTTTTGCTCTCCTTTCTCTATTTTAAGATAGCGAAAGAAGAGAGGAGGTAGGCCTATTAGCTTAAGATATAGTATAATATCACGGATCCTGAATTTTAAAAATCAATTAGGCGCACGCATCATATACAATACTAGCTTTTCTATCAAAAAATATATATACATAATACTGGCTTTATAGTCAACCTATAATGAATTTCATAACTCGTATTTCTCCAAAAAAAAAAAAGCTTTCATACAATACTGGAGAATGAAAGCCCCACTTAAAAATCAAAGCTTTCTTATGGTTGGTACTTAATGATGTGATCCTGACTAGAGAAAACCTCGCTAAGTGTCAACCGAGTGTGGACTCTCAATGCGGGTTCTGCCAAACTGCCCTGGTGAATAGAGACCATCTTTTTATACAGTGTCCTAGGAGCAAGGCGGTACTCAGCGCCCTAGGGACAACTCAATACTCTAGTACATACGAGGACCTGTGGGTAGGCCCAAAGTTCGCGAAGGAGAGGGGTTCTATGAGAGAAGCGTGGTATATCGCTATTGCCGCAATGACCTGGGTTCTCTGGCTAGACAGAAATAATCTTTACTTTCGTAGAACTTGCAATAGTATCTCTAGCAATTTGACTCATGTTATGCATTTTATTTCATTTTGGGCTAATGTGGCAGCAATACGTCCCAGGAGAAGGACTGCAAGTGTATTCCAGGTAGAGGAGTTTGATGATGAGGAGATCGAGATCGGGCCGACGATCGATTGATATCCAGCACGGTATACTATGGTCTTTGATACCCACCACCCCAGGATTTGTTGGGGGGATATGATGTATTTCTTTACGGCTACTCCATGTTTCTTTTGTCCCACCCTCCATGTTCAGGGTGGAGGTTATGTTCTTTTGTTTTGTTTGTAGGATTTTGTAGTTGGTTCAGTACTCTGAGTTTGTTTTATTAATCTCTTATTAATGAAACAGGGTGGCCAGACTTCACATTTTCTTCAAAAAAAAAAAACTCGTATTTCTCCGTATTCAAATGATTGAATGACAAAACCGCATAAAAGAAAGCGAACAATTAAAGACTTCATTATGGTTTTCTATTATTTATATCATGAGGCTGGAGTTCCTTTAGAACCCTATCCATAATTTAGGAAAAAAAGTAGAACATCTTAAAATTACTAACCTGGGTTTAATATACGTAAACACCTGGAAGTCATATATGCATAAGGAAGGTCTGAAGCCACAATTTAAATATAGTAGTAAGTGCGATGCACGTCTTAATAAATATAGTTTTTTAAAATAAAAATTTAGACATAATCTGGATTTGAACTTAGAACCTCCTTTATAATAGTTATGCACGTGTATTGCACGGGTTGGTAGATTGACAAAATATTTACAAATGACACTAAGGTCTTCTCCCATTATAATATTAGAAATAGGAGTATTTCTTAGTTTTTAAAAATAGTGGGGGTATATGCTAATTTTCACATTTTAAATGGGGGCATTTGCTAAAATATCCCTTTTTAGGAGCTGCACGTGCATCACATGGGTATGTTTGGTGGATTTAGTTTGCCGTATATTGCACGTGTTTACTCAGTTACAAAATTAGGATTTGTTTGTTTACAACCCCAACTCTCCCATTAAAATATATATTTAAATTTAAATATATGAATAAGGAAGGTCTGAAGCCACAATTTAATTGTAACACTACAACTACTTTATTGCTTACATGCTGATTCCAAGTTATGAAAAAATCTGAGTTATGTAATAGTTATTGCTGACATGCTTACACATACAATTTATACATTAGAGCTAAGGTCAGGGCCGACCCTAAGTTTTCGGGGGTCCGAGGCGAAAGACCCAAATAATTATTTTTTGGCCCCTAATAACAATATAATTTTTTACGTACAAAATATGTACCTATTTACAAGGAGAATACAAATTTGGGGTCCTTAAAATTGTAAAAAAATCGGGGGCCTGAAGCGGCCGCCTCACCTACCTCAAGGTGGGGGCTAGCCCTAGCTATGGCTGAATGTTCAAGTAGCATTTGACTACCTCAAGCTTCATAGTTTACAACCATATTGCAAAATACATGAATATAAGAATACAAAGGAGTTATAATTTAGACGGGATCAAACCTTGTATTTCTTACAAACAGCTATAATCTTCGGGAGTCTGCAGAGCTCCCCTTCCATGCTATAAATTCCCTCAACAATGACAATTATCTTTTACCAAGGTCTATGTGTCTGAGGTTGCCCCTCGGCAATCTGTTCCCTCGGTACTTCCACCAAGAAGCGGTTTGGTTGGTTGTAAAAGAAATCAAGAGGAAGAACACTGTAGCGAAAGCAAATTCTTAAATTTGATTTTTTGAAATAGCTTTGATTTGATGTAGATTTACTGTAGCAAAAATAGTTTTACACAAACGATTAGCTTTGTTTAAGTTGTAAGAACATTGTAGCGAAAGTAATTTAAAATACTTTTTAACTTTTGGTTTTATTTGAAATTTAACTCAATTAACTATGGTTTAAACTAATTAAATTAAATTAATCTTAATTAAATTAAACAAAAACAAAAAAAATTAAACTCAATTAACAGCTGCTTAATCATAATTAAATTGATCTTAATTAAATTAAACCAAAAAATCCTGAAACAAAAAAAAAACCAAGCTAAAAAAACTAAAACCTCAACAAAAAAAAACTAAGCAAAAAAGAAAAAAACCCCCGAGATAAAAAATAATTTGAGCAAAAAAAAAAAACAAAGCTTTATGTTAATATATGGGGACTTTAGTCCCACATCGTCTAGGAGAGGGGGAGTTAGTTGGTTTAAATAGAGTTTTGTAAAACATATAGAAGACAAAGGAAATTCAGGACTGGAGAGAAAGTGTGAGAAATAAAAGAATTAAATATGCGTGAACAGTGTTGTGCGAGTGTTTTCCGAGCAAAAAGTTCGGAAATAAAAACAGGCAAAAAGTACACATTTGTACGAACTCAAAAAATTTCTCATACAACCAACCAAAGCACTGCTATAGTATTCCACCTAAGATTTGATTTTTTGCAGCTTTACAAGCAACCAAATCACCCCCAAATGTGATGGAGCTACAATACACAAAAACAGCAAATGAGAGAAAACAGATAAAGCATATTGAGATTACGAGGATTACATCTCTGCAATTTGGATGAAGATCTTACTATTATGTTGGAAAACTCGTATTGTTGCAACAGATCCTCGAGCACCATTGACAAATGAGTTATGGTTCAACGAGTCACTGATTATCAAGCCACCCTATGATTGGATTGTTCGTGATTCAGATTAGAAGAAGATACGATAAAACATGGAGGTCGAAGCAGTCGAAGAGAGTCGAAGATAGAAACAATAAAAACAGGTGCAGGCAGAGTTACAGTCAACTGTCCAAGGTTGCGATCGACTGCATACCCGATCGCATAGTGTACAAGGTTTTCCCGAAAAGGGGACATTCGACCGCAACTTTGGGGCAGTCGACCGACCGCGGCATTGTGTTATTTTGAGCTTCGATTTGTTAGGTGGTTTAAGCTCAATCTTCAACTCCAAGTCAGATCGTACGGCACCTTTTCGGAAACTTCTTCTACAGGCAGTGACGTAGCCAGGATTTTCATCTAGGGGGCGCGATACTTACTATTAAAAAAATTATAATAAACACATTTTCAAGCCTCAAATATAATATATTACTACAAAATGTCACAAACTATTACAATCACTAAATATCATTTTTCTTTAGCAATAAAACCCTTTGAGATTTCATATTTAGAATATATTGAATGATATCTTCATTGTTAATGCCATCCAATACATCTCTTTCAGTATATGTAATCAAACAATCATTCATCATCTCATCTCCCAATCGGTTTCGTAATAAAGTCTTGATGTAACGCCCCGAATCCCCGTTATCGGACATCCGTGACACAACCAGAATCTTTGCCTCAAATGCATCTCAACACAGTAAATAACACGGAAATTTAAACACTTTTATTGTCATCAGAGTTATTACATCAAAAATTACAAATATCAATCTGTCGTATCAAACTGTAACGCCTCCCCCTCCTTTTGTTTTGACTTCAAAATTCAATTCTTTCAATTTCTATATCACTTTAAACATAAACTAAGATAGTTATATTCAAAGAAAATTTTGGCAGAATTTCCCCTGAAATTTCTGCCCCGAAACACAAAAACTTACGGAATTCTACTCTAAATTCTGTAGCTCACATCACAGGCAATAATATCATGGGCTCCCCAGGCCAAAGTGAGCAGAATCACACAGGCAATATAAATATCATGCTCTGGGGGCCAAACTCATAATAGGATATCAACTATCAATTAAAAACCATAAATTCATTTGAAAACGTAGTAAAGTTTTTAGAAAATAACTTATAAAATATACCACAGGGCCCGGTACTCCACAACGAGATGGGTACGGGTCAAAAACATATCATGCCACTCCACATTATTACTCATCATCATCATCCACGTACTATTACATATAAAATACAATTTAAATCATAAATTTCACTATTCACATAATTAAACTTTAAAAAACAATTTTAAAATAAAAGCTCCACTCCACAGAATCATGAATTTACACCTCACCTCTGCACTGCTGAGGACCTGTAACAGTAGGGGATCTAGGGTAGTCTGGGGACTCTCTAACCCCCCAAATACTAAGGGGTACGCCATTTCTGGTGTGAGTATGATCTACTAATTAAGCAAATAAATTAAACTTTATAAGTAAAAACAGAACGAACTTACGAATACCAAGATAATCAACCTTTACTTGAAATCTGAACATGTAAACATCATAAATGGGATTTCACATCAAATACCCTCTGAGTCATCACCTGTATGTATATCCATACCCGCTCATAACATACTTATCCTTAGTTGGAAATCATTCACAAATAACTCTACTTTCACATAAACTGCACCTCATTTACCATTCATTTGCATTTACAGACTCACGACTTATATTCTTTCGTACTCATCTTCATTCATAAACATGTTCTTTCCCAATCTCATCACATAACATCGCATTCATTCATTTCTTACAACATATATCATCACGTCTGGCAATACATCACTTTCACACTCATTATACACTTCAACTATCACACTCGTAATTCATCTTGAACGGAAAATAAATGTGTATCCTGATTTCCTAGTATTCGTGTATGCCATGACCTGAGTCTAATGCAAAAATACAGAGTATAGAACAGATGCACTTAATCTAATGTCAGCAAGACTCTGGACACACATGCATCCCATACTATATGTGTCCCAGATCAAGCCGTTTCTGCAGTTCAGGGATTTGAACCCTCGCTATATAATGCATTCTAATTCGGTCTACTTCCTGTTCCTGATAGTATGACATGGTTGAGGAGGTATAAATAACAGAAATAATTCGGGGCGCTACCCCGTTGTCACCAATAATCGTTGCATCAGACCCTCCTCGAAAGCTGTGACGAACTTACAGATATACACGCAGTATATCCATTGCGCAGAAGATCCTTTATGATCCATTCGTGTCCACCAACATAGAACATGACGGCCTTGAAGGTCTAAAACTCCCTATCCACCAGGAAATCGACGTCCCGTTCATACCATGGTACTTTAGAAATCAACAGTGTAAGATACGCACAGCAGCACGTATCCCTAATGACAGGAAGAGACAACCCTATAGTATCACCTCCTAGTGCTAACTCTCAAAACGAGTTGGATTATAGGGAATCACCCCTAACACCAATTTGGTCTTCGAGCAAAACAATAAAGGAAAACCTAATCAATGCAGTTTACTGAAAACAAGCTATTTTCCAAATCACACTCGGTGTCGATCAACAATGTCAAGCCTGTCCGGTCTGTCAAACAACAATCATCACGAGAATCACATCCACTGATTCCCAATACCTTCACAGATCAGCGACCAAATAATTTCGGTCCGTGACCCTCAGCGAGTGGTCCAACGGCGCCCCAAGGATGCAATACAATTCAAATGAAGGTAAGCACACACATAACCATCAATTCTTTACTGCTGACAAACTCAGACATCGAGACACCAAACACAAACCGACCAGAGCCATATCCCAACTCACTCATGTCCACCATGAGTAATAAGCACAGGAACTTATCTAAGTTCCAAATGAAATGCTAAACATCATTAAAAACCCGATAGCTCATAATCATCATACTGCGGTATGCAGAGATTTCCTCATCAATTGTCTGATGAAATACTTCAACAAAAAGCAGTAGCTGTGACCCAAGCTACGCTCATCGGAATCCAACACACTCAGAATTTCTAGAAGGATAGAGAGATCCACTGCAATCCCCTAGTGGACGACTCCCTCAATTTCTTATATAACTTAAGTTCCCGAGTCAACTTAAACTTGAAGTTTAGTCTAAACAACAGGTTGCTAACTTGCAACGTCCATAACTTTCAACACACAATACAGAATTATTTGATACTACCAATTCTTGGAAAGATAAAACCTAGTCTACAACTCTCCAGCTAACTATTTCCTCGAATTCAATCATCTTGATACTATAAAACCTCATATACTCTCAATAGTATATTCTTCTTGCACTCGCTGCACCTTTCTAATATCATAAAAGTTTGCTTACTCATCGGAAATTCTCGATTCCAGGTCCTATGGGAAGGTTGGAGTGTCTACTTCAACTTTCTAATTGAACACCTCTTTCAGATTCTATCATTTGAGTTCTCGAAAATACTAAGTTCCATCAGGTGTACAAACAGGGAGAAACTGGTTTACTCAGCCAATAATACCTTGACTAAGACTGGATCCGTTCAATCTTTGGAAAATCATAACTTTCAACCTATAAACTGGAATTACACAATTCCAGATGGGTTAGAATGCTATGACTCCCTACTACGACTTTCTAGTTGATTAATTTCCCAAATTCTTAACAATAGTTCCCAATTTCTCATCTTCACAAACTAGTCAACTTATACTAGGCTGAACATAGCCCACTTTGAAATTCAATAATAAATCAACCTTAAGTCCAATGCTCATGAATTTTGAGATTATTAATCTACACATATACCATTTCATTGTGTCCAAAATTTGCATTCAGATTCACATCACACAATGAGTTATGACTCCTCAAACATAGCCCAAAATCTCAGCTGCTCTTTCAGCAAGGGTTCTTGCCACTATGTACGGTTTATTCTTGAAACCTTATCAAACGACCTTTAAAAATTCTAAAATTTGAGATTCATAAAGTAGACCCATACCACATGCTACTCCCAAAATTTCATAGCAAGATCATACATACACAACTGGTTATGACCTTTTGGACTTCAGTCCAAAAGTAATCAGCTTCAGCTCTGCCCTTTCAGACTAGCTGCACTCCACAAATTTTTGAGGTATCAAACGACCTCGAAAATTATGAAATTTTAGACAAAGTTGTGGACACATACAAGAGTGTCCAGAAAATTTTTTTAGCTCAAAACACCCAGGCTACACTAAGATACAAAATCGGAAATACACAAAAAATTGTAATTTAAAATTTTCACAACACACCATGTACATAAAATAAAAGAGTTCATACTCACCAAATATCTCGCGAAGAATCGAAGCACCAGCACGCCACCCCGCATCCAAAGTCGCTAATATATTCTATTATCAAATTTCAAAGCAATTAAGGCTCAAATCATCTAAACCAATCACGGGAGCTAATAACACTAATCCAAATATCACACAGGCGTTTTATGGAACGCCTGAGATACACACGTACGATGCATGTCATATTCAAGTTCCTACGGAATTTTTATCCCCATGCAATTACTAAAATTTCCCCCAATTATTCTAATAGTTCAACTAAAATTTCTACTACCATACAAGAACTAATTCTTACATATTTAATTCTCTTTTACAAAAATCCTAATTTATTAACAAGCAAACTCTCTAATAATCTGCTAATTTCTCGCCTCTACCATTCCCAACATCTCTTAATCTTTCTACCATAATACTCCTACTCAATAGAAATTAACCACACTTAATTTTATACAATAAAATAAAATAGGGTATACCTTTCCGAAGCCCTCTCCAAAAACCGACGCTACCACGAGCTAGAGCACCCTCCAAGTAGCCATCCCCTCAAATTAATTTGAAAATCATGAAATATTTGGGTAGATTTGGGCGGGGGAGAGATCGACCGAAAGTTGGGTCGGTGGGTTTCTTTTCGGTCGGGAAAAGAATCAGGAAGGAAAGAAAGGAGGAGGAGGAGAGAAGGGGGGGGGGGGGGGGGGGGGGTAATTGGAAATATTTAGTAATATAAATATATATATATTTATAAAGGAACATTTACAAATAAGCCCCCACATCTCGAAAATATTTCAAACAAATTCCAACTCTTTTCTTTAATAATACCAACAATACAAAATACATTAAAATTACTTCATAATAATCCTTCAAAATTATAAATAAAGTATATAATATATCTGATATTTCTCAATTAAAATCAATTGTTATTACAAAAATACATAATTGCGTGCAATTCTCAATTGCGCACAGATTACGATGCAAAATAGTCATATGCTATTTTGCGGGGTATTACACTTGATGATTTTCATTGCAGAAAATACTCTCTCTTATGTTGGGGTTGCAACGGGTAATAGCAATGCCAACTTCAAGAGCAAATATACCAACGGATATGCACGATGTTATTTTAACTGAACCATCTTTCTAGCAAGCCCACTAATCCATGCAACTTCAGAAAATCGATCATCAGAGCGCACATCCAAAATGTAAGTATCAAGTTGCCGGTCAAGCTACATTAACTCAATGTTAGAGAATTCGGATGGATAAAATTCAGCAAAGCGAAGCAATTTTCTTTTATCATAAGCAGAAAATGAATCGCTTGGATCAAGACAAGCCATACACAACAACAACTTTGTATTTGCCTCATTAAAACGATTGTCAAACTCCTGAAGTTGTAAATCAATCACTTCATAAAACAATTCAATACGATAATGATGGAGATTTGTTTTTCCTTTAAAGTTTTTGAGTTAACCTTCAAAGTTGCGACGGGATCTTCCATATTGTACAAGTAATTCATCCATATGTGAAATTACTATCTTATACTTCACACAAAACGAAGAAACTTCTTCCAACAATGATTCACATCCATCATCTCTCATGTTTTGCAATTGTTGTTTTGTTATCCTCACAAGAGTCGTGGCATTTATTATATCTTGGTCTTTTCTCTATAAAGTTTGTGATAAATTATTTGTAATTCCCAAGATATTCAAATTGACAAATCACAATAACGCCAAGGAAAGTTGTGATCTTTAGGCTGACAAGGTCCTTTTTGCAAGTAGTATCGTCGAACATTCACTCTTTCTTTAACATCGTACCCATATATATTTTTTCTTAAAGCATGATCAGACGGATAATCTTCTTCTACATTGCACGTAGGCGGGGGTTGGACAACGGGCTAACATGGGGATGGGGGTGCCCTGGGTGGGGGGGCTCTTCGCTTCTTGAAGCAGCTTGTTCTTGAGAGTTTTTTAAAAACTTGAATAGTGGAGTATTTTTCATCTAAAATTATATCTAATTCCAACAAATCAATATCCCTAAAATGCTAAAACAAATTGTAAACAAATTCCAGCATGGTGCAAATATTCAATACATATATACATATATGGTGCCTTTAATGAACTGAAATATTATCTATATAATAAAACACAAAGAAAGCTATCAAGTGGCTCTCCTTCAATCCCCTCAAAATCAAAGGCCCAAATCTAACCTCACAAAACACATTTTTCTCCCAAAATTTCAAACCCCAAAACTCAAATTCAAATCCCCAAAAAAAAAAAAAACAACAACTCATTTATTTAAATATTTCTCTCTCTCTCTCTCTCTCTCTCTCTCTCTCTCTAACTCTCTCTCTCATTCTCTCTATATTTACTCAGAAATTTAGATTTTCATATTTCAGGTTTGTAAATTTTCATATTTTTTATATTTTTTTTATTGTTTATGTTACATTGAAAATAGCAAATATCTATTCAATAGTTAAATTTTATCATTTTCCATCCTCAAAGTTCTAAGAAGTTGGATTTTATACCCTCATTTATAATTATTTTTCAACATATACTAATAGAAACATGGACTTTTATTTATAACTAATTATTGTCATACTATTCAAACTTGAGCTACATAATTGTTGTTTTACTGTTTACAAGGATTTTTATATGTTGTATCGTTCCGAAGACATGCCGTAGGCGTGTGCCCATGGGCAAATCTAGTTTCATTATAAAGTATTAACTTTTTGTAGATAATAGAAGTGGTATATCTAGTAATACCAATTATGTAAATGAGACTTCTTTTAGACAGGCACATCACATGCAACTAGCAATAGTTTACTTAAGTCATAAAGTTTTAATTTTTTGTCATATGCATTGTCTCTAATTTTTCTCTCTAATTCTTCATACCATTTTCATGCTTGATTTGAAATTATCGAGTTTTCCTCCCTTTTCATGCCACTCAACCTTTTGCGCAATATATTCCAATGTTGCAAGTAAACCTCTACGGCTCTACATCCAAATTTTTTAAGTCATCAATATTGCAACACAAAATTATTATTTGTCTCCACACACAAAAAATAATATCTCAAAATAGAGCTAAACATAAAGAAAAATTGGCATACCTCATAGGCAGTGGCAATTTTGAGAACAATTTTCGGGCTTCAGGGTTAGGATTTCATCAGGATGGCTACAACACAAAAGAGAAGAATACGGACCATACCCATCAAAATTCACAAATTCTACATAATCCATACCAATTTGTATATGACACACAGACTATAGATCAAGCAAATGCATATTAAATTGTAAGGAGAAAACAAAGAGAAGAAGAGTAGAATACCTTTTTGATGGAGAGGAATGACCGAAGGAGATTAGGGACTTAGGGTTTCAATTAGGGTTAAGGTTATATTTAGGGTTTTGATGGAAAGGAAGAGCCGTCAGAGCCTCGGAGGAGAAGGAGTTACAATCGCAGACTCGGAGGTGGTGGAGGAATTGGCAGAGAAGTTGAGTAATTTGGTCGTTGTTGGGTTGGGTCGATCCGTCGATTGACGAAAGAAAAGAGAAAGAAAAGAAAGAGGGTCGGGAAGAGGAAGAGGAAGAGTAAATGGGTTGGGAACTTTACACATAAACCCTTAATAAATTTCTTTTTACTATATATATATATATATATATATATATATATTTATATATTGAAATTTTTTTAAATTCCCACCCCTTGTGCCCATGACAGCTACGCCCCTGTCTACAAGATATATTGGATGACTGAGAATCAAGACTAACCTAGGATTCTCTCTATTCTTCTTCTATATATTGTAATAGTCTCAAATATGAGAGAACAAGAATACTTCATTGATTATTTTCTCCATTGCAAAGAGAGACTTGTGAGAGAGAGAGAGTTCTTGGTGAGTGAGCTTAATTCCTTGTATTGAGTGAATCATTAACTCTTTATAATCTCTTCTAGTTGAATATTGGCTAAATTTTTAAAAAACCTACTGAACTTTGGGCCATTTTTAAAAAACCGCAGTAAGTTTTTTTTTTTTTAACCGCACAAAACTATAGTTTAAAAAAACTCACTTTAACGGAGTTAGGTTTCCGTTAGGCTAAATTTTAAAAACCACTTTCATCTTTCATTTGTGTTTAAAAAAACTACTTTCATCTTTCATTTGTGTTTAACTAAACCCCACTGAACTAACCCTAACCCCCTAACCCTTACCCTAACTCTGTCAGTGTGTGTTTTTTTAAACTATAGTTTTGTGCGATTTTTTTAAATAAAAAAAACTCAGTGCGGTTTTTTTAAATAACCCAAAGTTTAGTGGGGTTTTTTTTACTTTACCCTTGAATATTATATCTCCTCATATATTTCTCCAGATTAAGCGAAAGTTAACCGAGACAAATCATCGTTGTATTTGTGTTGGATTAGTGGATCTACTTTGTTTAGTTGTTTAATTGATTCGTCTCATCTACCTCGCCTTCCTCATTGCTCTAATCAGTTCCGCTGCACCACCAGTGTTCGTCGGCATCCCCCAAAAAAGCGGTATCAGAGCTTCATGTTGCAGTGTCCCTTGGTTAAGATGACAGGTCACAATCTTTTGAAGATCAAGCAGTTATATGGAAATATTAATTTCAATCTTTGGAAGGTAGACATGTATGCTGTTCTAGTTCAAGAACATTTGCAGTTAGCCGTCAAGAAGAAGGAAAAACCATCTGATATGAAGGAAAATGTTTGGAATGATATTTGTGAAAGAGCCGTCAGTCCTATCCGACTAGCATTGGCGAACAAGGTCAAGTGCAAATTTCTTGAAGAGAACTCATAGCTGACTACTCTGGATCATTGTTATTAGATCGGATGCATTAGAAGATGAAGTTATTATGTTTGTCAATGAAGGAAGGTACCAATCTCTAAGATCACATCACAGAGTTCAACAAGGTGCTATCTGAACTATAAGCAATCAATGTGGATGTGAGCAAGGAAGATAAAGCTTTCAACTTGATATATTCACTGTCAGATTCGTACGAGCATTTGATCACTACCATGCTACACGGTAAACCTGCCAAGAAGAGTATAACAGTAGATGATGTAATCAAAGCATTGAAGGAAAATTAACTTAGGAACGAGACTCAGAAATCATCGGCTACTCCTATAAGGTGTCTAACAGTGGAAGGTCCTTCAACTGAAAGTCAAAATGTTATGCAAAAGGATTCGATCCATTGAGATATTACAAGAGATCATGGCATATCAAGAAAAATTGTTAGAAATTGCAGAAGCAGAAGAGCAACAAGGATGGTAAATCGACTGCAAATGTAGTTTACCCTTCTGAATCAGGTGATTTGTGTCTTCTTGATTCAAATTTTTTGGAAGTGAATTCTAGTTGGTCTTTGACTTACGAAGTTCTACTCATATTTGCTCTGAGAGGGAGTTATTTTTTACTTATAAGTTCACTACATGGCGTTGTGTGAAATCAGAAACTGGAGATATTTGTGAAGTAATAAGTGAGGGGACAGTTGAGTTAAAGATGTCAGGTCTAACATATTCACTCTATGGAAAATCTTGCATAATCCTCTGCTGAAACGGAATCTGAATTTCTTGGAAGCTCTTGACGCACGAAGTTATAGGTACATAGCTCGAAGTAGATTTTTGTCTATTTTTATGGTCGTCATAAGATGATTAGATGTATGAGAGTCGTTGGGCCAAGACAACGCAATCTCTACAAGCTTTTGGGTACGCAGGTATTGTTGCTTCTTTTTCCATTATTCCCACAAATTCATCTAGTTTGCCGCAATTAGCATCATCGAAGCAAGACTACAACGTTCGAATATCTTCGAAAGGTGGAGAGTGCCTCGATGTAGGTGAAGTTCGTGCGGATGTTAGCAACTCCATGTTAACTCCTACTGAGGTGTGCCCATGAGGGGATATACTAATCGATGAGATTGGGTAAAAGATTTATTCAACTAGCAGAATAAACTATTACTCTAAGTATATTCACAAGTGGAGTTTTTTTAGTAGAGTTCATAGATGATTAATCACATCATGTTGATAGCACTTGAATACAATCCAAGGTAGTGTAATACCCCCCAAAATAGCATAAAGCTATCTTTGCATTGTAATCCATGCACAGTTGAGAATTGCACGCGATTACATATTTTTCTAATAATTATCAGTTAAATTGAGAAATTTCAGATATATGAGCTATTCTGAACCCGATAAGATAAACTCGGGATATCTTCTCAATTTAACTAGGGATTTGTCCTGATTGTTTTGACCAGACAATTTTTTAGAGAAAGTAATAATTTCTATAAAACATGTATTTTTATAGATTTTAAATTGTATATTGGTTGGATATTTTAAACTAAGTTAGTACTTGAATTGAATGTGGATTGATCTTGTGCTCAAGGGTTAGAATTGGGGTATGGTGACTTAGGGTTACTTGACCTAACCTAGGGTTAGGAACCCTAGCATCCTGTGATCATGGCTTGGATCTTGGTGAAGATCTAATGGTGGAAACAATTTACCATGTGTAACTTCTTGAAAGAATGAGAAGCTCCTTGAAGCTTCTAGAAGATTGTGTTGGCACTCCTATCCACCATCCACTTCCACAAACCCTGGCTCCTCTCATCCTAGCCCTCCATTCTCCTTGAAGATTCACCGGCCCACTTTCCAAACACCCCAAAACCCTAGCTCCCATTTTTCTATAAAATATCCCACTCCACTTCACTTCTCATTTTTGGTCTTGTTCTTATTCTTCAAAAAAAAAAAGGAAAGGGAGAAAGGTGAAGTCTTTTTGGGAAGATAGTTGTAGTAGAGTAGAGTAGTAGGAGATTTGAGGAAGCCAAGTTCTTCAAGGGCAAGGAGCAAGGAAAGGCAAGCAAGCTACAAGGAGTGTTCTTGGAACTTAAACAAGTGGGTGATACTCTAAACTCTAAAAGTTTAGCTCTTTTTTTGTATGTGATTTTTAACATCTGGTAGTAGCTAAGAAAGGTTTGATTATCATGTGCGAAGAAATTGACATGCTAAGAAAAGTAGCTTGTATAGTAGAACAACACTTTTTCAAGATTCTTTGTTAAGAACAAGTATAAGTATGTGAGTTTGGAAATTTCTAGCACTCAAACGGTTTGGAATTTTGGACTCAAATTTGTAGGGCTTGTTATTCTATGTATCTAGAGCTTCCATGAAATTTTTCATAATATTTGGAGGCCATTTGATAGCCCACACACTAGACCCAATTTCGGACAGTGAGCAACTGAAAAAGCTGTTGTTGTGGGAAAGTTGCTGAGTCTTTCCAAAATTGTAACTCACCATTAGTGGTATATTTTGAGTTGAAAATTTTTATGGATACTCTTGTATGTGTCTATGACCATAATCTTAAATTTCATAATTTTCTGAGTTCGTTTGATACCTCAAAAAAATTTGTAGATGGCAACTGGTCCAAAAGACAGAAATTGAATTCTGTCTATTAGAGATTGAAGTTCATCTAGTCATAATTACTTGTGTGTGTAAGATATTGTAATGAAAATTTTGCAGTAGCTTGTGGTATGTGTCTACATATTGATTCTCAAATTTTAGAATTTTTAGATAGCATTTGATCAAGCTTCAAAAATAAATAGTGTAAGGTGGTATAGACCCTGTTTGGGAATGCATCTTAATTTAATGCTATGTTTAAGGAGTTATAACTCTTTGTGTATTATGAATATGGATGCAAATTTTGGACACGATGGAATGGTATATGTGTGGTTTAAGAATCTCAAATTTCATGAGCTTTGGACTTAGGGTTGATTTGTTGTTGAATTTTAAAGTAAACCAGGTTCAGCTTAGTTCAGATTGACTAGTCTGTGAAGATGGGTAATTCTGGAGTTGATCTTAGTCCCTAACTGTTTCTGCCGTTTCCGAGGGAATCTGTCTTTCTGCCCTTTCTTTTCGAGCTGTTTAACCCAATAATTTCACTAACTATCCTATCGCAGGTTCGAAAGGCTCAACCATAGATAGGGGTGTGTTAAAAATTTAGAAGATTGATCAACTAGAATTGCAGTAGGGAGTCATAGTCTTCCAAAACATCCGGAATTATGTAATTCCAGTTTGTGGTTTGAAAGTTATGGTTTTCTAAAGACTGGGGTAGATCCAGTCTAGATTGAGACCATGTTGTTAAATGAAGCAATTTTGTTCTATTTGTACACCTGACGGAATTTGGTATTTTTGAGGACTTTAATGATGGAATCTGAGAATGTGTTCAACTAAGGAGTTGAAGTAGACACTCCTACCTTTCCATAGAATCTGGAATCGAGTAATTCCGATGAGTGAGCAAATTTTTTTGTTATTAGAGAAGTGCAGCAAGTGCAGGAAGGAATGTACAGCTGAGAGTGAATGAGGTTTTTATAGTACCAAGATGATTGAATTTGAGGAAATGGTTAACTAAAGAGTTGTAGCCTAGGATCTTGGCTTTCTGGAATGGGTATCATGCTATTCCGAGTTGTATCTTGGAAGTTATGGATATTGCAAGTTTAGCAACCGGCTGCCCTAATCAACTCCAAGCTTGTGTTGAATTGGGAACTTGAGGAATTTGAGGATATTGTCTTCTAAGGGACTGCAATAAAGTCTCCTACCTTTCTAGGAAACCTGATTTTGTTGGATTCTAATGAGAGTAACTTGAGTCGCAGCAAGTGGTATTTGCTTGAACAGCTTACGATTGGAAGATTGATGAGGAATCCTCTGCAAACCGCAGTGTGGTGATCATGAGCTATTAAGTTTAAGATGTTTTAAGCACCTCATTGGGACTTAGACAAGTTTTCTGTGCTTAGTACTCATGGTGGACACATGAGTGAGTTGAGAAGATAGCTATGTGGTGAATTTTGTGTCTGGTGTCCTGATGCCTGAGCCTGTCAATGGTCAGAAGATTAGTGTTTATGTGGGTTTACCTTCATTCAAAATTTTTATGCATTTTTGGGCGCCGTTGGACTACTCACTGAGAGTCACGGGCTAGGGTTATGGTCAAGGACCCGTGAAGGTATTGGAAATCGGTGAATGTTGATTCATCGTAATTATTTATTCTGACAAGACCAGTCAGGCTTAGCATCGGTTGATAAGACACCGTGTATGATTTGAGTAATAACATGTTTTTCGGTAAACTGCATTGATTGGGTTTTCCTTATTGTTTGCTTAAAGACCGAATTGGTGTTAGGGGTGATTCCCTATAATCCAACTCGTTCTAAGACTTAGCACTAGACGGTGATAACCAGGGTTGTATCTTCCTATCATTAGGGATATGTGCTGCGGTGTGTATCTCGCACTGTTGAAACCAGAAGTGTCGTGGTAAGAACGGGATCTTCCTGTCGGATAGGGGGTTTTAGACCTTCGAAGCCGTCATGTTCTTATGTTGTGTGGACACGAACGGACCATGGGGCTATTGCCCCATGGATCTTCGGTGCCAAAGATATGCAGTTGTATATCTGTAAGTTCGTCACAGGCATTTGGTATGATTCGATTTTGGGCATTAGTGGCCACAAGAATCACTGTATTTGTATTTAGAAGTAATAACTGCAAGATTACCAGCCACGATTGTATCTATCAGGAATGGGAAGAGTACAATAGTAGAATGTATTGCATAGCGAGGGTTCGAATCCTTGAAACTGGATAAACGACTTGATCTGGAGTATATGTAGTATGGGATGCATGCATATCCAGAGTCTTGCTGATATTAGATTAAGTGCATCCATATCTGTACTCTATTTTAATCATTAGACTACAAGTCATGGATTACACAAACACTAGGAGATTAGGATGCACGTTTCTCTTTCCATTCAAGACGATTTGTGGGTGTGCAAGTTGGAGATCGTTGTTTTCTTATCAGTATTGTGTCAGTAGAATTACTAACGTGCCCACTCAATTAGGTACTGGATACCGGTTCGCGAGTGCAGGAGAAACCAAGACCAACAGGGCATCCAAGTGGAGTGGCAGTGTACATGCCTACCGTTTGAGCAGATACAGAAATGATTAGAGTCACGCAGCGGAAAACTTAAGCCGAAGGACAAAGGAAGCAGATTGACCACTCAGCAGAATTTGGTAGTGATCAGTCGATTATCATTATGGAAGACAGCTGATTGCTCCTCAAGAGGAGTCTGATTATTTGTACCAAGTTGTAGTGGGTTTATGTAATTTATATTCCTTGTTCAAGAACAAGATAATATTTGTAACTAATGATGTAATAACTCTGATGGCAATAAAAATCTTTAAATTTCCGTGTTATTTACTGTGTTGAGATGCATTTGAAGAAAAAGATTTTGGTTGTGTCACGGATGTTCGGTAACGAGGATTCGGGGCGTTACAGGTAGAGGTTGTTAGGATTATGTTTTGTATACTCGTGGTTCAGATTAGAAGAAGATACGATAAAGCACGGAGGTTGAAGCAGTCGAAGAGAGTCGAAGATGAAAACAGTAAAAGCAGGTGCACGCAGAGTTATGTCGACTGTCCAAGGCTACGGTCGACCGCACACTATACAGGGTTTTCCCGAGAAGGGGACAGTCGAACGCAACTTTGGTGCAGTCGATTGACCGCGACGCTGTGTTATTTTGGACCTCGATTTGTTAGGTCAACCCAATTTTTAACTCCAAGTCAGATCGCACCGCTCCTATTTCGTTACTTCTTCTACATGATATATTAGACAACTGAGAATCAAGACTAACCTAGGATTCTCTCTATTCTTTTTCTATATATTGTAATAGCCTCCAATATGATACAACAAGAGTACTTCATTGATTATTTTCTCCTTTGCTAGAAAGACTTGAGAGATATAGTTCCTTGCTGCGTGAATTTAATTTCTTGTATTGAGTAAATCATTAACTCCTTATAATCTCTTCTAGTTGAATATTATATCTCCCAATATTTTCCTCCAGATTAAGTGGAAGCGAACCGGGATAAATCCTCATTGTGTTTGTGTTGGATTGGTGGATCTACTTTGTTTGGTTGTTCAATTGATTCGGCTCATCTACCTCACCTTTTTCATTGCTCTCATTGCTCTAATCAGTTCCGTTGTGCCACCGGTATTCGTCGACATCCCCCAACATGGATGTATACCCAGGATGAGTGAAAAAAGAAACACTACAAACCAAGAAAGATGACAAAACCTCTCAATGGTAAGGCTGTGTTTGGTATTGCACTTTTAAACTTAAAATAGGTGTATGGTTCATTTGATTACAAGTGGGTTTGAGCCAATCACTTTTCAGGACCAGGAGTTTCTCCTTTCCCGAACCATAACTCAAAACGTCACTATTCAATTTATTAGAGAAGTGCTTTTGCCCCCTCAAGGAAATCCAATGTAAACTCTATTTCTTCAGAGCACTTTCAGTTAGAAGTCACAACACCTTGTTGTTCACAGCAATACCAAGCAAAGCCCAAGTAACCAGTGCTTTCATATCTAAAATACTCCATCAAGTAGTTCACAGATCAAACCTTTCCAATGAGAACGGGAATGATAGCAGAGTTTGTCACATAGCCCATGCCAAAGAGAATAGCGGCTAGCTTTCCAACAAATTGTGCAACTAAATCCTCGAGCTCAACATGCGATTTAGTAGCTCCTGGAACCAAATGGTTCATATGAGCCAATACTAATTACGAAAAATAAATAAGTTGACATATGTTTTAATGATAGGCCAGGTTCTGCACCTCAATCTACACGAACACTGCAGGTACTGGGTTAGTATTTCTTCAAAGACTCAATAACACGAGGAGTGCAGTAATCATCAGCTGCGGCAAAACCTAGGTCGTTGTATGACCCTAGGTTGAGGCATATAGTTGTTTTTGAGGTACGGCTGCATCATGCAAACGGAAACAATTATTTTGCCTGGTAAAGAGCTCATAAGTGTTGAAATATAGTAATTGTATATTCTGTTTCCTAATATAGGAAACAGATTCCCCAAATCTCTCCTCTTCCCAATCTTCTCTCAATCTCTTTTCTTCTTCTCCAAGAATGTAATCCTTATATATAGATGTATACAGTGAAGAATAAGGAAGAACAATAAGAATAAGAATTTTCCCCAAAATTATTTTCTTCATGGTATCAGAGCCTAATTAGATCTAAACCAATTGAAGACGAAGAAGAGGAGACTGATCACCTCCATTTTGATCTGATCCCGTTGTTGATCCCGTCACCGATCATCGACTCCGATCCCGTCAGATCCCGTCGCCGAAAACCCCAAAGAAGACACCCCGTCCTTCTATTCTCTCTCCCCGCCCAAACAGCCCAAATCCCTAGAACCCATCCCCTGTACTTCTTCTCCGGCGAGATCTCTGACCCTCCGGCGACCCCCCTCCCGGCGCTGCCCTCTATTCGACGCCACAACCAGATCCGAAACCCCCTCCTCCATCTTCGACATTGACAGCAGATTGAAACCCTCTTTTTTGCTTCTTCCTCAACCAGCGCAGCGCCAGAATCGTCGTGCTCCTCCCGACCAGACGCCGCTTCCGTCGCGCCACCCCTTGGCGAGCACCGCCCTCGCCCAGGCCATCAGACCCCCCTGTCCGCTTCTTCTCTCTCCTCGACATTAGTCGACAAACACCCTGCCGATCCCCTTGCTCCCGATTCCGTCGACCAATCGCAACGCCGCTCGTCGACGCGTCGTTCACCGTCGACGCCAGCGCCGCCACCTGGTCGCCACCGCCGCCGCCGGCTTTGGTCACCGGTGTTGCTGCTGTCTCTCCACTAGTGTTGCTGATATCCCTTGCTGGATTGTTGCTGTTTTGCTGAAGATCAGATCTGTTCTTTTCTTGTGCCGCTACCATGGGACAAACTGATGGAGCTAAGAAGAATATTGGACTCGCCTCTACATTAGTTACAGCTGCAGGTAATGATGGTAAGGTATTTAATATTTCTGCTTCTGTTAAGAATAGTGCATGGATAATTGATTCGGGTGCTACCGACCATATGACTTTTGATTCTATACAAGTTCAAAATTTTCAACCATCCACTAGATCGACTGTGTCCACTGCCAATGGTGACCCTGCCACTGTTACTGGCGAGGGTACCATACATCTCACAAATAACCTAACTCCATCCAAAATCACTACATTTGGAGGAGCCAAATGGTTTGTGACCTTTATTGATGACTGTACCCGTATGACCTGGATTTGTTTGATGAAGTCGAAAAGTGAAGTTAGTGGTTTGTTTCAGAAATTTCACAAGCATGTTATGATTCAGTATAAATCACAAATTCAAGTTCTTAGGAGTGATAATGGCGGAGAGTACCTGAGTTCAAATCTGCAACAATATTTAGTGGAACACGGAATTGTTCATCAGACTACATGCTCGTATACACCTCAACAGAATGGAGTTGCAGAAAGGAAAAATAGACACTTGCTCGAAGTGGTCCGTGCTTCTCTCATCCATGGAAATCTGCCACTCATTTATTGGGGAGAAGCTCTTGCTTCTGCTGCATACTTAATCAACCGAGTTCCCTCTAATATCCTAAACTTTCTCACACCGTTTCAAGCATTAACTGAAGCTGTGAATGCACCAAAATTCGTCAACTTGCCACCTCGTGTGTTTGGGTGTGTTGCATTTGTTCATCTTCATCAACATGAACGCAATAAGTTAGCTCCTCGAGCTGTCCGCTGTGTTTTCGTGGGATATGCACAGAATAAGAAAGGGTATCGGTGCTATCACCCACCAACTCAAAAAATGTTTGTGACTATGGATGTTGTGTTCCATGAGGATGAGATGTATTTTTCCTCTGAGGTTGAACTTCAGGGGGAGCACCGAAATGAAGTTCAAACTCTTGCCTATGATGAAGTAGTTACTATTCAAACTGAACAATCAGATATAAGGGGAGAAAATCAGGATGTAAGTAATGACGATTACTCGAATGAAGACTTGGTTGAGGAGGAAGAAAATTTTCACGAAGATCTGCAGTCAGTGCCAAACCTCCATGAAGATGAGCCATCTCCACCACCAGCACCATCTGAACCATCTCCACCACCAATACCATCAGATCTATATCTACTCCCAGCAGAACCCCAAAACCAATCGTCATCGCTGTCCGAAGCTCCAAGAAGAGAACTCCCAAACCGTACTACTAGAGGTATCCCCAAACCCACTTACGAGCCTAATCCCACTAGTAATGTCAAGTATCCCATGAGTCATTATGTGTCCACTCACCGATTGTCTGAATCAAATAAGTCATTTGTAAATCAATTATCTGCTGTATCTATTCCTAATAGTGTGCAGGAAGCCTTAGCCGATCCAAGGTGGAAAGCAGCTATGGATGAGGAGATGAAGTCCTTGAAGAAGAATGAGACTTGGGAGATAGTCGAGCTGCCAGCAGGGAAGAAGCCAGTAGGATGCAGATGGATTTATACAGTGAAATATAAATCGGATGGTTCGATAGAGCGGTACAAGGCAAGGCTTGTTGCCAAAGGGTACACTCAAACTTATGGAATTGATTATGACGAAACATTTGCACCTGTGGCAAAGTTCAACACTATTCGAGTTCTACTGTCACTTGCTGCAAATCTTGACTGGCCGTTGGAGCAATTTGATGTGAAGAATGCATTTTTGCATGGGGAATTGACAGAAGAAGTCTATATGGATCTTCCACCAGGGTCGAACAGACCAGTTCAACACAGCAACAAAGATGTCGTCTGAAGAAAGCATTGTATGGACTGAAGCAGTCGTCAAGAGCCTGGTTTGGGAGATTTACCAAATCAATGAGGACATTCGGATACGATCAGAGTAATTCTGATCATACTCTATTCCTAAAAAGGAAAGAAGGTAAAATTACTGCTCTCATTATTTATGTTGATGATATGATAGTAACTGGAGATGATCCCGAGGAGATGAAGGCATTAAAGTACTACTTGTCACAAGAGTTCGAAATGAAAGATCTTGGTTCTTTGAGATACTTCCTTGGTATTGAAGTTTCTCGCTCAAGAAAGGGGATATTTCTTTCTCAAAGAAAATATGCTCTGGATTTATTGAAGGAAACTGGAATGTCCGCCTGTCAACCGATTAGTACACCATTGGAAGAAGGACTGAAACTATGCAACGAAGCTGATCAAGTGCCTTGTGATAAGGAAAGATATCAGAGATTGGTTGGACGACTAATGTATCTTGCACATACACGGCCAGATTTGTCATATGCTTTAAGTGTGGTAAGCCAGTTTATGCATGCACCTCGGGAACAACATATGGACACGGTGATGAGAATTATGAGATACATTAAGTCAGCCCCAGGAAAAGGAGTCTTATTTGCAAAATATGGTCACTTGAAGGTTGAGGCATATACTGATGCTGATTGGGCAGGATCTACAATCGATAGGCGCTCCACTTCAGGATATTTCACATTTGTTGGAGGAAATTTAGTTACATGGAGGAGCAAGAAGCAAAATGTTGTTGCACGCTCTAGTGCAGAGGCTGAGTATCGCGGAGTAGCTTTAAGTATAACAGAAGCTTTATGGCTGAAACTCCTGTTGCAGGACTTAGGCTATGGTCCAAAGGAACCTATGAAGGTGTATTGTGACAGTCAAGCGGCGTGTGATATTGCAGCTAATCCAGTTCAGCATGATAGGACGAAACATGTAGAGGTGGACAGATTCTTCATCAAAGAAAAATTAGATGAGAAAGTTATTGAGATATCCAAGGTGAAGTCAGAAGATCAACTCGCAGATGTCCTAACCAAGGCTGTTTCGAGTCGGCTCTTCTTGAAATTTGTTGACAAGTTGGGCATGCTCGATATCTATGCACCAACTTGAGGGGGAGTGTTGAAATATAGTAATTGTATATTCTGTTTCCTAATATAGGAAACAGATTCCCCAAATCTCTCCTCTTCCCAATCTTCTCTCAATCTCTTTTCTTCTTCTCCAAGAATGTAATCCTTATATATAGATGTATACAGTGAAGAATAAGGAAGAACAATAAGAATAAGAATTTTCCCCAAAATTATTTTCTTCAATAAGTACAAGACTGATTCCAAAATTTAAGAAGTACAATTATTTTGTTCAGTACTATGAATTCCCAGATGATCAATACAAGCGCAAAAGGATGTAAATTGGCTTTATCAATTCAGTACTTCTTAAAAACAATGGCCTGCTTACAAGATGCTTAGGATATTTCAAAATCATGCAGCAGTGACAACTTTTAAGAGACTTATGCCAAACATATAATATAAATTCTCAATCACTATAAAGGTTTCATCACAATTTTAAACTTACTGGAGTGTCTTGTTATTATCATTGGAGTACCGCTCCACAACATCGAACCAAGAATCTGGCGCACTTGATATTGTTTGGCCAAAACAATCCTGCAAGTCGCAGAATAATTTGAATATGGACTCAGTTTTGCAGATTCCTATCACAGAAAACTAAAAGTGCCTTTAACTAGTATGTGCAAGATCAAAACCTATTTAAGAACTTTGGTATGCTGGTCTACCTATTGTTAGCAATTTGATATTAGATCATTATTCTTAAGTTAACAACTGCTTGAAAATTATCTTCTGGAATACCCAACAAAAAAATTTCAGTTTATAATGGTCATGTGAATCATTTGGAAAAGCTACCTCTTTTCCTAAAACAAACTTATGTAAATTAAAATCACAATGACTAAAACCTTTTTTTTTTCTTGAATTATTAATGAAGAAACTAGAAAGTGTGTTATTTGATATTTTTCCCATCACTTTTCTTTTATTTGGTTGCAGATGGCAGTGTATCAACAGTTCATCAGAATATCAAACTTTTATAAAGAGAAACTAAAAAGTTTATATTTTTTATCCTTTTTCTTTTCCTTCCTATTCTTTTATTTGGTTATATAGACGAAGAGGGCATCAACATTCAGCAGAAAACCAACAAGATACCAAAGGAGACTACTTAGAAATATCTGAATACACTTTCTGAAAGAAAATTCCGCAACATAAAAAAAGTGAAATGATATTTGTCCTTTAATTCTTTAATAGCTAGATACTCTTAGCATCATCAGTGTCAGGTCCACCATGGGGCAAAGCCACACAAGGATCCATTAAAGTTAAACTTTTCACCCACATCAACCCTCGCTTGGTGAAAAAATCCCAAAAAAGATGAAACCTTGAACAAACCAAAGAGCTAGTTATTCATAATCCTAATAGACTGACTCTCCAGAGTAGGGGAAGTCTACAAGATGTGGGGGGAACAAATTGTATGTTGCTATAGAGAATTTCATTCAAACCTCCTGAGGCACACCAGAGCGGTCGAGCCAGAACACAAAAGTTTACGTCCCCGCAACTAAATAATCTTAAATGACTCCCATCTCCATCAGTTAAAAATATGTGTAGCAGTTATTCAACTGCACCAAGAAAGGGGAGTTACCAATTAAACTAAACAATCCATCAAGAAACCAGTCTTAGCACTGAAGGTAGACTTGCAACGCCACTGCAGAGTGCAGACACATTATGACCTATAGTTCCAGATAGTGCATCACCAACAGAAGGAGGAGATTAAAGGTTTCAGATGTGTTTTGAATAATTACGAAGGTACTTTCTCTGATTAATCTCAAAGTGATGAGAAAAAGAAGAGGGAAAAAAACCCTGATTTTTACTCCATTCACAAAATTAAACCAAAAATGCTTACAATTATTAGATGATGTTGGATTACAAACTTTGAATTTGTTACCTCCCATCCACTAGTCACATTCTCGACCAACTCTCAAAAACTTTCTATTGATTATCGATGAAATACAAAATAATCATAACCAAAAAAAATGGAAAGGGAATAAACATAATTCTGAGAAGAATAATTCCAGCTAATTTTGAAACAGACTAGTTTGCTGAAACAATAACTCAGTAAAACACGATTGCAAAAATGTTGCTACTCTCTCAAGAGAATTCCAAAACATATTACTAGTCTCTCTCTTTCATTCCATTCCACATTTTGGGTATAAGAAATTCAAAATTGTCCGGAAGCATACTTCCAATAGGACCAAAACAATTGCAGCAGGGCAACATCTATGTTGCATAAATCTCCAGATGCCAATCTTCATTTTTCTATATGGGTAAATATTATTAAATAACCAACAAAAATGTGATTCAGAAAATGTTTTCAGAAGAACAAAACTGATAAACAGAAGAGGTAAAAGAAAACATTAACTATTTGATTTTGAGTAGTAAAAGCTAACACAATTCACTAACTAAGCTCCTTTTTTAAAAATCCAATATCAGGTACATATCTAGAAATGATTTTCAGTTGATTGATTCAATTGAGGTAGGAGATAGTACTTTTACATGTTATGATGTAGTTCATGGGCACAAGAATACTGAGAAAGAAAAATCTCTTACTAATATAGATAATGAAGAACTGGACAAAGTAATGCTCAATGGATGGGCCCGACCTATGCAAGGAAATGTTGTACAATCAAATTTCTGGCAGTTCTTGAAGTTTGATACATTTGTGTTCAAGAATAATAAGTGTGATCTTGTAGATGTGAGCAATGGAACAATTAATCTTGAAGAACCTAAATGCAACCAGGAAATTCAATTGGTGGTAACGGAGTCCAAGCCGAAAGCGAAGAACGACGAAATATGCGATAAAGGGATTGCCTTCATCAGAGAGCAAACTGGGAACATGTTCAAGATTGCAAAGAAAGAGATTAAGAAGGGTGTTTCTTATCCTACTTGTGTATCAGTGAACAATGTCATTTGCCATTCACCTCCACTTGCCAGTGATGAGTCCGTTTTGGAAGAAAATGTGGTTGTAAAGATAGATATGGGGTGTCATATCGATATTTTTATTGTTGTAGTGGCCCACACTCTTGCTCTTCAGGGACCTTACATGTACTATCTATACAATCACTATGGGTTTGAGAAGGGTGAAAATCGGTGTCTATTCATTGTTGGGTTTGGATCTCTTGGTAATAAAAAGGGTGAGAAGAGGGGATAAAAAGGGTGAGAAGAGGGCATCTATGACCTATTACATTACCTCTACCTTGAGTTGTATCACTGAGCACTCTTCTGATTACACGATCTTGATGGTTGGACATATATTAGGAGGAATTGCAACTTCACTTTTATTTTCTGCAGTTGAGTCATGGCTTGTTGCAGAGCATAACAAACAAGATTTTCAGCCACAAAAGGCAATTTTAGAGTTTGAAAGGGCATCTGAGATACTACAGCGAGAGGAGGAAGAAATCCACAAACCAAAGTTGCACTCTTTAGTGTTGACACACCATGCTCAGTGCATTCTTCAAGCAAGTTCTGGGAATAACTTAAATAATGAAGTGGTAATTGCTGAACTAGAAGATATTCTCAAAAAAACATAAGGATTCAGTGCAAGCAGATGTCAAACAGACAGCTGTTTGGAACACACTTGCTTTGATTCTTCCTAGTACTGGTCGTCTGCATATTGCAATTTTAGTTTTTCATCTCTCTTCAATTATTTAGATGTTGTGAAATCATTGGATCTGTATAAAAATTATTTTGATGTCCCATATTCCCTTCCCAAGTTGGATATGGTTTCTATTACTGATTTCGCTGCTGGGGAGATGGAGAATTATGGCTTGGCTACTGTTGCCGCTGATTTCGGTGTGGGGGCAATCAGATGAACTTGTAGGTTCGTGAGGAATCGAAGAAGTCAAACCTGACCCTTTCCACCGTTATTAGGCTGGCTCCTAGCTGCTCCTGTTGGCCTGCACAAAGTACGAAACACCAGGATGGATCCTGGCGACGTACCCTCCTCAATACTCAGAAAAAGAATATCAAAAGAATCTTTAGGTAGGCAAAGAGTGATCACCTTGTAACGGTAGGAGGTAGGGGGTATTTATAGTCGCCGTGGGGATCTGCTTCGGGATAAGAACGAATCCCTACTTCCCGGTGTGAGTGGATAGAAGTGGTTAAAACCACCTCCTGTAGATAAGGACGAGCCAGGATTTCTTCATATCCTGCTGAACTGGTCCTTAACGGGTTGGAACCTGTTCTCAGTTGACTAGATCCGTTCACGGGTTGTTGGGCCGAAGAGAAGAGACCCGGTTCCAATTTCGGACCCGTCTGTAGGTGAAATTACCATTTTGCCCCTGTGAACTTTAAGATTCGTGCCCAATTTGATCAGTTCCGATTTAACTCCATTTTTAGCCATATCATGAGCCCCTCACTCCCAAAGATTGTGTGCTATAGCCTTTGGGGAGTAGTTTTGTTGTTTCAATGGCGTATGGGACTTTATCGGAGTTCTTAAATAGGGTTCGAATCTTGTTTGAGAGGTAACGGTGTTCTTCTGACCTTGTGATATGCCCAAGATTGTTCTGAGGCTCTTCTGGACTCCTGGTGATTTTTCTCGATTTTTTAATTATTTTTCGAATCGTTTATTCAATTTTGCAAAGCGATGATTTATTTTTCGAGAGCAACAATTAATTATTCTAACCAATAATTATTTACCCAGGGGCTCAAAAATATTTCCACGAATTTATAATTATTTTTTAGAATATTTAATTAATTTTCCTGAATTTTTAATCATTTTTTTGTAATTTTTAAATAAATAATTCGAATTAATAAATAAATAAAAGATTTAATCACCGTATTTATGACATGGTGCAATCTGGAGCGTCCATCAGGCATCGGCGCAAATATCTGAACGATCAGATGGTAGATTGTGCTTGGCGACGTGGCTGAATCTGGGATGTTGATCAGATCGTGACATGAACTTTGAGGTGATCTGACGGCGTACGTGGGCTTCCAGTTCCCCTCTTTTTCGTTCGGGACCACGTTTGTTCGATGAGGCGGCGGCGAACATGTCGAACGTGACGTCGAACGTGGCAAAATTGTCGAATGTGACGTCGACGTGGCGAACATGTCGAACGTAATGACGAACATGTCGAACGTGTCATCGAATGTGGCACACGTGTCGAACGTGGTGAACGTGTCGAACGAGTCGAACGTGGCAAACGACAGGGGAGCGACACGTGTCTGTGGGGCCATTGACTGGTCAACATCTTTAGCTCACAATACGTTCGGAAACATGTCTGTTCGACGATCAGCGGCAAACGTGTCGAACGAGGCGTCGAACATGTCGAACAACTAGGGGACGACACATGACGTTGGCAGCATTGACTGGTCAATGCGTTTTGCCCATTTTTCGTTCGGAAACACGTCTGTTATACGAACATCGGCGAATGTGTCGAACGAGGCGTCGAACGTGTCGAACGACCAAGGGACGACATGTGGCACTGGCGGCGTTGACTGGTCAACGCATTTTGCTCATTTTTTGTTCGGAAACACGTCTGTTCGACGACCAGCAATGAACTTGTCGAACAAGGCATCAAACGTGTCGAACGACCAGGGGATGACACGTGGCGCAGACAGCATTGACTGGTCAATGCATTTTGCTCATTTTTCGTTTGGAAACACGTCTGTTCGACGACCAGCGGTGAACGTGTCGAACGAGGCATCGAACGTGTCGAACGACCAGGGGACGACACGTGGCACGGGCAGCGTTGACTGGTCAATGCATTTTGCTCATTTTTCGTTCAGAAACATGTCTGTTCGACGACCAGCGGTGAACGTGTCGAACGAGGCATCGAACATGTCGAACGACCAGGGGACGACATGTGGCGCAGGTAACGTTGACTAGTCAATGCATTTTGCTCATTTTTCGTTCGGAAACATGTCTGTTCGACGACCAGCGACGAACGTGTCGAACGAGGCGTCGAACGTGTCGAACGACCAGGAGACGACACTTGGCGCTCGCAGCGTTGACTGGTCAACGCCTTTTGCTCATTTTTCGTTCGGAAACACGTATGTTCGGCGACCAGTGGATAACGTGTCGAACGAGGCATCAAGCATCTCGAACGGCCAGGGGACGACACATGGCACTGGCAGCATTGACTGGTCAGTGCGTTTTGCACATTTTTCGTTCGGAAACACGTCTGTTTGGTGAACAGCGGCGAACGTGTCGAACGACCAAGGGACATTTGGAGTCTTGGATGGTTGGGCTTCCTGATGGTTTGACATCTTGGGGATTTGACCGCCGCCTTTTTGCATTTCTAACCGTTAGGGTTTCACGCCTTTTGGGATTCCCAATGGGCCTCTTGAGCTTCCGACCCAGGCCCACTAAGGGCAACTATAAATCTTCACCCCCCCTCATTTTCATTCCACTCTCATGTTCACCATATGAGTAAAAAATTCACTCCCTCTCTTTGAGTGAGATTCCTGTGTGCTTTTCCGATCTCCGGCGATCTTTTCGACCTTGCACGTCACTTCAAAGGTAATTTATTTTTGTTTTAAAGATGTCTAGGGTTTTTCTGGCGAAGAAACCTCTCCCTCAGACCGTGTCGAAGCAACTCCTCCGACAGCAACTCCTAGGGTCGACAAGGGGAAGGGTTTTTTGGTTGAGCCATCGCCCGTGGTAGAGACGATCGTGGAGAGAGAGAGAAGGATGGGCACATTTGGGAGGTAGTCAATAGCCGTATCTCGCTTTGGGGGGGGTTGGCAGTACAGTGCTGAAGAGTTGGCGCGCGTCGAGCATGGCATGGCACGGCATTCGAAGAGAACAAACCACGAGATCGTACTGAGGTGAACGAAATTGTCTCCGTGTTTAGCGAGGAGGACCTTCGTACAATTAGAACGATCTTCATGATTCCTGAGGAGTTCGAGCTGCTCCTCCCTGGTCCTGGCATGAGGTCTTGCTCTTCTTTCCCTCCGGATGTGTGTGTGTTTCCCTACGATGCTTTGAATGCGGGTCTCTGACTTCCCCTACACCCGTTCGTGAGGGAAGGGCTGCGGTGGTTTGGCGTGGGCCCGATTCAACTAATGTCGAATATGTGGAGACACGTAATGGGGTTCGTGCTTCACTGCCAAGCTACCAGGATTGAACCTTGCCTCAACATGCTTTGTAGATTGTACAAGATCCACCAGAAAATGAGGACGGAGTACCAATTCTACCTCAATGCTCGTAAGGGCGTCGCGCTAGTCAACAACCCCGACTCTGTGAAATCTTGGAGGTACAAGTACTTTTTGATTCGAAGTAGAGTGCCGTGGGATATCCCGACCGTTTGGAGGGACGATGTGCCGAGGAGGGCGAAAGCAGAACCGTCTCTTAGCCCGGAAGAAGATAGAATGGTGGAGATTCTCTTGGATCGGCCCACGTTGAGTTGGAGAGAGATCACAGAGGAGAGTCTCTTTGGGGGGGGGGGTCTAAGCCTGTTGAACCCTAGTACGCATTTTGTTTGTGTTTTGTCTCTACCTCTTAGCTTGTAAGAGAAGATTTTTAACACTAGATTTCTTTTGTTTGCAGGATATCCGAGCATGGACTTCAACTCCATTATGAGCAAGCATTCGTCATAGGCGCCAGGCGGGTTGATGAGAAGAAGAGGAAGCGCACGGTCGTTCGACCGCCGCCGTCTAAGGCCACTTGAAGCGAGAGCGGTGCCACACCCATCGTGGACATAGAGTTCGCGCCTGCAGTGCCAACAGCTCCCTCGGCTAGTGGTCTCCCCCTCTCTGCGGTGCTTGCAATCGAGGCTCCTCCTCTCAGTGCGGCGGCTGAGTCAATTCTGACTGACGAGCTGAAGAGGATTTTTATTCTTGACTGGCATATTCGGAGGCATGACGGCTTCTTAGCAGACTCGACGAGCTGTATGGATGTGGTTCGTCACTTGGCCACCCCCAAAGATAAGGCCGCTATAGAGCATGGGACCGTGGGTGACTCAGCTTTAGAGATCGCAAAGGCTCAGATGACGGTAAATGAATTTTTGTTTTTCTATTGCAAGATTGTCATTTCTCATTTTTGTGGGCGACTCTGTTCTTATTCTCACCCTTGAGTCCTTTCTTGCAGGCGATCTGCCACTTCAGCCACCTGCTGAGGCAAGTGGCGGAGCAAGAGAAGGAGTTGAAGGCAGCTCTCGACTAGGAGAAGGTCGAGCAGTCGCGGTCGAAGAGAGAGTCTGAAGCAGCTACTTTGCTGGCTGAATCCTAAGCTGACCAGATTGCCTTGTTAGAGGTGGCATTAGCGAAGGCGAAGGTGAGTGCCGTCTTGGAGAAGGCTGAGGCCGCTCAGGAGAGGGCAGCAGAGATGGAGAAGGCGGCTTCTGAGTGATACACGGCCGTACGGGAGGCTGTTCGAGAGGCTATGGCCGCAAAAGAAAAGAAGGTGATTGGTTTTTTGGAGAACAACATGCGGAGGGCTTACGACATGGCTTTGAAGGATGTCGACGAATGAGTTCTGGGGTTCGATCGCACGGGCTACTACATGTTTCCCGATGAGGCGAGAAGAAATGCTGAGGCGGATCTCGAAAAGGGGGAAGAGGTTGATGGAGAGGGCGGCGACGAAGAAGAATACGTGGTGGTAGACCCCGCAACGGCTTTAGAGAGTTTGCCAGAGGGAGCTGGGAGGAGTGGTCACCAGCTTGGACCCACTGAGGTGGACCCCTGATCCCCTTAGTAGTTTTTCTTTTGTTTCTAGTGTCTTTTGTTTTGTTTCTAGTAGTAGGTTTGATTGTAGTGATGCCTAATAGCGGACTGGCCACCACTTTTGTATCTCTACTATATAATGAAAATTGCTTTGATGTCTCAACATTTGTGTTCCTGGCTTAGCGTACAACTATCTGGTAGCTTTAGGCATGGCCTATTTCTAAGCGATTCATCTCTTTTGTTCCTCTCTCCAGGATAGCGAGGTGTCCCGTCTCCGCTCCGAGCTAAGCGTCTATAGGTTGGGATTTGCCCGAAATCGGGAGATGCTTTACAAGGCTGAGTTGGAGTTAAACCATCTGAGACTGATCTTAACCTGCCGTGATAAAGAGATGAGGCGGTTAGAAGAGAGAATCGATGAAGTGGCACCAGAAGGTGAGGAAGCATGCCCGTCGATGGCTGTCAGCCAGGGTTTGCAGCTTAAATTCCTTCGTCATTCCCTGTTCGAAGCGAGGTATGCAGGGGAGGAACTCAGGAAGGTGGTTCTTGAGAAAAGTATGAAGGTGACTCATCTTCGGAGAACAATTTCTGATGCCTCGCGCGGAGCTAGTTCAGCTCGACTGCCTCGGTTGAAGATAAGAGTCACCGATGATTCGCTCAAGGAGCGAGTCGTAGAGCTGGAGGCAGAGAACACTCGTTTGCGACGGTTGTCCGAAGGGGGCAACGTTAGGAGCACCTCCTGCCCTCGGGACGCGTATGCTCAGGGTAGGTCATTCCATGAGCTAGCACTTCGCTCGCCCCCAATGCGAGACGTCCCGGGGATGCACAGAGTGGCATGTCCAGTTCGTCGAGTGGAACATCCATTGGGGCCACAGTTAGAGTGGGTGCTGACGATGCCACTCGACTCATTGGCCTGGGGACGTCTGTGGAGAGTGGTCGCCAGCAGCATGGTGCTCGCCATCCCCGTTTGTCGCTCGACAGGAGCATCCCGCTCCCTAGGAGAGGCTAGAACAAAATCTTGTAATCCTGTAGTATGTCATGTAGTCTTGTTGCGGATTTCGGTTTAGTGTGAGACTTGTATCTAGAATAATACTTGTATCTTTTAACTTTGATTAAATAAAGTAAAGCAATTTTTGACGAATTTCTCTTGTACTTGGGCACGGATTTTGGGAGAGTTCTCATTTTTTGTCTGGATATGCATCTGTTCGGCGCGTGCTGGCGAACGTGGCGAACGATAGGCGAGCAACACGTGGCTCTTAAACCGTTGACTGGTCAATGATGTTTTGCCCATTTTCCATTCAAAAACACATCTGTTCAGCGCATGTGGGCGAACGTGGTGAACGATAGGCGAGCGACACCTGGCTCTTAAGCCATTGATTGGTCAACATCATTTTGCCCATTTTTGTTCAGAAACATGTCTGTTCGGCGCGTGCTGGCGAACGTGGTGAACGTGGCGAACGATAAGCAGTTGAGTTGAGCGTTGTCCGACTCTTGGGAAGATCTATTCTTGGAGGTGGGTTTAAGGATCAACTCTAGGGGAGAGTTGGGCTCCGAACTTGGTGTTTAAGATAGTCTCAACGGTAGTGGGAGCAATTCCGAATGGTGACCCGCTTCGTACCCGCTTGTGAGCAAATAGTTAAAGCAGAATCGAACCAAGTGTTGGACTCCGAACCGTCATTTAGAAAGTTTCAACCGCTGTGGGAGCAATTCTGAATGGTGAACCACCTTACTCGCTTAAGAGCAAGTAGTTGAAGCAAAATCGAACCAAGTGTTGGACTCCGAGCATGTCGTTTTTAGAATATATAAACAGTTGTGGGAGCAATTCTGAATGGTGAACCACTTCATACTCGCTTAAAAGCAAGCAGTTGAAGCAGAATCGAACCAAGTGTTGGACAACTCCAAGCATGTCGTTTTTAGTTTTGTGTGTGTCTAAGCAAGCCAACTAGGTTATTATAGATAAAAATTCCTAAGATGTAACTTGTCTTTATTAAAGATGATTTGAGTGGCTGCTTCTGAGTTGCAAGCTGCTTACATTTTGAAAGGAAAAAATAACAAGGTAGATAAAAGCAAGGGGATAAAAGCATGGAGTAGAAACTGCTCGACTCATGAGTCGCTTGAAGTTGCTTGGAGCAGTGTTATAACACCATCTTGGTACTTCATTAAGTGGTCAGCATTCCAAGTCCTCGGTATTTTCCTGCCCCCCGGGTCTTCGAGTTGATACGCGCCTGGACGAATAACTCTGGAGACCCTATACGGTCCTTCCCAATTGGGTGCTAACTTGCCCTTTTTGCTCTGAATGGGGATCGACAGCTTCCGGAGTACTAGGTCCTCCGCTTGGAGATTAGCAGGGCGGACTTTTTTGTTGTAAGATTGCATTATCCTACACCGGTAGGTCTCTTGTCGGATGGAAGCTCTTTTGCGGACCTCGTTAATGAGGTCCAAGCTGTTGCGAAGCTGGTTCGCATTCTGCTCTTCTCTGTAGGCGATCAATATGGATGAGGGTAGGTCGATTTCCAGGGGGATGATGGCTACGAAGCCATATGTGAGGTTGAAGGGAGACTCCCCTGCCAAAGTCCTCTTGGTGGTGTGATAGTTCCAAAGCACGTTGGGCAACTGTTCGACCCATAGTCCCTTGGCAGACTTATCGAGCCTCTTCTTTAGGCCTGAGAGTATCTGTCGATTGGCGTTCTCCACTTGGCCGTTGGACTGAGGATGGGATATTGAGGAGAACCGCTGCTGGATGCTGAGATCAGTGCAGAAGTTACGAAACATCGCTCTCGCAAACTGGGTTCCATTGTCGGTTATGAGGACACGGGGTACATTGAAGCGGCAAATAACGTTCTTCCAAAATAACTTCTGTACCTTGGTCTCAGTAATCGTTGCAAGGGGTTCGCCTCGATCCACTTGGAAAAGTAGTCTATCGCCACAACTAGGAAATTCAGTTGGCCTGGTGCTGGAGGGAATGGTCCGAGTAAGTCCATCCTCACATTGTGAAAGGGATGGCTCGCCAAGGAGGCGAACTGGGCTTGAGGTAGGCAACGGATCGGGGCGAATCTCTAGCAGGAGTCGCATTGGCGAATGTACTCCTCAGAGTCACTAAGTAGTGTGGGCCAGAAGTAGCCGTAATTTAAGAGTTTACGGGCGATGGATCTCGCTCCCAAGTGCGCGCCACACATACTGTCGTGGGCCTCTTTTAGGGCATAGAGTGTTTCCTCGGGGGAGGGACACCTCAGGTAGGATCGGCCGTCAATCTGAGTGTATAAGCATTTGGACATGACTCCATCAAGAAGTGTGTACCGCCCGGCTCTGGTCCTGATCCTTCTTGCCTCCTTTGGGTCTTCTGGAAGAACTCCATCTCTAAGGTACTCGAGTAAGGGCTTCATCCAATTCTCCCCAAGTATGAGGGGCATAGTATCCATTGGCTCTAAGCTGTCTTCCTCGGTACTTGGTCTGAGGAGGACCTCTATCAAGATGGTCGTTTCCAAACCCAGGAGGGAGGAGGAGGCTACCTTGGAGTGGGCATCCGCCTGTGCATTTTCCTCTCGAGGAACCCGCTAGAGTTGAACGTCTTTGAATAAAACTAGTAGCCCCTTAACCTTTGCCAAATACTTGGCCATGTGCTCGTCCCTTGCTTCGTATTCCCCTGACACTTGATTCACGACCAACTGTGAATCACTGAAGACTCTGACGCGCTTGGCTCCTGCCTTACGAGCCATACAGAGCCCCGCTATGAGGGCCTCATACTCTACCTCGTTGTTCGACGCAGGGAAGTTTAGGCGGAGGGAGTACTGCAGAACGAAAGCATCTGGGCTGGTCAAGATGACCCCCTTCCTACTTTCATCGGCGCAGGAGGATCTGTCAACATAAACAATCCAAACCAGGGGTTCGGCAGTCGACTTGCAGGAGTCGGTGATAGTGGTTTCCACAATGAATTCCGCTAGGGCTTGTGCCTTGATAGCAGTTTTGGGTTGGTAGCTGATGTCATGCACGATCAACTCTATGAACCACTTCATCAAGCATCTCGACGTCTCGGGCTTGTGGAGAACCTGCTTTAGCGGCTGGTCGGCAAGAACGACCACCGAATGAGACTGAAAGTACAGGTGGAGCTTCCTCGCCACCATGACCAACGCCAGGGCCATCTTCTCAAGCTTCGGGTAACAGAGTTCAGCATCTTAGAGGACCTTACTCACGTAGTAGATGGGCCTCTGCGTCCTGTCTTCTTCTCTTACCAAGACAGCGTGAGGGTCTGCTCCGAAGCGGCGAGGTATAGATAGAGGACCTCCCCGGGCCTTGGCTCACTCAAGAGTGGGGGATTGGCTAAATACGTCTTAAGCTGGTCGAATGACTCTTGTTGCTTTTGCCCCCATTCAAAGCATTTAGCTCCCCTGAGGGCTTTGAAGAACGGGAGGCACTTCTCCCCAGATTTGGAGAGGAAGCACCCAATCACCGCAAGGCGCCTGATGTGCCTCTATACATCTTTAACACTGGGGGGGGATGCCATTTTGAGTATGGCCTGAATTTTCTCGGGGTTGGCCTCAATACCCCTCTGGCTGACCATGAAGCCTAAGAACTTGCCGGATGAGACTCTGAACGCACACTTGTTCGGGTTCAACCTCATGTTGTGCCTCCTCAACACCCCAAAGGCTTCCTGGAGGTCGAGGACATGCTCCTGCCCTTGGATGCTCTTGACCAACATGCCGTCCACATAGACTTCCATGTTTCGGTCAATCTGGTCTCGGAAAACCCTATTGACTAGGCGCTGGTATGTTGCACCCTCATTCTTCAAACCGAACGGCATGACCCGGTAGCAGTACAGGCCTTGATCAGTCACAAATGAGATCTTCGGGATGTCTGGGGGGAACATCCGGATCTGGTTGTACCCTGAGAAGACATCCATGAAGCTAAGAAGCTCATGGCCGTAGGTCGCATCGATTGAAGCATCGATGCTCGGAAGGGGAAATGGATCCTTTGGGCACACCTTGTTGAGGTCGGTAAAGTCGATACATATCCTCCAGCTCCCATTGGCTTTTTTGAGAGCCTCTTCAGCTCGAATATATTTCTCACTCCTGAGGAGGAGCTCGGAGAAGTCCCGAGGAGGCTTCTTGGCCAGGGATGCCCTGAGATCAGGGTTGATGACATTGGATTGGAAACCAGCTGAAGCTACTGACTGATCCAGGGAGGCGATAGACCTGGCCTCCGCAGTGAACCGCTTGACATAATCCCTCAACTTCTCCCCCTTCTTTTGGCTAAGGAAGAGCAATGAGGTGCTCATCTTTTCGGAGTGGCAGCTGCTCATGAAATGTGTGAGGAAGAGTCCTTCGAACTGGTCGAAGGAGAAAATGGAGGCCGGAGCAAGCCTGGAATACCACTCCCGAGAGGGCCCTTTGAGCGTGGCCGGGAAGGTCTTGCATAGAAGGGGTTCGGAGGTATGGTGGATCATCATGAAAGTTTTGTAACTCTCAATATGATCAGCGGGGTCTGACTCCCCGGTGTAAGACTCAAAGTGTCGAGGCTTGAAGCTGTCTGGAACGGGGCTGCCATGATAGTGCAGGAGAATGGGGGCCTGCTCGGGCGAATGTTCCTCGCCCGTTCTTCATTTCTTTCAAGCTGGCCAATGCACCTCTCCATCTCGTGGAGATGGCAGTAGACCAAGTCCTCCCTTCGATCATGCCTCATTGAGCCCCGAGACTCGTCCTCACATAGAGGAGGGCTGGAGCTGCAGCGGTGATAGCTTTGAGTAGGTCGTGGACTGATAGAATGACGGTGATGGCTTGGAGCCGGCCAAGGACTGAGAGAGCGGCGACGATGGCTCGAGGCTGGCCAAGGACTGGGAGAGTGGCGCTGATGGCTCAGAGCTGGCCGAGGACTGGGAGGCTGCTGGTTGTTGTTAGGGGCGACATTGAGTGCCCGTAGGACTGCCTCCTGGAATTGTTGGAATTTTTCCCTTGTTACGGAGGCCTCCTGCTCCCGATGGGCTAGGGCTGTAGGACAGGCAGCCGGAGAGCGACTTCTTCTTCGGCAATGCTGAGGTGACTCCTTCTGCCACCTAGGGGAGTTAGACCCTCTGTGGCCTGTCCGGCAGGGTGACCGGTCCCTCTGGTGCTCCCGGTGAGGGTTCCCATCGTGGGTCCGCCTCTCGTCCAAACGGATCCGAAGATCGGGCTCGGGCTCGTTCTGCCAATTATTGGGAACTTCTTGTAGATCTCTTGGTGTTGGAAGGCTATGGGAGGCCATGGAATCTATGGAGGCATTGTGAATGGAGACATGGACCTGGTGCAGGGGTTGCTTCTGGCAACTTCGTCGAGAGGGCTCCCCAACGACCACTTGAGGCCCTAGAGGCTGCTGAACGGATTGAGGGATTGGCTGTTCGAGCTGCGGGGCCGGTTGGACGGGCGGAGGGAGACCCTCCGGAGGAGGAGGGAGAGTGGAGGTTGTTCTACAATTGGAAGCCGCAGACTTTCCCTTCTTCGGAGGCATGGCGAGGAGTGTCTTTTGTTGAGGGAGGAGAGTCGGATAGCTTTTTGAGTTCCCACAGGCGGCACCAATCTGTTGTCGATAATTTTGGTGTGGGGGCAATCAGACAAACTTGTAGGTTCGTGAGGAATCGAAGAAGTCAAACCTGACCCTTTCCACTGTTGTTGGGCTGGCTCCTAGCTGCTCCTGTTGGGCTGCACAAAGTACGAAACACCGAAATGAATCCCAGCGATGCACCCTCCGACGCTCTTGTCAATACTCAGAAAAAGAATATCAAAAGAAGCTTTAGGTAGGCAAAGAGTGATCACCTTGTAATGGTAGGAGGTAGGGGGTATTTATAGTCGCTGTGGGGATCTGCTTCGGAATAAGAACTTGGAGAACTAGGGTTAGAGAAGAGAAGATTTGGGGAAGTAACTTGATTGATTTTTATTGATATTTATCTCTTATTATAGATTCCTATTTATATGCAGTGAGACTGGCAGTTAAGCTACATGACACACTCTGAAAACACGTGCAACACGCACTACTACTAACCCGCCAACTACACATTTAAAAGAAAGTGCACAAAGCACGTAAAAAACCGGATACAGAGCTAAAGTAATACATCAACTATTTCAGCAACTCTTCATGAATGCTCTGACTCTGCAGATCACTCCGGCATCAGTCCTCCGATGTCCCTGACAGTGGGAGACGGCGGGGGACTGCGGGAGACGACAACAGGGGAGGGAGACAATGGGGGACGACGGGGGACGACGAGGGACGACGGCGGGGGAGGGAGACGGCAAGGGCGATGGTGGTGTCTCGAGTTCAAGAATGAGACGGCCGGAGAGAGATTGAGCAAGGTCGGATGTGGAAGATGGCGGGGGACAGCGGAGATAGGGTTTCGATTTGAGCGGGAGAGCGAAATTTTTTTGGGGAAAGTAATATTTTTTTGTGTGTTGATTTTTTTGGTGGGGGGAGGGAAGGAGAATGTCATAAAACTTCTCAAGCTACTCCGGCATTTTTAAAAAACACCTGGGTAGATTGGTTTTATTTTTTAACTACCGGGAGGGGGGGGAGGGGGGGAGGCAGAAGTCTACCCCGGCGTTTGTATCCAAATGTCGGAGTTTGAATGTCGAGGTAGTGTATTTTAGTTGTAGTGGATCATACAAAGTTTGTTAATTGGATTCTTGTTTGTTTTGTGCAGCCACAATTTGTAATTTTGATTAATGGCAGCCCTACCGAGTGGTTTACATCAACAATGGCCTTGTGGCAAGGTTGCATGTTGTCACCATACTTGTTTATTCTATGTTCGGAGGTGCTATCTAGGCTCTTAACACCAAAGTTTAGTGGAATGGTCTTTCCAGGTAGTGATGGAAACCACATTGGTCATCTCATGTATGCGGATGATTGTATGTTGTTTGCACGCACAAATGTAGTGGTGTGTCATGCTCTCAAAAATGCGATTGAGGTGTATTGCACAATGAGTGGACAGCGATAAATCTTATCCATACTACTCATGTTATATCATGTTTTTACTTTAATATCCATTCTCATCACATAATATCACTTACTTTAATTTTTAATTCTCATCATACATTTTACTTTATCGTTCATTCTCATAATACATCTTACTACTTTTCATTCCTAAAATACATATTACTTTACTTTTCATTCACATAATTCAAAACACATTTTTTTTGCTTTTCATTCTTATTCTCATAACACATTTTTCTTGCTTTTCATGCTCATTCTCATAACACATTTTTCTTACTTTTCATGCTCACTCTCATAACACATTTTTCTTACTTTTCATTCACATTTCACATAAATACACTTTCTTTACTTTTCATTCGCATTTAACATAACACATTTTCTTTACTTTTCATTCTTATTTCACATAACACATTTTCTTTACTTTTCATTCTCATTTCACATAAATACCCATTTTATTAATTTGTCGACCAGTGCCCACATCATCATCAAACCGAAACCGATAGCTCAGTAAATACGCGGATCGATGCCCACCAAGGGTCTTACACGTCCGTCAAGATCAAAGCCGATAGCTTGGTAATATAACACCGCACCCCAAACATAGTTTGGGTAATATAACACCGCATCCCATGCCGATAACTTGGGTAATATACTTTACTTTTTATTTCATTTCTTTTCTTCATACTTAACTCATCTCACCGATATAGTTTTATAAGTATAGCCATATAATTCCAACAACATAAATATATATAACTCCATTAATTCCATATAAATATACACGCCATTAATATCATGCATGTGAATGTACAACTCCATCTATATACGGTCATACTATAACTCTACCCATATGGTTATATAACTACTATTTGTACCTCATATTTATAAGCATAACTTTAACCATATAGGTATCGTCTATCTCCCGTAAGGTATTCATATATCCCTTTATCAAGTAAAATACACAGCTCCATATTTATAAATATAGCTTTGTCAATATTTAGTTTGTATTACTACTATAATAGTAACAGATATAATCTTATCAATACTATCTCCAATATCGCCCGTAAATATACATAAATCTCCATAGTATTATTGGTAATAAAATGACCAAGATCCACTATTTATCTTAACATCATTATCTTCACATATATACATTCATTCAGTATATATATATATATTCACATTTATATTTTTTTTCCTCCTTTCACTGCCCACACAACTGACCTCCTCGTGCAACACAGGGATCTCTGTCCCCCCCCCTCCCGATACACTTCAATCCCGCTAACCCACCATTTCACCCAGATCCAGGTGTCTTAAAAATCTACCATTAGTGGGCTGGATTAAAGATACGGTTGCGTGCATGTCCAACCAAGACTAAAGCCAAGAAGCTAGTCGAAAACATTTTCCAAGTATAACTTGGGTATAATACGCGGATCGACGCTCCATAGGAGTCTTACACATCCGAGGCTACGTCATCCTCCTGGCCCTATACCAGCGAGGAAAAAACTCCTCCCAAGTCTAGCTTGGGTATATACATATATATATATATATATATATATATATATATATATATATATATAGGAAAATCTTCCATTGTGCACCACCCTTCGTATCGACGATCTGAACTGTTAACATTGATTTAAACATCTAAATTAGTCTAAATATGTAAAATTAAATCATTTGAAATTCATTTTCCCATCCATCATGTGACTATAAAAAACAATGATTTTCAGCCATACAATTTTGTAACACTTCAATAGATGGGCAAATGAATTTCAAATGATTTGATTTTACATATTTAGACTAATTTAGATGTGTAGATCAATGTGAACAGTTCGGATCGTCGATACGAAGGCTAGAAGGCCGAGTGCACACGCCGTGTGCACTATAGGAGGTGCACAACGGAAGACTTCCCTATATATATATATATAAACTCCTCCCAAGTCCATCTTGGGTATCTTATCCCAAATATAAATTTGGGCAAATATAACTCCTGTTCCCAGGTATATCTCGGGCCTGTGGGGTCTAGCCCAAACTCCTGGGAGATTGTACGACACTGCAATATTAAAATATCTCCTTTATATTTCCGTATATAAGTATATCTCCTTTATATCTCCGTATATAAATAAATCTCATTTATATCTTCGTATATAAATATATCACAAAGCATATACATCTGTATTGCCATCTCTCCCTAATATAAAAATGTCGCCATACACACATTTATTTAACTATACATTAATCACCATACACACTCACCCAGATTCGTAATGTCATTGCTCCTTATATGATTATCATAAATCTCCATACAGTCGTATAAACATATTTCATACACATAAGCATATAAATCTTCATATAGTCTTATTCACATATTATTTCTTGTATCATATTATCACATCATAACATCACATATCATACATACACTACCTCATTTATCTCATCATATCATCATATATACATAACCACCTTTGCCCGCATATCTTACATACACCAAGCCATTAAGCACATCATATTACCATATATAAATTCAATTATCACTCGCCTATCATACATACACCATATTATTTATCACGTCATATTATCTTATATAATTCCAGTTTATCTCCTGCATATCATACGTACACCATGACATTAATCACATCATTTATCATATATAATTTCCAACTATTACCCACATGTCATACGTACACCATGTCATTTATCATGTCATATTATCACATAAAATTCCCATTTATCGTCCACATATCATACAAACACAATGCCATTTGTTTCATTATATTATTACATCATATTATCACATATCATATATACATCATGTCATTTATCTCACCATATTATCTCATCCTATTAACACACATCATACTTACACCATGCTATTTATCTTTTCATATTATCGCATCATATTATTGCATATTATTTCACCTTAATCACCTGCATATCATACATATACCAAGTCATTAATTTTGTCTTTTATTATATCTAATTCTCATTTATCAACCACAGGTCATACGTATCCCTTGCAATTTAACACATCATAATATCATTTATATAATTTCTATTTATCACCTGTATATCCGACGTGCACCATGCCCGAAATCACTTCATATTATCATATATAAACCCAATGTGTCACTAATAGCACAAAAAATTCAAAATTATACAAAGACCCATATAAGCACAATTTCAACTATCAAAATTCTGTATGTTCCATTAATTCATTACCTGGCCTTAACTATCACAATTCACACTGAATAAGTCTAAAATTTTACCACAACATAAAGTATAGCTAGTCTGACCATACTCACCTTTCAAAACGCAGAAACTCGGTATACAGCTCCTCCGCTATACGTCCGAGGTCGCTACCACCGCCTATTACCATGTTTGAATTTCAATTAGTGTTAAAAACTCCCAAATCAGTCTAAATTTACAGCTGGAAATACTTTGATTTCTCACAGGCATTTCATCGAACGCCTGGCGTGCAGTATATGCATGCACACCCTCACAATTTTTTAATTATGTTTTAAGCCTATAAATTCCTCTAAAATTATTCTAAATTGTTTCTCATAATTTACAACAATTCCTATTGCCAATCCCTCATAAATTTGAGGCATAAACTCTTTTAATTTCTAACTCAAAACCCTAACTCTTTTCAAATTTTAGTCCTACCATATCAAATAAAGAATTAATTGCTTCTAACACGAAGATAATCTCCTAATCTCCCTACTACCATATTTCTCTTGCAAAAAATTGAAAACATACAACCTTATACAATTTAAGGAAATTGTTTCTCACCTTCCAAGAAGCCAATCCGAGAAACCAACATTGGGATATTAAATAGCACTCAGCCGTCAACAAAAATCCTAAAAAATCCGAGCATGAAGTGGTTTTGATCGGGTGAATTTGCAAACCAAAGGGTTGGGGTTCGTTGGGTTTCGGTTTCGGTCGGTAGAAGAGAAGAAGAGAAGAACTGAAGGGGGTGGCAATCGTGTAAATATGTAGGGTTTAAATAGTAAAAGGGTTAGGTTTATGGGCTTAGACCAAAAATCTAATAAAAATATATCATTTCAAGGGTAATTTTCAACCCCGAACTCCAAAATTAATCCTTATAAAGTAGAATAAACCAATTAATATATGAAATTATACTCAAAATCATAGATAAACTAAAATTAAGATATAAAAATCAATATTTAAGGATTTTTAAAAAGATGGGTGTTACAATAATAATCAACTAGAGAAGATTACGAGTTACAGATTCACTCAATACAAGAAATTAAACTTACTCACCAACAATTATCTCTCAAGCCTCTCGTTGCAATGAAGAAAATATCAATTAAGTACTTGACCTCTCCTATTGGAGGCCATAACAATAAATAGAAGAAGAATAGAGAGAACCCTATATTAGTCTTGATATCTCAGTCATCCGATATATTCTATAGAAGAAGTCACTGAATAGGCCATCGTGCGGTCTGACTTGGAGTTGAAGATTTAGCCAAAATGATCACCAAGACATAAGCCTAAAATATTGCTGCAGTCGCGATCATTCGATTGCACCCAAGTGCGGTCAACCACACCTGAATAGCGTCCAAACCCGAGGGGTGTACAGTTGGCTGCACAGTCAACTGTACAGGCCTCTGTTCATGCTTCTGCTGCCTTGTTTTCTACTTCGTCTCTCTTCGAAGCTTTGACCTTCATGCTTCATCGAATCTTTTTTTAATTGAACAACGAGCATACACAACATAATCCTAACAACCTCCACCTTCGATTGCATACGAGCGCTATAAATATGATGTGATTCATCATCTCTAAACTCTACTAAACTCCACTTTCGAACATATTTATAATGATAGTTTCTTCAGCTAGTTGAACAAATCTTCTACCTAATCTCACTGATCGGTATACCCCCTCAAGGGCACACCTCAGTAGGCATTAACTGGAGTTGACAACCCCGCACGAACTCCACCTACCCCGAGGCATTCTCTACCTCTCGACGATATTCGAACGTCGTGGTTTCGAGTTGGTGATGTTAGTTGCAGCAGACTAGATAAACTTGCGGGAATATCGAAAAAAGAAGCAACATCTGCGTAGGTATTTTGGATCCCCCTGTAACACCCTACAAAATTGAGTAATAATAATTTTTTCCTCATGTGTTACGCACATATATTTTGTACCGTTACGAGTAATATTCGTAACATATTTTATATAAATGTCATATGTATCTTATATTCTGATTATTTATATGTTTTCCATTTTCTCAAAACTCATTTCAATCCTATTTTTAGCCAACTCTAATATTTATTTTAATCTTTGTGTTTTACGTACATTGCACGTGCTTTCAATCCACGTGTCGATTATGTATATTTTCCATTATGTGAAATATCCGTAACATTATTGTTCAACGTATTTTGTATTTTGATTGTTTTCCTCCCAAATTAATTTTTAATATTTTTATACATGCATTGCACGTGCAAATTTCAAGAAATTTTAATCCAAAAAGAATTTCCTAGGAATGATATCTATTCTCATTTTTATCTAAGTTATTATTTTGATTTTTAATCCATAGACCTAAAATATCTTTTCATGCCCACTAGAAATTCATTAAAAAGAAGAAGCCCATTAATTTATTCTACTTTAAATACACACTTTTAAATCATACACGTGTCATGTAACAAATATATACATTTAGGCCAAAAACAAATAATTAAACAAGTGAATGAGAAGTGTGCACATGAGGGAAATCCAAGGATTGGCCAATTCATGAAGGAGATGAAGGGGTGGGGGTTTGTGGTTTTGGTTTTATGAGTGGATATTTATTCATGATAAGGGATATTTATTTTGGGTAGTGGGTGTCTCTTCATTCATCCATTTAGCCCTATAAATACCACCTCTTGTTGACGAGCAAATGAACACTAGAATCAAAATAAAAGAAAAAAAAAAGAAAGAAAAGAAAGAGAGAAAAGAAAGCGAGTGCTTGGATTTCTTCAAGAAGGAGGGCTTGAGCTTTGCTTTGCAAGGAGAAGAAGGCTACCATCTTGTTGGAGCTATGAGCAAAATCCAAGGAGTTTTCTTCCATTTTTCTTTCTTCAATTAAGGTGATTAACTTCTTGAACTGTCAACAATTTAGTATCATGCATGCGTAAGAAAATTGATATTTAAAATTATTTATACATATGATTAGTGGATAATTTGTGATGATGATATTTAAATGAAATGCATGCTAATTAAAAGATTGTTATCTAGATAAGTTGAAGTGATGTTGTTTGGCTGCATAGTTATACATTATATGAATTTGATATAAATTTGTACAAAAAGTTGCTAATTCATGCAAAGAAATTTGTAGTTTTTAATATTAGCTGCACTTCAGAAAATCATGTTTAATAAAATAGTTGGAATCTAGAACTAAAACTTTTTTGGGATCATATTGTATGTGTCAAGAACATTCCTTTAAAATTTCATAAGATTTGGAGGTATTTTACTATTTTAATCAAATCTAAACTCAGAACTGGTTAGTAGTTGAATGGTTGCTGGAAATCTGTACACATTTTAGTTTTTGGTCAATTCAACATTGTTAATGAAATAATTTGAGGAAAGTCAGAACTAAGAAAATGTGGTAGACTCTTTAACCTTTCTGAAAAATCTACGAAATAATTTTTTTTTACAAAGAATTGAATTTATAATGAATTTTACAAGACTGAACAAGTGGCAGTATTTCAATATTTTGACACTACAGTAGATTTCGAAAAATTCAGGGCTATAGATACAATATTTTGGAGAAACTTATAACTAAGAAATTGTAGTAGACTTGTATACCTTTATTTTTATCTAAAGAAACGCAAAGTTTCATGAAGTATATAATTTTCTATGATTTTTACAAGAAGCATGAACTGCAGTTTTCTGGTTTTGAACTTACTGTTTTGCAAATGAACTTAGATGAAATAATTGAGGATGATTGTAAGTGTTTTTAACTACAAAGTTATAGTTAAATCTTTTATGAAAATAATGAATCTATCTTTTGAATAGAATTGAGATTTATGATTGAAACATGGATCAGTATGAAAGGGGTTTTATTGATCAAAATGAACTTTGTATTTGAAATATATTCTTGAAGAATAGATATATGTGAAATAGAGTTTTTGTTAATCAAAGGGACTTGGTAATGAATTGTTGGTTGTGTGTTCAACCAGGAAGTGTTTACTTCATGATTAGTAAATGATAATGAATGAAAGAATTTGAATGAAATATGAATACATGAAAATGAGAAAATGAATTATAAGGGTATGCGTACCCCAATTGTTAAAGAAAGATGTTAGTCTAGAGGCTAGGGGAGACCCTAGTAACCGGCATTTTAAATAAAGAAAATTGAGAATTAACCAGTGTGGGTTAAGTATCTCTCGTGTTGATTTAAAGTCTGGTAGGGTAAGCTAGCTCTAGGTTATGATGACTTCAAACAAAAACTTAAGGACAGGCACTAAGGAGAGATGTGATGAAGTATGGGAAAATATGAGTATGAGGGTCTAAATAGCGCGGTGGGAGGTATCTCCAGAATTACCGGAGTTGAGGCTCGTGGTGAGGGGTATTACTCCAGAATTACTGGGATCAAGGCGACGCTCGCGGGGTGTTTGATGAGGTACCGATGACAGCGCGGTGTGAGTTTCGTCTCCAGAATTATCAGGATGTTATGACTGATAATCACTCGTGATGGGAGAATGACTCTCAAGAATTACCAGGGTCATAGCTCGCAGTGTGGGTATTCGCCTCCAGAATTACTGGGTGTGAGGCAGTGTGTCCAAAATCACTTGAAGTGGGAGTGCGATACTCAAGAATTAACGGGGTGGTATTAGATACTCACAGAATATCTAAAATATACATTACTCACCGTTGTAGTGATTCAAGGCAAGAGATTAAACCCTTTAATGTGGAGTGCATAGGTATTTGCTCTCGGACCTATGTAGGATGGGGTGCATAGAATCCAAACAAGTATGCATTAGTGTCATTGTAGTATAACATCTGCATTAGGCATTAAATCATATCATATACTGACATGTTTAGGATAGTCACTTTTTACACTTTTAAATGCATTCAAGTTTGTATTTGCTAAAGTAAGAGATTTCGTTATAATACAGCATAGAGAGGATCACTGTTTATAACATTGCGTCGGTTGTAAGCAACTAACGTGCCCACATCTTCAGTGCAGGGATTGATTGGATTGGCAAGGACTTAAAGATGGTTGATGATAAAGATTATATTCTGGATTAAAGCTGCTGATATTAAAGTTGTATTTCATGTTGTATTTTATTTAACTTCCATTGTGTAACTCTGTAATAAACATGTGTAATAAAAAGTTTTAATTTTCTTGTAAAATTGTACGAAATGAAATAAAAGATCCTGTTGCACTACGAATTACTTGTAAATGAAATTCGGGGTGTTACAGAGTGGTATAGAGCCGACTTCAATAAGTAGTACGAAATTACAAGGACGACACATTAGGGTAGACATTAGAAGTGTGAGTTCAGTTTATAGAGATTTAAATGTAAGTTGATTTACATTTGTGTTGCTCTATACACTGATGTCCTCTCCTCCCTTTTCCTATTGGATGGCTCGAGTCGTGAATGAAGTAGTTATTGAACTTGCGTTCATGATACTCCCCTTGTATACAATTGATGTGATATTGTATGTGAGCATGTTTTCACTTGGTATCAGAATGGCGCAGTGGAAGCGTGGTGGGTTGGAACCTACATTCCTGATGCCTTACACGAGGACACACTTCCCTCTTTAAAATTTTCTTCGTGGATTTTCATCGTAATACTTTTTCATCCTAAACAAAAAACAAAAAAATAAAAATAAAGAAAATAAAGAAAAAAATATTTTATAATATTATTAATTCACTTTGGTATTTATTATTTCAATTACAACCCTTAATCTTAATCTTTTAAGTTTGACTTACTCGTTTTCTTTCTGATGTTTCTTTTATGAGCTTTCACGTTACCTATTATTCTTACATATTCTATTAAGTTTTGAACTACTACTTATTAAATTATTATTAAGACTATCATTTTCCTTGTTACTATTTCTATTAGATTTTTAAATTTCAATTTTGTATGTTAAAAAATACTTTGATTTCACGATACTATATTTTTCCATTATTTTACCTTGTCTTATTCATTTCAGTATATTTTTACAAGATTGTGATGTTTTAGATATGACATATTTCTACACATTATAAATCCTCTTCCAACTATTTTTGTGATATAGCTTATATTCGATATATATCCTTTTATCTGACTATTTTATCATTGTAATTTTCTACTCTTACTATCTCAACTATTACTTCTATATTCATATCACCAATTTCAAAAAATTAACTTCTATTTTCATACTTATTAATCTTCCATATCTAAGTACATATAGAAGATTACATCTTCCCATCTTCTGTTTTGGTGCAATCTGATGTCGAGAGGGCAAATATGCAACTGGACATCAATGGAGGCAAATTATAACTGGACGTCGGGGAGGCAAAGTCTGCAACCGAAAGTTCAAAAGGCAAACTGCCATCGGATGTCGTAGAGGCAATTCTGCAACTTAAGATTGAGGAGGCAAGCCTGCAGTTGGATTACCAACGAGGCGAACCTACAACAGAAGAAAATTTTCTACTTTGATAACCCCTAATTTGTTTTCTATAATATTTTACTTACCACTAATCCATTTATGTACTAGTTTATACTATTTTATAATATTTTACAACTTAACATTAAATTAATTATCTTATTATTTATATTGTTGTTTACGATTCCTAATTTATTTCTATATAATTAGTTTTTGTATGGTTTCAATAGTATGTTATTACTTTTCTACTATGATGTCTTGTTTACTTCTACAGCCCATTTATAATTTTCATATCAAAATACTGTTTGTTTCACCCTATAATTTTTACACCTATGTACGCATATAATTCTGTATACTGGTTTTCCTTGCTCTACTTGCCAATTTGAAAGTATTTTAATATATACCAAGTGGTATTCTATATCATTAAAATCGTATATATAATTATTGTATTTACTTTACAAATTATTTTATGATATTAACTTGTTATACATAATTATTTTATATTGTCTATACTTTTAACTAAATTTCATGCTCATAAATTTTTTCAAACCTTTTTATCTTGAATTGATAGTTCAATTTTTATCTCGTAATATATGGTACTAGTTCAGTTTGCGATTTTAATCATTCTACCGCTTATTATTTTGATAAATTTTGATTACTAAGTCTATTAATAATTTATTAAAATATCTATTGACTATGTTTCTCTTTATTTTTTCAAATTGCTTCATTTTTCCAAACTCTTTCACAATTAATGACTTAATTTATACTTTCCTTTTATATAATACTTTATCAAATATTATTTTTGTATGAAAGTTCTTTCAATCTATCATATTCTTTATGGTCACATTTATTTTCTTATACTATTTTCCTAGTTTTTTTATTTCGTTCTTATAAATTTCATATACTCATAGTTTTCTTATATAGGTTTACCTTGTCTTCCACAGTTAATAACTACTTTCTTTTTGGTATTGATAGTTTTTCCATGTAAAATAATTATATTTTTCTTTGGTGTGTACAAAATAGAACTTTTTCCCTAGTAAGTTCTGATGATAGAACTGTTCGGGGGGGGGGGGGGGGGGGGGGCTAATACCCCGCAAAATTGAGTAATGGGTAATGATAATTTTGCACTCGTGTGTTACGCACATATATTTTGTACCATTACGAGTAAGATTCGTAACATATTTTATAAAAATGTCATATGTATCTTATATTCTGATTATTTATATGTTTTCCGTTTTCTCAAAACTCATTTCAATCCTATTTTTAGCCAACTCAAACATTTATTTTAATATTTTTGTTTTACGTACATTGCACGTGCTTTTAATACACGTGTCGATTATGTATATTTTTCATTACGTGATATATCTGTAACATTATTGTTCTAATTATTTTGTATTTTGACTGTTTTCCTCCCAAATTAATTTTCAATATTTTTATACGTGCATTGCACGTGCAAATTTCAAGAAATTTTAATCCAAAAAGAATTTCCTAAGAAGGATATCTATTTTCATTTTTTTCCAAGTTATTATTTTGATTTTTAATTCATAGGCCTAAAGTCTCTTTTCAAGCCTACTAGAAATTCATTAAAAAAAAGAAGCCCATTAATTTATTCTACTTTAAATAAACACTTTCAAATCCTACACTTGTCATGTAACAAATATATACATTTAGGCTATAAACAAATAATAAACAAGTGAATCAGAAGTGTGCATATGTGGGAAATCCAAGAGTTGGCCAATTCATTAAGAAGATGAAGGGGTGGGGGTCTGTGGTTTTGATTTTATGAGTGGATATTTATTCATGATAATGGATATTTATTTTGGGTAGCGGGTGTCTCTTAATTCACCCATTTAGCCCTATAAATACCACCTCTTGTTGATGAACAAATGCACACCAGAATCAAAACAAAAGAGAAGAAAAGAAAGAAAAGAAAGAGAGGAAAGAAAGAGAGTGCTTGGATTTCTTCAAGAATGAGGGCTTGAGCTTTGCTTTGATAGGAGAAGAATGCTAGCATCTTGTTGGAGCTATGAGCAACATCCAATGAGTCTTCTTTCATTTTTCTTTCTTCAATTAAGGTGAGTGACTTCTTGAACTTTCTAAAATTTAGTATCAAGCATGTGTAGGAAAATTGATATTTAAAATTGTTTATACATATGAGTAGTGGTTAATTGGTGATGATAATATTTAAATGAAATGCATGCTAATTAAAAGATTGTTATCTAGATAAGTTGAAGTCATGTTGTCTGGGTGCATAGTTATACATTATATGAATTTGATATAAATTTGTACACAAAGTTGCTAATTCATGCAAAGAAATTTGTAGTTTTTAATATTAGCTGCACTTCAGAAAATCATGTTTAATAAAATAGTTGGAATCTAGAACTAAAACATTTTTGGGAAAATATTGTATGTGTCAGGAACATCCCTTTAAAATTTTATAAGATTTGTAGGTCTTTTACTATTTCAATAAAATCTAAACTCAGAACGGGTCAGTAGTTGACTGGTTGCGGGAAATCTGTACACATATTGGTTTTTGGTCAATTCAACATTGTTAATGAAATAATTTGAGAAAAGTCAGAACTAAGAAATTGTAGTAGACTCTTTAACCTTTCTGAAAAGTCTAAGAAATAATTTTTTTACAACGAATTGTATTTACAATGAATTTGACAAGACTGAACAAGTTGCAGTATTTCAATATTTTGACACTATTGTGGATTTCGAAGAATTTAGGGCGATAGATACAATATTTTAGAGAAACATATAACTAAAAAATTGTAGTAGACTCGTATAACTTTATTTTGATCTAAAGAACGCAAAGTTTCATGAAGTATACAATTTTCTATGATTTTTACAAGAAGCATGAACTGTAGTCTGGTTTGGAACTTACTGTTTTGCAATTGAATTTAGATGAAATAATTGAGGATGATTGTAAGTGTTTTTAACTACAAAGTTATAGTTGAATCTTTTATGAAAATAATGAATCTATCTTTTGAATAGAATTGAGATTTATAATTGAAATATGGATGAGTATGAAAGGGGTTTTATTGATCAAAATGAACTTTGTATTTGAAATATATTCTTGAAGAATAGATATATGTGAAAATGAGTTTTTGTTAATCAAAGGGACTCAGTAATGAATTGTTGGTTGTGTGATCAAGAAGGAAGTGTTTACTTCATGATTAGTAAATGAGAATGAATGAAAGAATTTGAATGAAATATGATTACATGAAAATGAGAATATGAATTATAAGGGTATGCGTACCCCAATTGTTAATGAAAGATGTTAGTCTAGAGGCTAGGCGAAACCCTAGTAACCGGCATTATAAATAAAGAAAATTGAGAAATAACCAGTGTAGGTTAAGTATCTCTTGAGAAGTAGCCAGTTTGGGCTAACTCTCTCTCGTGTTGATTTAAAGTCCGGTAGGGTAAGCTAGCTCTAGGTTATGATGACTTCAAACTAAAACTTAAGGACAGGCACTAAGGGGAGATATGATGAAGTACGGGCAAACATGAGTATGATGGTCTAGATAGCGCGGTGGGAGGTATCTCCAGAATTACCGGGGTTGAGACTCGCAGTGGGGGATATTACTCCAAATTTACTGGGATCAAGGCAACGCTCGTGGGGTATTTATGTGATGAGGTGCCGATGACAGCGCGGTGTGGGTTTCATCTCCAAAATTATTCTGGTGTTCCGCATGATGGCCGGTAATCACTCGTAATGGGAGAACGACTCTCACGAATTACTGGGGTCATAGCTCACGGTATGCGTATTCGCCTCCAAAATTATTAGGTGTGAGGCAGTGTGTCCAAAATAACTTAAAGTGTGAGTGTGATACTCAAGAATTATCGGGGTGGTACTAGATACTCACAGAATATCTAAAACATACATTAGCCATCGTAGTAGAAATTCATGGCATGGGATTAAACCCTTTAATGTGGATTACGTAGGTGCTTGCCCTCGGACCTATGTAGGATGGAGTGCATAGAATCCGAACAAGTATGCATTAGTGTCATTGTAGTATAACATCTGCGTTAGGCATTAAGTCATATCATACACTGACATGTTTAGGATAGTCACTCTTTACACTTTTATATGCATTCAAGTTTGTATTTGCTAAATTAAGAGATTTCGTTATAATACATCATATAAAGGATAGCTGTTTATAACATTGCGTTGGTTGTAAGCAACTGACGTGCCCACAGATTTTCAGTGCAAGGCTTGATTGGATTGGCAAGGACTTAAAGACGGTTGATGATAAAGATTATATGCATGATTAAAGCTACTGATATTATAGTTGTATTTCATGTTGTATTTTATTTCACTTTCGTTGTGTAACTCTGTAATAAACAATGTGTAATAAAAAATTTTAATTTACTTGAAAAATTGTACGAAATGAAGTAAAAGATCCTGTTGTTCTACGAATTACATGTAAATGGAATTCGGGGTGTTACACCCCCATAGCCTGCAGAGATTGTGTTAACTTGGCCCAACAACTCTCATACCTATAATCACCTTACGAAGACCATGAAAAACAGACAGAACTCCACATCAAGCTGTGTACCTACAATCGCGTGCTTCAAGAGTTTCCAAGGAAATCAAATTTCGTTTCAGCATAGAGTTTGCAAGACTTCCCTTATAATGTACTCCTTCCACATTGAATTGCCAACTCAATTGTTCCCTCACCTACTACTTCACAAATCTCTCCAATTTGTGTTCTTACACAATGTCCTGTAGTAGACTTATAAGTAGAAAACAACTTCCTCTTAGAGCAAATATGAGTAGAACTTCCAGAGTCAAGAAACTAACCAGAATCCACTTCTAAAGAATTTGAAACAAGAATACATAAATCACCAGATTCAGAAGGGAAAACCACATTTGTGGTAGAATTGTCATCCTTGACGTTGTTCTGCTTCTGTAATTTCCAATAGTCTTTCTTGATATGTCATGACCTCTTGCAATATTGACAACTGATCGAATCCTTTTGCAATGCACTTTGACTTTTAATTGAAGGACCTTCCACTGTTGGATAGCCTGTGAGAGTAAACGATGATTTCTAGTCTCATTCCTAAGTTGATTTTCCTTCAAGGTTTTGATTACATTATCGACCGTAATACTCTCCTTGAGAGATTTACCGTGTAGCATGGTAGTGATCAAATGCTCGTACGAATCCGGCAGTGAATATACCAAGTCGAAACCTTTATCTTCTTCACTCACATCTGTGTTTATCGCCTTGAGTTCAGATAACACCTTGTTGACCTCTGTAATGTGATCTTGGAGATCGGTACCTTCCTTCATTGATGAATGAAATAACTTAATCTTCAAATGCATCCGATTTAATAACGACAAACTAGAATAGTCAGCTATGAGTTTTTCCCACAAACTCGCCATGCTAGTTTCTTCAATAAATTTTCACTTGACCTCGTCCGCCAATGATAATCGGATTAGACTTATGGCTCTTTCTTAAATATCATCTCAAACATCCTCCTTCATATCGGATGGCTTTTTCTTCTTCTTGATGGCTAACTGTAGACGATCTTGAAGTAGGACATCATACATGTCTACTTTTCAAAGATTGAGGTTGATTTTTGCATTAAACTACTTGATCTTCGAAAAACCGTGACCTGCCATCTTCACCAAGGAACTCGACAACCTGGAGCTCTGATACCACTTTGTTGGGGTGTTGTGATAGGGAGAGGAATCTCACCACAACTCTCGTTGAAAAATTTCATTGAATACCAGTGGTGCGGCGGAACTAATTAAAGCAATGAGGATGACAAGGTAGATGAGACGAATCAATCGAATAACCAAACAAGTAGTTCCACCAATCCAACACAAGCACATGATTATTTATCCTGGTTAACTTTCGCTTAATCCCGAAAAAAAATAGGGATATATAAAATTTAACTAGAGAAGATTACAAGGAGTTACAGATTTACTCAATACAAGGAATTAAACTCACTCTCCAAGAACTATCTCTCAAGTCTCTTTTTGCAATGAAGAAAATATCAATGATGTAACACCCCAAATTTCAAAATACAACTGAATTCGAAGTTCCACAGGATCTTTACACTTCTTTCGTACAATTTTACAAGGAAATAAAAATATTTCTTTCATCAGAGTTACATTACACTTGTACATTGTCACAGCAGAAGCAATTTTACAATAATTTACATGAAACAACATTTAAATCAATCTTGCACAGCATGTATACTTCAATTTGTCAAGCATCTTTACCCTGCATATAAAATTGTGGGCGCGTCAGTTCATTCAACTGACGAAATATTATACACGGCCATCCTCTCTATGCCGGGAACAGTATAACGATTCTCAATACTTAGCAAACCACAAACTTGTCACAAACAAAGTTAAAAGGGACTATCCTATTGATGTCGTGTTGTGAATGTGCGCTTAGTCCTTAATGCAATTATTTATATTATATGACACTAATGCGCACTTGTTCAGAGTCTATGCAGCCCATACTACATAGGTCCGAGGGCAAGCCCTTAATCGTTCTTCAACTTGTAGGGTTCAATCCCTCGCCATGACTTAATTTACTACTGTAACTGCGGTAAGTATCCTATATGTTTTCCGACCTACGAACTCATGTCTAGGCGTCCTAGAGAGAATCCCAACGCACTGTCACATGTCTCATCATGCAGGCATCCTGTGGTAATTCAGCTCCTACCATAGACATGACACCACCTGCAGTCGTCAAACACCCCACGAGCATCGCCACCGGGACGGTACTCTGGAGCAGTATCCACGCCCCATCATGACGCATCATGGGATATCCTGTGAATACTCTCACGCCGCCAATCCAATGGCCCTCATACTCAATATTTTTCTTTTACTTTCATCACATCTTCACTATGTATCTAATCCTTAGTTTAATTGAATCATGAATAAAATCAAACCCTTAGAGTATAGCACTCCCACTGTACCGGTCTTATTCATTTAATTCACATGACCCAAACCTTGGTCTTCTCATTTCAAATATCCTTTTCACATTTCTTTTATTGCGGGTATAAGGCTTGGCTATACCCTAAATCTCAATTTCAACTCATAATTACAATATCGAGCTTTTCATACTCATATGGTCTTTTTATGATTAATCACAATTCATGTTTCATAAGAATAGCATTCATGTATTCACATCTTTCATAACTCATCACAATCAATAATTCAACTTCACGTGCAATTTATGTGTAAGAATAAATTTCAACTAGTAGTAATCAATAATTCATGTATTCCACAAATCTATTATTCTCATTTCAAGATCATACTACAAGCACAAGTTAGGAGTCCAATTAATTACACCAATCACACTTCCAAAAATTCCCCATTTCTAATTTTTCATCTTTATAACTCAAAAATCTCATTTATTTTTCCTTTATTTAAAAAGGCAATTTGATTTCAAAAAAAGAAGTCCTTTCTTGGAAAAACCCCAATTTCTTACTCACACTTTATCAAAAGTTAAAATAAAATTTTCTTATAAAGTTCTAATAATTTTCAGTAATTAATCTGTATTTTTTCCAATTTTTATTCTATTTTTAAAACTCAATTAATCAAAAAATCCACACAAAAAAACATTTTTTTTAAACTCAAACCCCCATCCGGATTCGAACCCACAACCAGCGGTGAAACAGACAGCACACAAGACCAACGTGCCAAAGCCACCGAACAATATAACTAGGGGTTATAATCCCTAAGTATCGACTCTCGGCTATTTGGGTTTTTAACAGAAAAATAAAAACAAAGCCACAGTATCGAACCCGAGACCTCCTCCTACTGTAGCAGCCAAAGCTCTACCGACCAGTTGGTCTAAGTGGCCAATTCGTTTTGATATTAATTAATTTGGGTTTTGGTTTTGCTCTCTGTTCATAGTTATAATACATGAAGTCTCAAAACAAAAATGTCTCTTTTTCTCCTCTTTTGAAAACAAAATTTTCCAGAATTAAAATACATTCAATTCTACAGTAACCAGTATTTTTATGAATATTTTTAACCCTTTAAAAACATATATTTTAGCCTTAGTTTGTATTCCATGATCATAATTTTTGACATTCGAGAACTAAAGCATACTTCTTCATAATTAAAGATAGGTTTCCACAAAAAAATCACTACATTAATGTTCTCTTACTTATTGACAACTATGATGTTTTTAGAACACAAAAATCATCTTTCTTGATAAATAAAACTTATATTTTTATCCACTAATTTACACATGATGCATTCAATCATTTGTTTGCAAAATACATTCTCTTTCATATATTCTAACAATCATATGGCACACAAAAATGGATAATTCTACTACAAAAATCAACAATTATCTCTTAGTAAATCATCCCATCAATTCATCGCTAAAATACCATTCTACTTTAATGCTTTAATTAACAAATATGGTTCCAATCTCTTACTAGTTAATTCACATACTTGCATTTAAAACATACCTAGCATGCATTCTAATATTAGAAACAATGAGAAACACTCACTTTCACCGATGATTAATAAATCTAGCAACCAAATTAACACACCTCTACTAGTTTATCGATTTTCCTCTAATTAGGCAAACATGGATTTCATTTCAACTAGTTGCTTTTTAATAACAATTCAACTCATTCCTAACATGATTTCTACTTTTGAAGTCATGAGAAACACCCACCTCTTTGGAGAAAAGTCAATTAAAATCTCCTAGAGTCCCCCTAGAATGCGAGAGAGTAGCTTTCTCCTCCTAGATTGTGATGCAAAAGGACATTCTTCTTGCTTTCTTGCCAAAACCGAGAGCTCCTTTGTGGGGAAAGATGGGCCGGCCTCCAATGTAGGGACACACACACACTCACACTCTAATATATTTCTCCTATATAATTTTCTTTCTTTCAATAATTTCTTAGTGTAGAATACAAGTAGGTAGGGAGTATTTATACTAGTTCTAGGATGGATTGGAGGGCTAGGATTTCATTAGATGGTTAAAGATGGATGGCTAGGATAGGAGGGGAAGTTGTAGCAACCACCCACACTCAAAAAAACTACCCATGCACACACACACCCACTCCCCATCATCCCATGCACAATCCGGCCTCCACATGGTGTGCATTGCACATTACGTGCATGCACGTGCCCCCTAGTACCCCCCCATTTGAAGTTTGTACAATTTTAATTAATCAATTGCTCACAATTTATATCTACATGACAAGTGTGATAATTTAAATGATTAATTAAATTTGTGGGCTTCACAAATAGTGGGCTTAGACTTGTAGGCCAAAATAATAAAATAATAAATTATTAAAGTAGGCTCAAACTAAGAAAATAATGTTTTAGGCTTTACAAAATAGGCTTTTAGAAAAATAAAGAAAAAAAATTAATTGTTCATACTACCAAAAGAAATTTTATATATAAAAATAAATAAATAAATATACATACGAAATTTGCACGTGCACAACACGTGAAAATCAACATTTTATTAAAATGAAAGTTTAGGGTATTACAAATGAAGTACTTGACCTCTCGTATTGGAGGCCATAATAATAAATAGAAGAATAATAGAGAGAACCCTAGGTTAGTCTTGATATCTCAGTCGTCTGATATATCATGTAGAAGAAGTCACTTAATATGAGTCATACGATCTAACTTTGAGTTGAAGATTGTGCCGAAACGATCACCAAGACCAAGGCCCCAAATATTGCTGTAGCCACGATCGGTGACTGCACCTAAGTGTGGTCGAAAGCACCTCAATAGTGTCCAAACCCGAGGGGTGTACAGTCGATTGTGCATGCCTTTGTTCATGCTTCTTTGCTGCGCTTTTTTCTACTTCGTCTCTCTTCGACGCTTTGACCTATATGCTTCATCGACATTTTTTCTAATTGAACAAGGCGTACACAAGATATTCCTAATAGGAGGTCCATTGGGGCCGGCGTCTGTTATTGCAGTGGAGACAGGCCCGGCCCAAGGACCAAGCAACTAAAGCCCTTACTTTAGGCCTCCAATTTTTCTCCTTATTTTAGGCCTCCAATTTTTCTTTTTTATTCTACTGACTCCCGCCTATTCACCTTCCTTAGTTGTTTATCTCTCTTTGGTTTCCAAAAATGACTCCTTGATTTCCGAAAGGCCTCGTACTAAATTTCAATTATAATCCCCCAAATCCCAATCCAGCCAGTGCAGCCACATCTCACATCTCTCTGATCTCTCTCTCCGAAATTCTCTCTATCTCCGATCGCCTGTAGCCTCGCAGCCTCCCTCAACGACTCCACTTCCCTCGCCCAGTCAGTGCCACCGTGGCTCCGCCTTGCTTCCCCGCTCCGCTTGAGTGGTCGAGTGCAGCCAGTAAGGCCCACAAGTCCGATCGCTTTAAGCAGAGAAATGGGAAGGACGCATTAAGCAGAGAAAACAAGAAAACCAGTTAAAGCTTGAAGCTAAGCTTCATGAAATTGAAGTAATTCTCTCTCTCTCAAAAAAAAGTTAAAAAGTTACAAAGATGCACAAATTGCCACCTCTTTAACAACCTGACTGGTTATTTCCGAGCAGGAGGTTTGGTGTGGAGGCTCTGAAACAATGGAGGAAATTCTAGCCCGAATGCAACAAAGGAGGAAGCTGCTGTCAAGCGTGAACGAGCCAAGGCCTATGCATTCTCACATCAGGTTCGGAATTAATCGACATTCATAGTTATTGGAAGGGGGAAAACCCTTTTCTGGACACCTCTGATTGTGATTTTTCATTCAGTTTTTTGACTTTCTTCATGTGAAGGCCTAATTCAACACAAAATTATTCTCGCGGATCAAACTCTAAATCTAGAAGTTCAATGATTCTTGCAGCAAACTTTACTTTCAGTCGTGGTTGTTGTGATAATAAATCTTCTTTTCACATTCATTTTAGCCTGCTAATTCCTCATGTCATGGATCTAAGGTTGTAACTCTTTAAAAGTTGCTCTAATAATCATCAGTTGCAAAGAGGTTATTTTACAATTTGGTAAGCCCTTCTAAAATGCTGAAACTATTGAGCATCTCCATTTCTAATCGAAAAGCTGCCATAGCTTTCTCTTGCAAACAAACCAATGCTTTGAACCCATCCTTTCTCCTTCCATCCTCTGCTGCATTAGGTAGCAAAAACGTAGGCTCCGGACTCCCGAGAATTTTCCATGTAAGTGGGAGAACAACCTTTGGACTTCCCCAACCGAAGTTGACTTCAGAGTGACCCGAGTGCCTCCAATCAGTGAAGCCGCTGACCCACCTCCCTGCTGTGATTCCCTTCGTGTAATGTAGCTCTTGGAAGTCGATGTAAGACCTCACATACTCATCAACAATGTTATGCTTGCTCTTTTTGATTAGTTCAGCTATCTCCCAAACTGGTTTCTTTAGAAGTTCACATGAAGTTAGCTTCACGTACACAGGAACACATACATTTCCCCAGTACCCGTCCTGGAGTGCGGGGTTGAGTAGCTTCGCTATGTTCATCCCTGGTTGAGTAGCTCCCCAGTACCAGTCGGCCTCATTTTGGAGTTCGCTTTAGGCCTCAATAAGTGTTGGGCCGGCCCTGAGTGGAGAGACAGGGTGTGTGAGCAGCATTCAAAGCATTGTCACTCATGGGGCACTTGGGTCCAGTGGAGGTTGAACGTGACTCTGGGGATGTTTTCTCTCGGTTGGGAGATAGAGCTTTCATGCATCCAATGCATGTGGATATTATGAAGATGAGTCAGAAGGTCCATTTGTTGCTCAGCATGTGGCTAGGGAGGCTAACCAATGTGCTGATTGGTTGGCCAAGTTGGGGGAGAGATTCACTCAAGGAGATTTTGTGGTTGTTTAATTTCGATCATGGATTGGTTTGTCTTATCGTGTGGGATATTAGAGGAGATGGAAATGTAAGGGTGTAAAGTAGGTTTGGTTGTTTTCAGTTTAGCACCAAAATAAAAAATAAAAAAATAAAAAATAAAAAAAAAAAAAATTCAACAGAGAACATATTTTATTTTCTAGGTAAAAAAAGTCCCGAGTTGATAATAGAATGCAAACTTGATAACATTATACTGTATATTAAGCTAATGGGTACACTCTCTTTTCCATTCCTCTATTTTTAAATAGAGAAAGAAGATAAAAAGCATGAATCTCATTTAAACTAACACGTGTGGTCTGCATGTATTCATTAAATAAAGAAATAAAAATAAAAAATCTCAAACCTTTTCCAGCCATGATCTCATCCTCTCGTACTTTCAAAATCCTCCCTAACCCTCACCTCCCACGCTGCCTCCTACACGCCACGTGCCCTTTTCGCCTTCGAGCCAACTCACAATACCCCCTCTGGCCCGCCTCCCACGGGCCTTCCTCTACCCCGAGCCACCTCTTGTGCCCCTGCACCCTCCTCGCCTCCCACATTGCTTCCTCCCACGCACCACGCTGCTTCCTTAGTCGTTTTCGAATTACCGTTTTCATAAATGATGTATTTCTAATGTAATTGAAAATAAAATCAAGTAGAAAATTAGGTTTCAAAAATGAAGACATATACCACACAGATAAAATTGATTTAAGTAAAATTTCTCGACAGCATTTTTCACAAACGTCTTGCGTGCTACATTGGCATTTTACCGAACACTTGATGAGCAAAGCATAGCTATAGAAATTAAGTACCAGTTTTCTAAGTTTTCAAGTGTTTTCTATTCAAATATGCATGAGGCAATAGCAAACATGAAAAAGTATATGAAACCTTATAAAATCTCATTCTTGAATCTGACATCGCACTCATCCCCATCTTCAACCCGTACTCTTCCCAGAATCCAAATTTCGGGATTTCAAACAAAAAAATAGAAATTGAAAATGAAATTCGATTGTAAACTAAGTTTTCATAAATTAATACATACACCACACATAGATACAATTAATTTAGCTAAGCAAAATATCTCAAACCATTTTCACAAATATCTTGAGGGCTACATAGGCATTTCATCGAATAGTTGATGGGCAAAGAATAATTCTAGAAATTAAGTACTGGATTTTTATGTTTTCAAGTGTTTCCTACTCAAATATGCATGAGGCAATAGCAAAAGGAAAAAGTAAAAGAAACTTTACCAAATCCCATTCTTAAATTCAGCTCCGCAATCATCCCCATCTGTGCCGGATCCAAGAATCAGATTTGTTAAGGAGAGAGATGACGGAAGGCAAGGAGAGGAGGATGGAGGGGGGGAGGGGAATAGGGGGGACAGTAGAGACGCGGGAAAAGAGGGGGGAGTATGGGGTAGCGTCGGAGAGGGTGTGGATTTAGGAGGGCGGGGAGAGGGACGGGAGGGCCGAGATGAGGTTGGTCAGGGTCTGAATGTTACTAGTCATGATGTACACAAAGGTCGGGTTGTGCCCATATTTTTTAGAATAAATTTCACAAAACTGAACTTTTGAATATGGCTAAAAAATGGGCTGGTTCGGCCCACAGCCCGCCTTGACCTCCCCAAAACGGGCTTTAGCCCGAACCGAACTGCCATTAAGCATTCCAGGCCTAGGCTGGCCCGCCAAAAATTATCGAGTCGGTCCTGGTCAGATTTTGACCAAATTGGCCCAGTCTGACTTGGACCACATGTTGACCCGGCCTGCTTGGGCTTGAATTGGACCGGAACGTTGGGTCTGGCCGAGATGGAAGTTAGATTTAAGGGATCTTTGTTTCATTTTCTTATTTAATTCTAAGTAACCTATTTGCCTCTCCCCCCCCCCCCCCCCTCTCTCTCTCTCCCATAACAGCTATAAAACGAGTAGTTTTTATGGTTAAAATAGGAAATCCAAAAATTACGAAATTCTATAAATAGCCACCCTATTCATACAATTTTCTTCACACAAAAACTTATAATACTTTCTCAATTCATTCCAAACAATTCTCTCAAGTTTCCAACAATTCATTCCAAATCAAGTCTCTACACTCTAAAGGCTCAGGTCTCTAGTCTCAAGTCTCAAGTCTCGAGCTAGTGATCTTCTCTTGAAGGAAGTGATCAAGTGAAAAACAATCAAGAAGCTTTCGCAATTTTCAAGTCTCAAGTCTCAAACTAGTTATCTACTCTTGCAATTCTCGAAGTGAGATATCAGTTTTATTGTTCGGTTAATATTTGTTAGTTGTTAATTTCTTATATATCTTTTCTCATATCAATTATTCAATTTTATAATTTCCATACACTAATCACTAATGACATCATCACGATCACATAACGGTCGTAGCCAAAGTGGACAAGAATCCACCAACACATCACGCACTCCTTATATTCCACAATTTAAGGCCAATACTATTAGAGATTTTGATAGTATTCATGAGTTCCACATACACGCAATTATGAATTTTAGTTGAAGAAACTCAAATACAAGACACTGAGCAACCGCAACCATCTTCTTCCTGAAAATATAGAGTAATCTTTCGAAGCCCTAATATTATACATTTATCATATCTCAGTCCAATCCAAAAGTGTGTGTAAAGTGTTGGGTTTATATGTCTTGCATACACATGTCCGATGAAGAAGACGATGAAGCATTGAGATGGATCGAAGCGAGGCAACAAAGAAGATAGAAAGCAGTAAAAAGAAGCAAACATGTGGAGTTGTGGTCAACCAACTATACAAGGTTTTTGAGAGGGGAATGGTCGACCAATCGCGGCGCTGATGGGTTATATGGGTTGGGCCTTGGTGATTAGTGAGAAGCCCAACTATGTCTTCAAGTCAGATCGTATAGCTCTCAATGTAGGGTTATCTCTTCAGTAGTAATCGGATGGTTAATGTATCTCGAACTAGGGTTTCTTTAGATCTATAAATACAATGTAAACAGCTCCTACAACGATATGATTCTATTTGGTGTCGAATAGAAGAAAGAGTACTTCATCTGAGAGGGTGAGATGTTTCTCCATTGTAAATAACAACCAAGTTCCAGTTAGGCTTGAGAGATATTTGTGGTAAGAATTGTAATATTATTGTATCTTCTCTGGTTGAAATAACATCTCGGTTCTTCCTCCCCTGGATTAAGGCGAAAAACCCATTCGGGAAAATTCTTGTGTGCTTTGTGTGATTGGTGTGATCTAGTTTTGCTTGGTGGTTTGTATTGATTGTGTTGAAGACTCAACAAGATCCTCGATTTCCTAACAAGTGGTATCAGAGCATCACATGTTCCTAACAAGTGGTATCAAAGCAATCAGGTTCGCAGGTTATTCAGGTTCCTTGGAGAAGATGACAGATCAAAAGAAGAAGATCAAGTGGTTTGATGGTAAGATCAATTTCAATCTATGGAAGGTGGGCATGTATGATATTTTGGTTCAGAAGGAGTTGCACCTTGACCTAGATGAGAAGAATTCAACCAACATGAAGCAGGAGAAGTAGAATGAGATTTGTTTGAAGGCCTTGAATTTAATCTGGTTGTAATTAGCAGACGAAGTCAAGTATAATATTCTTGAGGGGAAAAGTGCGGTGAGTCTATGAGCAATACTCAAATCTGACTACTCGGGGTCTTCGTTGCTAGATCGGATGTATTAGAAGAGGAAGTTGTTTTATGTTCTCAATGAAGGAAGGTACCCATCTTCAAGATGATATTGTAGAGTTCAATAAGGTAATATATAAACTGAAGGCGATTAACGCTGATGATCTTAGCGAAGAGGATATAGCTTTCAACATGATTTATTCACTACCAACTTCTTATGATCACTTGATAACTACCATGCTACATGGGAAATCAGCCATGAAAACACTTACAGTAGTTGCGGTGATTAAGGGTCTGAAGGAAGATGAACTAAAAAGGCGACTCATAAAGGAGGGTCTATTTCTGCAGGGTGTTTTGCAGTAGATGGTAATACTTCAATTGGAAGGAATGCGGCACACAAGGGTAAGATTTGTTGCCACTATTGTAAAGGAATTGGGCATTACAAGAAAGGCTATTGCAAGTGGTTGAGTCAGAAGAGTCTTACTAAAGAAGGTGATCAAGCCATGTAGTCAATGCTACAGATTCAGGTAAATCAGGTGAATCTGATAACTTCAACCTATGTCTTCTTATTTCAAGTTCTTCAGATATGGATTCAAGTTGGTATCTTGATTCGAGAAGCTCTTCTCATATTTGCTCCAAGAGGGAGATGTTTTCTACTTACAAGTTGTCAACATGTCGTAGTGTGAGAATGGCTAAGTGGAAAATTTGTGAATTACTGGGTGAGGGAACATTTGAATAAGAGACGCCAGATGGTAAAGGGTTTATACTAGAAGAGGTCGTGCATATTCCTTCGATATAGTAGAATCTGATATCTTTGGGGACTCTTGATGCTCGTGGTTGCAGGTACACAACTCGAGGTGGAGTATTGACAGTTTGGGATAGTCATTGTAAGGTAATAAAGGGTAAGAGGGGGATTGAGCAAGGTTAGTACAGCTTCTACCAGCTTGGTGGGAGCAGAAAAACTCGGTCAAGTGTATGGAAGCCTATTGTTCCTAAAATATTATCTAGTAAGTCATCACTAGAATTACCGAATCAAGACTGCAACATTCGAATATCGTTGAAAGGTGAAAAAAGCCTTGATGTAGGTGGAGTTCGTGTGGAGGATGGCACATCCATGATAACATCTATTAAGGTGTGCTCTTAAGGGGGGGCATACAACTGGAGAAAAATAGGTGGAGGCAGATTTCAACTAGTAGAAGAAGCCATAGATATGTGTTGTTTACAAGCAGAGAAGAAAGGTCTACAAGAGTTTTAAATCACACAGATATGGATTCATGAGTATGAAATCTAATGTGGAGATTGTTGGGTTTGTATGTCTTGCATACACATGTTCGATGAAGAAGACGATGAAGCATTGAGATGGATCGAAGTGAGGCATCAAAGAAGAAAGAATGCAGTCAGCAGAAGCAAACATGTGGAATTGCGGTCGACCGCACTTGGGGTCGGTTGTAACATCCCCTTTATTTTATAATTTCAAAACAGTCGTTTATAATTCTTTTATTACTATCAGATATTATTATTATTGCTATTATTATGCATTAATATGCAATTTCATTTTATATATATTCCTTAATTTATTTATTCATCCGGTGGAGTGGGTTTTACTAGATTTTATTATGAAAAATAGAACCATTAGGGTATATAAATAATAGAAGAGCTTTTGAGGGGTTCATTATTAATTCTCCTTTTTTTAATTCTCAATTCCACCCGTTCCCCATCTTCTTCCTTAACTTGTCCAGTCCCCAAGGTCGACCGACCCCTCCTTCTTCTTTTCTTTATTTAGGGTTTCCTTATTTTCATAAATTCTTAGCCATTTTAAGAAATTCTTTGGGGTTCTAACTAATTTGTGGGTGCTCTCCACTATCCCGGCGTTGGTTTCTCGGTTTGGCATCTTGGAAGGTGGGAAATAATTTTATTAAATTGTATAAGGTTGTATGTTTCAATTTTTAGCAAGAAAAATAGTGTAGTAGGGAGATTAGGTGATTATCTTCGAGTTATAAGTGATTAATTCTTTAATTAATATGGTAGGAGTAAATATGAAAAGAGTTAGGATTTTGGGTTAGAGATTAAAAGAGATAATGTCTGGAATTTATTAGAGATTGACAATAGGAATTACTTTGAATTTTGGGAAACAATTTAGAATGATTTTTGGAAGATTTTATAGGCTTAAAATATAGTTAATAAAATTGTGAGTGTGTGCATACGTATAATGCACGCCTGGCGTTTAATGAAATGCCTGTGAGAACTTAAGTATTTTCAGCTGTAAATTTAGACTGCTTTGGAAGTATTTTACACTAATTGATATATTTAACTTGGTAATAGGTGGTGATAGCAACCTCGAACGTATAGCTGAGGAGTCGTATACTGAGTTTCTGTGTTTTGGTAGGTGAGTATGATCCTGTTTATTTTACATATGATATATTATTAAATTGTTCAAAGGATGGACACACGAATATATATAGAGGAATATGGAAAATGGGGTGTAATGCGTATTGTATGTGAGTACGATTATATCTATTATCCTTTATGTTCTGGTAGGGTTTCATGGTTACTTGAGCTGATGTATGGCATATATATTGAATTGGAGTTTTAATAGAAAGTACGGAATATTATAGTTTTTTAGTGACCTAAATGGTGATTTACGTTTTGGGTCATGCGTGTATCTTATACTTTGATAGATGATGATATAGATATGATGTTAGATTAAATATATACTGGGTACATCTTATCCTTGTATGTACATGAGGGTTATGGAAAGAAATAATGTTATATTCTTGGTGTATATTACCCAAATGGGTTGCGGGTTATATAACCCTAATAAATTAGTGTTATTCTTGGTGATATTATTAGCAATATTATATGGGTAGTAGTATATTGGTGATATATATATGCATGGGTGAGCGTGGGATGTATTCCTATCGATTCTTCACATGAGTATGATTATACTAGATATATTTTATGTTGTGGTAAAATTTTAGGGTCATTCAATGTGTATTGTGATGGATATGGCCAAAAGGCGAATTATTGGAAAATATGGAATTTCAAGAGTTGAAATTGTGATTATGTGGTGTTTTTGCATGGTTTTGAATGTTTGGTGCTTGTAGTGATAAATTGGATTTATACATGATAAAATGATGTGATTAATGGCGTGGTGTATGTATGTTATGTTGGTAAAGGTGATGGGTGATATGGAGTATAGGTGGGTGCGTATTGTACGTGATAAATTGAGTATATAATTAATGTGCTTTGAAACCGTGTTTTATCGAATGATAGATTGTAATTGGTGATATTAATGGGATGTATGTTTTATTTACACTTATATGGGTGCGTTTGAATGAAAAGAAATAGTCATGTGATTAATGTAAGGTTAAAGTAAATTTTTGATTTATTAGTGCCTACAGAATCCATGGGGTTTGGAATAGATCTCATAATACCCAAGTTATCGACTTGGGGTGCGGTGTATATTGCCCAAACTATGTTTGGGGTGCGGTGTAATTACCTAGTTAATCTGAGGTGCGGTGTGATTACCCAAGTTATCGGCTTGGAGTGCGGTGTTATATATTACCTAAGTTATTGGCTTGGGGTGTTGTGTTTATTATCCAAACTATATTTGGGGTGCGGTGTAATTACCCAGTTTATCTGGGGTGCAGTGTAAATTACCCAGTTTATCTGGGATGTGGTGTATATTACCCAAGTTTCACTTAGGGTGCGGTGTATTCCCTCGCTGATATAGGGCCAGGAGGAAGACGTATCCTCGGACATGTAAGAATCTGTGTGAGCATTGATCCACGTGTTTATTTTACTGGGCTATCGGCTTCAGTTTGGTGATGATGTAGGCACTGATCAATCAGTTAATAAAATGAGTATTTATGTGAGAAAAGTGGTAATTTTAAAGGTAAGTTTTATTGTGAAATGATAATAAATATTAAAGTAAAAACAAAATATAATATGAGATCGATAAAAAGAAAAAGAAATGATAAAATAGTCAGAAACGGGAGAATTAGTGATATATATATATATATATATATATATATATATATATATATATATATATATATATATATATATATATATATACTTAGTGGAGATAAAGTAAATGAAAGTATGTGGAGTGTGGTTTTTATTACCCAGTTTGTCTGGGGTGCGGTGTATATTATCCAAATTATGTTTGGGGTGCGGTGTTATATATTACCCAAGTTATCGGCTTGGGGTGTGGTGTAATATTACCCAAACTATGTTTGAGGTGTGGTGTTATATATTACCCTGAAGTAATGGTTAATATATGGTAAATATATGGTGAGAGTAAGTGTAGGGATGTAATTTGAGTATCTTTACCTTGGTATCGTGTCAAAGAACTTCTGCCCGCTATTTCTATGGAAATGGTGGGAACTACCTGCTTAGGCACAACTCCACGGTAGATCAGGTGTGGTGTTATATATATTACCCAAGTTATCGTCTTCGAGTGCGGTGTTATATTACCCCAACTATGTTTGGGGTGCAGTGTACATTACCCAAGTTTTACGTGGGGTGCAGTGTATTCCCTCGTTGGTATATGGCCAGAAGGAAGATGTAGCCTCGGTCGCGTAGGACCCTTGGAGGGTGGCGATCTGTATAATAATATAACGTTGGAAGATATCTATATACATATGGTGTTAATATATATTGGTGATATTTTTTATTGGTGAAATTCTTGTTAATGATATATTAATGATATTGGTGATAGGATATCGGTGATGATGTTGAGATGGTTTTATATAATATATTGGTAATACTATTTTACCGATCGTTATTTGTATCTGTATAACATTACGGAAAATTGGGAATTTGAGTATACATACATACATACATACATACATACATACATACATACATACATATATATATATATATATATATAGGGCGAGACTGGTGGTGATAATTGGATATTATATCTGCTGATGTCATAGCAGTCTTTGGATTAAGGTATTGGGGGGGGGGGGGGGGGGGGGGGGAGGGGAGTAATGTCTACTTACGCGATAATAGCTTGATGCTTGATACATATATGTATATTGTTGAGTTGTGTATAAGAATACGAGTGATTCGGGCGAGGTTGATGAATTATGGGGGTTTACATATATAGGAGGTTTATTGGCGGAATGGATTATATTATGGTGGTGATATTATTCTGATTGGTGAAATAAAATGCAATTGACGGGAGAAGCTTTCGGTAGTGTGCCTAGGAACTGCTACCCCCATTTTGATAAATATGAGGGGAACTACCTGCCTGGACACATATCGGAGGCAATGACCTATTCCAGAGTAATGCGGGATAGTTATTGTTATTTTTAAATGAATTGTTATTTATTTATGCTTTTACTTCTTTAATCAAATTCGTATTGATTATTTTTAACTTGGTAATAATTCCTTTTGTTTTAAATTTATGGTTTCATTCTTTTTGGAATTCTACTCACACCAGTATTGGTTGACCCCTTGTTGTTTTGGGGGTTAGTGGAGTCCCTCCCTGAGGGTGGACGTCCCTAGACCTTTTTTGTAGAAATTGAGTAGCTGCGAGGTGAGAAATTTGGATTCCTTAGTTTTTGTAGTTTTATCTTCTCAGGAAGTTACAAGTTTGTATATGTAGATATGGTTTAATTTTTAATAGCTTAAGTTATGTATAATTGGGGGTAGAAAATAGAATATGTGTAATATTTTGTATTTTGGAAGATGTTCTATGTATCGGTCTGTGATGATGATTATTAGTGATGAGATGAAGTATGTGAAAGCCCGTACCTATCTTGTTGTGGAGTATTGGGTTTGTTGTGTGGTTTCCTAAAGGTTTTTCTACAATTCTATTACGTTTTCAAGTCAAATTTTGATTTTTATTGTATATCTTGTGTTTTATGATGATATTTACCCCCAGAGCCCTATACATATGATGTGTGTGTGATGTTACTTGTTTTGGCCTGGGGAGGATATACATTAATTATTTGTGATGTGATATTTTTAATTGTTTGCAGAATTCTGTACAGAATTTCTGTAAAATGGCTAATATTCCAGGGGAGACTTTGCCCAAATTTTATTTGAAATCCAATAAAATTATTTTAGTAAGAAATTGTAAAAAACAATTTGGGTTCGTTACATCAGTCGACCACCCCAATTGTACAAGGTTCCCGAGATGGGAATAGTCGACCGTCTGTTGTGTACGGTCGACCGATCGTGGCAATGATGGGTTATTTGGGTCGAGTATTGGTGATTAGTTAGAGGCCTAACTTTGTATTCAAGTCAGATCTTACAGCTCTCAATGAAGGGTTATCTGTTCAGTAGTAATCAAATGGTTAATGTAACAAGTGTATCAAACTAGGGTTTCGCTAGATCAATAAATACAATGTAAACAGCTCATAGAATGATATGATTCTATTGAGTGCCGAATAGAAGAAGAGAGTACTTCATCAGAGAGGGTGAGAGGTTTCTCCATTGTAAACAACAATCAAGTTTCAGTTAGACTTGAGAGATGGTCGTGGTGAGAATTGTAATATTCTTGTATCTTCTCTAGTTGAAATAACATATCGGTTCTTCCTCCATCGAATTAAGGTGAAAGCCCCAACCGGGACAATTCTTGCATGCTTTGTGTGATTGGTGTGATCTAGTTTTGCTTAGTGGTTTGCATTGATTGTGTCGAACACTCAACAAGATCCTCAATTTTCTAACAAGTGGTATCAGAGCATCACTTGTTCATAACATAAAGGTCTGTAACAAGCTTTAAACCACTTACAAGTGAAAAATGGGTGCCAGAATGAGTACACTTAAGTGACACTTTAAGAGATCACACTCAGACCTATTCCAAGACCATCTAACCAAACAAAAGATCAACCCTAAGACTGCTCATGTAGATAATTATAGCTACGATCATGATCTTATTCGTAGGAAAATGGATAGACTCATTATTAAGGATGAGTTACCATTTTCCTATTCCGACAGTAGAAACCTAGAGTCTTATGACCGAAATTTTCTAAAACACCGTAAAGTCCGATTGTTATAAAATCTATAATGATGTTAAAGATATTCTAATTGGTACTTTTTATGCTTTAACTTGTAAGGTTTTATTAATCGCCAATGGTCGGAAAGGTCGTAACGATATTCCAATGATGTGCGTAACATGTCACTGGATCGATAGTGATTGGATCCTTCAAAAGTGGATCATATCAGTTGGATATTTGATGTATCTCCATAATGGTGCAGTTATTGCATCACATATCATACAAGCATGCACTAATTATCATATTTGTGATTATATATATATATATATATATATATATATATATATATATATATATATATATATATATATATATATATATATATTAGTTTTGATAATGCCTCCAACAATAATAGAGTGATTTTCACATTAATTCAAGAGCTTGCTCCTCCATTGCCTAAAATATTTCATGTTAGATGTGCATGTCATATCCTTAACTTGTGTGTGCAAGATGCATTAAACATATCCGAACCTTATACGATTGCAATAAGAGATTGTGTCCATTTCATAGATTTTACTTGTCCTAAATCATCAATCGTTCAAAGAATGGTGTAATCTTAAGGAAGTACATTTTATAAAATTCCTTAAATATAAACACTGTTGGAATTCTATTTATGACCTACTTGTTGTTGTTACTAAATACAAATCGATTTTAAATGAATTTTGTATTGCCAAAAAGCATGGAAAACATTCAAAAGAATGATTACTCTTGGTTTTTGGCCAAAAGTTTGTTAAACATTTTGCAACTTTTTAAGAACTCAACCCTGTAATTTTTAAAATATTATGATTCCACTTATTTTAAGAACCCAACCCTGCAATTTTAAAAAGCTTATGATTCCACTTATATTGGTATTTATCTTTCAATAGTTAGTACGATGACAACTTTTCAGTAAATGATGCACGATCCTACATTGGAGAGATTGTTTCTTCTGCTGGGACTAAAATTTTGAAATATTTTCATCTTCTTCTTATGTTGTATTGTGTTGCTAGTGTAATGGATTCTCGTATCAAGTTAAAAGATATGAAGAATTTGATTGAGTTATTTTATTGTATGGTGGATGATGATTTTATGATCATAATGCATTTATAGTTAGATATGAGTCCACAATAAATAATTTATATGATATTTATGATAGAACTACTCATCTATTGTAACACCTCGTACTTAAGAGTGTGTATATATATATATATATATATATATATATATATATATATATATATATAGGTAAAAGGGATATGAGCAATTTGCCCATTTAGTAAATGAGCAATTGATTATGTTTTATGCATGTGATACATTGGACAACTAACCCTTTTAAGAATTTTTCAATCACATGTATGCCACCCTATATATATATATATATATATATATATAATATGAGATTAGAAAGTGGTAGTTGGCCCATAGAAGGATTCTATAGGGTTATGATTAATGGAATTAATTAAGAGCCTATAGAAGAGATTATGGGCTTAGAAATATATATATGCATTAAATGAGAAATGAATGAAAAGATAAGGAGGGTGACTACCATGTTGTTGGGCGTGAGTGGGTTATTGTCCCACATCAGAGAAATGGAAGAGAGAGAGTGTGTGTATATTAGGTTGCCTATGATCAAAGATTACATAACGGTCAGGACCCCTTTTGTGAGGCATGCCTGTGGTGGGCAGTTGCTAGAAATTTATTTGTTCACGTATTGCGTGCACGTGTAGTCGTGTTCGCAACTGAGCCGGGCTCGGGACGTTACAAATAGTATCAGAGCCGACTTTCGACATCGAGTGTGTGCAAGATGTACGCCTAAGAGGGAACGAGGTTGGTACAGGTAACCCTGGTAGGGGACTGTATAACTAGCAGAATCAAGATAATTCTCTCCACATCGGCTAGAAAGGGATTCTGGATCATGTTGCAAGTCACGGACTCAGCGAGGATGCTGAGTTCTTAAGGGGGGGTGTGTGTAACACCCCATGCTTAAGAGTGTATATATATAATATTATATTGGGTATAATAATAATAATAATAATAATAATAATAATAATAATAATATGTGAGAAGAAGTGGTAGATGGCCTACAGGAAGTTCTATGGGCTATATGGATTAATGAATTAATGAGAGGCCCATAGAGAGAGCTATGGGGCTTAGGCATTAAAATGCACAAAAGGACAAAAAAATGTATGAAAGAAGAAAAAGTGGGCTGTTCTTTGGGTGCTGACGTGGCTAGGTGGGTGAGTTAGTCCCACATCGTTGGGAAGGAGTGAGAGGGAGATGTTATATAGAGAGGCCTATGATCAAGAGCCACCTAACGGTTCGGACACCTTTTGTGAGGCACGCCTATGATGGGTAGTTTTTAGATATTTATTTGTTCGTGTATTGTGTGCACATGTAGCCACGCGCGCAGCTGAGCTGGGCTCGGGGTGTTACAAATGGTATCAGAGCTGACTTTTGACACCGAGTGTGTGCAAGATGTACACCTGAGAGGGAGCGCGGTTGGTACAGGTCGCCCGGGTAGGGGACTATACAACTAGCAGAATAGAGTAGTCCTCTCCACATCGGCTAGAAAGGGATCCTGAATCATGTTGCAAGTCCCGGACTCAACGAGGACGCTGAGTTCTTAAGGGGGGCATGTGTAACACCCCGTACTTAAGAGTGTATATATATAATATTATATTGTATATATATATATATATAAGGAAAAGGGGTATGAGCAACTTGCTCATTTAGTAAATGAGCAATTGATGAGGTGGCTTGCATGTGATTGGATAATTCTAAAAGTGGTTAGTTGTCCAATGTATCACATGCATGCCACATTATCAATTGCTCATTTACTAAATAAGCACGTTGTTCATATCCCTTTTACTATATATATATATTATACTAGATTTCCCCGTAGCCACATGCCTATGGCACGTCTTCAGAATGATACAGCATATGAAAAGCCTTGCAAACAGTAAATCAACAATTATGTAGCTGAAGTTCGAATAGCATGACAATAATTAGTTGTAAATAAAAGTCTATGTTTCCACTAGTATATGGTGAAAAATAATTATAAATTAAGGTATAAAAGTCCATGTTTCCATATATATATATATATAGAGAGAGAGAGAGAGAGAGAAATAATAAAATAAATAAATGAGTTGTTTGAGGGGGGGGGGGGGGGGGGGGGGGATATGTTTTGTGAGGTTAGATCTGGGCCTTTGATTTTGGGGGAATTGAAGGAGAGCCACTTGATAGCTTTCTTTGTGTTTTATTATATAGATAGAAAGTGGTAGTTGGCCCATAGAAGGATTCTATAGGGTTATGATTAATGGAATTAATTAAGATCCTATAGAAGAGATTATGGGGCTTAGAATTATATATATTCATTAAATGAGAAATGAATGAAAAGAGAAGGAAGGTGGCTGCCATGTTGTCGGCGTGAGTGGGTTCTTGTCCCACATCGGAGAAATGGAGGAGAGATAGATTGCCTATGATCAAAGGTTACCTAACGGTCCGGACACCTTTTGTGAGGCATGCCTGTGGTGGACAGTTGTTAGGATTTTATTTATTCGCATATTGCGTGCACGTATAGTCGCTTGCGCAACTGAGTCGGGCTCGGGCGTTACAAATTTCTAAACACAACATACAATTACATCATCATCTTCTTCTAGAGGTAAGGGCATTGCATTTGAATATACAACTATTAATTTACTGAGTTATATTCAATCTAAAAAACATGAGACTAATGCACCAAATGAATTACATAGGTGTATAATTTACAAGATTCACTCTCGTGTGAATAGAAAATTGATATATTAACATGATCGAAACACACTGAAGTCTCATATCCTACTTTTTCTTACATGGCAAAAAATCTACTAACTCCCTTGTATCCACAGTTGCATTGGAAAGCATTTTTCTCTAGATGGTGAGCGATGCAAGGAATCGATTGAAGCCGGAGACTTTGGAAATGCTCGTGTGCAGTGAAGATTAAATGGAAGCAGAGGACAAGGTTCATTGTATACTACAGGACACCTCACACATTTGAAGTAACACTCCGGAAATTGAAGCCAAAGCTCACTAGAGAATTTAGGACGATGAGATCCTAGGTTTATGTTAAGTTGAGGTGCACGACAGTAGTCCAATGACCTCTCTTCAATTTAACTCTAGGCTATCTCGAACTCTAGATCATTCCCATTACCATGTAATTTTATAACATTGTATGTATTATTAGTTTATTATATATATTTTTTTCATCATTGTAAGTAATGATTTCAGGCTTAAACAATTGAAAAAGAATAATACATACTTTTATATATATGATTTTTCAAAATTCCCTACAATATTATTTAAATCTTATCTATTTTCACTGTTGATTCTGTTCTAAACTGATAGAGGGAGATGGGAAAAAAAAAGTAAAAAAAAAAAGTTTAAAAAACATGTAAAAAATTGCAAGGGAAAAAAAGTTACAAGCAAAAAAATTTAGAAAAAGGTACGAGTAAAAAAACAAGTAGTAATAAACAAAAACAAAAACAAAACAAAGTAAAAAAAAATTACAATTTCTGGCCCGACTCAGCTCGGGACAGGGGCTTGCGGGTTGGGGGCCGGTATAGGCTGGAGTTTCACTCCAGTGGGATCGGCCCGGCTCGGACCGGTCCCAGTGGCAGCCCAGCCTGGGACCGACCGCTACAGGGTCGAGCCCAGTGAGCTGTGGCCAGGACCGGCCCACATAGACCGGTTGCCATTCCTACCCTTGAAGAGGTCATTTCTCTCAATTATTTTTTTAGAGTTCCATATAATTTTATGATCTTCTTAAAACTATTTTTGTCTGTGCAATTTACACAGGATAACACTAGTTAAATTGTAAACGAAATGTACATTCTAAATTCCTGCATTATTTAACACCCTAAACATCTGCTCAGAGATTCATAACTCGTCCATTAGATTCCAATGAAATTTCTAGCATGAGAAATTATATTCACCTTAAACTCCTTCCATATTCCAAATGCACGAAAATGGGGCTCTATTTAATCACATTTTTTTAAAAAACGGGACTTTCTAATCACATTGAATTAGAAAGAATTCCATTCGATCTGTTCTTTCGCAAGCTTACCCGGCCTCAATGACAATGCGGATCTCAGTACTGCAAACAATGAAGAGAATTAAGCCTGGCATGAGGGATAAGAGCCACTTAGACTAGCCAAGGAGACTGCCTATGAACCCACATCGTGCTTCGAGCACAAATTCGATAGACACCTTTAAAAGGGCATAGGCAAGTCATCCTTGGCTACCAGAGATAGGCCCTTATCTTCATGTAAGACCTCTCTTCTACTCGATCAGTCTTTGTGGTTTTGTGACTGAAATACTTGCTTCTTCACTCTATTTATAGTGTGGATGAGAAATTGAGAATAGATGGATGCATAATCAATCAGTATCAGTCTCAAATCGCCACATCCATAACTTTTTCTGACTCCTCCATTCTCTGCCCATCTCCACAATGAATATATTCACATGATCTGTTAGGGACCGTTTCATCATTTAAAAAGTTATACACTTGGATAAGATGATAGAAGAGAAAGAGCAAGGAAACTTACATGATTTATCTCGTATGTTATTAGTACTTTTAAGTACTACTTCCGTCTCTCTCTCTCTCTCCGTCTCTCTCTCTCTCTCTCAAGCTTTATGAACATATTATTCTTTAGCAGAAATAAAGTGATCAATATCTATACTATTATTAAGCAAAACAACATTTTGGTGGCTTTTTATTATCATGCCCCCAAAAACATAAAAGGCTAAAAAAAATATAGAGTTAATTCTATCAATTTTTGCCCCTGATCCCTAAAGAATCAGAAGCGTCTCTTCCTTTCCCTCTGCGTCTATCTCTCTCTCTCCCACTCTCTCTCCTTCTCTCTTGCACCCACAACTAATCCCCCCCCCCCCCCCCCCCCCCCCCCCCCCGTCCTACCCCGCCTACACCACGTCCTCGCCCCACTGTCTCCCACTACTAATTGAAACAGAATTTCGTTTTATTTTTGGGGTTGAAAACCTGTATATTATTTTCTTTTTTGCGTCAAAAAAAAATTGTAGTAATTTCGAGTCATCCACAATAACACAATAAAGAATATAGAAAACAAAATTCATTATATATATATTTTCCGAGCAACAACAAACACAACTTCAGAAGTTTAAAGTTCTGCAGTCTAAAATCCAGAATTCAACGTTTCTCACACAAGTATCAAGTTACATATAACTCGGTTATAAAAAAAGTTCTAACAAGTTTCACCAAACAAAATAATTTGAACATCAAAAAAGACTAAAAAAAGACTATTGCAGTTAGTAGATTCTCTTAATCGGTACGCCTCCTTATGTCCTCGTTGCTTCCATCATGCTCACTTTGATTCTCTGGATTGGCCCGACTTGAATTAGTTGGAACTCTATTTTGAAACTGTGTAAGTCACACATTAAAATATAATTAGCAAGGTAATTATACATTAAAGTAATGAATTTAGAACATAAAATTTAAAGAGCATACTTTGTTCACAGCAAAAGAGTTCAAATATGAAATACAATTGTAAAACTGATCAAATATACTATGCGCATATACTGGCTGCTTCTGAGATTGCTAAATTGCTAATCTAGGTCCTCTTGGGTAAAATCACGAAAACCACTTGGTAATAGGTCTATATATAAGGCAAGTGTCCTGAAAAGCACCAAAGCAGACTAAAAAAATGCATGGTTTGGAAATCTTTTGTATCTTCTTAACACAGTGCCACCATAGCAGAATAAAACTGAAAGCCAGAACAAATTTTTCTTAACCTGACTTGCATTGACTTCTAACTCCCGTGCTATCAGCTCTGATAGTTCAATAATGTGAGGTTTTAGATCTGGATACTTAACACATTATTGACATGACATTGAGTGTTAAGTTTCAGATCTGGATACTTAACAAATTCTGGCAAAGGTTATTACACCTACTTTGAATTGATATGGGAAGATATGGTGATAAAGAAAAGTTAGGAAGTTAGATATAAAAAACATGCCAGAATTTGAACTTAAATTACCAAAGCAATGTGAATCATTCATATCAGAGGATACTTTTTTTTCATCAAAAGTAATAATTGCAATTTTGAGAGTTGTCAGAGAAAGAAATAGGAAACCTGAAAGGTTAGATGGAGAGCAAAGAATTTTCTTTCATTAACTTTTAGAGTCTTGACTGTAGAGTGGGATGTTCAAAACATGATAATTAATAATAGCTTTGATAATTTTTACATTTTCATTTTTACCTACATTTGATTGTTTTCTTGATGGTTTGGTTGGTGGTGTCATATTCGAAAATGTTAATTAGGAAGAAAAATCGTATGCTTTGATGCATGCATCTAGCAGTTTCATATGCCAAGAAAGTTGGTACAACCAGAGTGTGTGATATGCACATTGAGCAATAATCTAACAGCTTCATATATGTATTGCAACATCAAATTTTAAATAGGGGCAGGTGTAAATGTGTTCACTATGCAGCTGAACTGCTGAAGATTCGGTGTGGAACATTCATTTGATAGCATGCATAAACATTTTTCTCCCTCTCTATTGCATGTGTAAGATGAGACTTGACCTACACTGTCACCGTGATTTACATGTCAAAACCGAGGGAAATCAATTGGTTTTCAACTCATCTGCCTATACATGTAAATGTCTGAAACTTTTTCCTTTTTATAAGAAAATGTTTTAAACAAAACAAAAAGTTTTGCCGCACAAAAATGAAACAACTAGATGCGTGGGCACGAAGTACTTGTTATAGGGAACTATCTCTCTGCACACAAGAGTCCCAAGTTCATAAGACCATTGACATAAATACAATGAAAATGTACAAGATGAAAGCAGCAAACATGCCTTTTTTTTTCTCTCAAGTACTGTCCTAGCATTGGCACAGCTGTAAAACCTCTTAGCAGTATGCTAAAAGAAGCGAAGAAAAAGAAAAAAAGACGGCCTTCTACTTGATAAAATCATAAAATGTACAAGATACACTCCGTCTTCATGGATTTGACGAGAGAGAATCATCTACATAATTTACAAAACAGGTATCTCTTTTGCAATGATCTGGGATCCTTCTGTTGTCTTCAATACAATCCAATTCCCCTCTTTATTGTTATTCCATCCCATAGCAAATTCCAACATCAAAACAGGTGTTATGCAATAATGGAGGTCTCTTTTTTTATTCCTAATTTCATACGGTCTGTGTCGGTTCTTCAGATGTAGTTCTTGAGAATTCAGAGCATACTTTTTTTTTTAATTCTACAGATTACCAGAGCATACTTTTTTTTGAACTTAAAATTACCAGAGCATACTTTTTTTTTTATTCTACAGATTAGTACAATATATATATGCTAGTGGGCAATAAACTGAAGTTGTGATAAAGTAGAGATTTTGTTGTCCTTCGCACATTCATATCATTTTATTTTCTCATTTGAAAGCATAACAAGTCTTCCGTATTTATTTTCACATTCATTTGATGTTATATATATCTTACATGGTCCTCTAACTGAAAGACATTCATTCCTTAATTTGGTACAGTAATAAGCTATTCATGGGGAAAACTCAACATCGCAATGCGACGAGGCCAAGATATCCAAAATCTAGGTACTGAATAAAAATTAAAATAAATACTATAAACATATCATATCGGTTCTAAGTTACAATACTAACCTGTGTCGGAGTGGCTCGTTCGAGATTTTGGTGTCTTAACAACTCTGACATATCTGCAATTGCTTTTCTAAGTTCTGAGAACTCTGACTTTATAGAGCGCATATCCTCATCTCTCGGATCCTCAGCAGTAGATGCACAAGCCTCAAAGACTTGAGTGGGTGTTGGCCTTTAACCCATTCCACGCACACGGCCAGGGCGCTCTGGGCCTCTCGTTCTGATCAAAGCATGGCGCTGAAGTGATAATAATGAAATGGAAGATGTGGTAGAGTCAGAGGCCATTGTGGAAGACAATTCGGCATATTTGACTCTGGCAGTACTCTGTTAAAATACAAATTGAAAAAAAAAATACATATGTTATTTACTTGATTGTCCATTTAACAAATCTAAGAACACACATCATGAAGAAAAATTATCGATATCATCGCAGCTGCAGTGGAAACAAATTGCCCATCTAATTTTTTTTGGGCACCGTCAAAGAAATCTAGATCGCCGACTTGTCTGCACTGTGTTCCTCAACCTTTATATTAATAAATCACAGCTATAAGAAACATTATAATCTTTGTATAATCATCGGGGAAAAAACACTAAAGACTAACCAATCTCTCACGAACTACAGCGAAGCCGCTAGTTCCAGTAGTATGCAATACATCTTGTTGCCCCCGACTTGCCGAACCAATTTCAGACCTTTTCTGTACATTTCAGATTATTACAACTCAATCATAATTAATAAACAAAATCAAATGCAATAATTGTAATATTAAGATGAATACCTTTCCCTCTGGAGAACTCCAAAAATGAACAAGGTAGTACCAATCGGAAGGATTAACATTAGGAGGCACAACCCTTGCATTGTCAGCTGCAGACTTATTTTCATCACAAAATGCCGCCTTAAGTTCACATTTCCAGTCTCTCCACTTCTTTCCCATAGACTTGTTCAACCATTTCTTATCAAGACCGTCGGGGTATTCAAATTTTTGCTGTAGATTAACTTGAAGATTAATCAAATGTCGGGGTATTCCAAAGTAACCAACAAAAATTGAGGAGACCATAATAGAGTTAGTTCATCAAATGCAAATAGGAGCCCAAGTATATAGGAAATCCTGTACACTCAAGTTTGTAACATACTAAATGATGAAGCTATTTTAGAACAACTAAGTGAAAAATCCTATAGTTAATACCTAACACTGACTGAAGTGATTGTACATAAACACCTAAGATAATTCAAGGGCATTTTTCCTGCAGATTACCCATATATTGAATTACTCAGTTGTACATAAACACCTAAGTGAGAGAAGAGAAGATAAGTTAAATGGGTGGTCACCTTCCTTAGAATAGCATGACTGTAAATTTTTCAATCTATTGAATTATTCAGTTGTTAAATTAAGTTTCCGACATGCATAAAATAAAGGAAAAGGAAATACCTTGATAGTATTGATGGCAACTGCCTTAGACGTCGCCGAAATTTTGGACCGTCTGTCGTAAGACAATGGAAGCATTTGTCCATTTCTTGCAATTACCCCAATGAAATTAGCGAATTTAGCTGCATCCTTGCCTACAGGCTGATTTGCATTGTTTACTGTCATGACAATTTTGTCATCCGGTGAACGCTTCCAAACGTCTTATATCCTCGTCGGTCCCCTTTTTTTTGGCCGACGGTGCACTCCCCTCACCCATCTCAAATTGATTGTCAGTCTCGTATGAAGGCTGCCCCTGCACATCCCTCGCGATTGGAGTGGGCGAGGGTGCCCTTTTTGTATTCCTTCTCGGCATTTTTCACTTAGAAAAATAAACTTCATATTAATATAATTAACAAAAAGCCAACAAATATATAAGAGTTTGCATTGTATCAGGAGGAATAACTTTGAATATGCATTGACCACTAGTGTAACACCCCGCAAAATTTAAATGACAATTTTGCCCTCGGGTGTTACGCCCGTGCATTTTGTACTATTACTGATCATATCCATAACGCATTTTGATATGTATTTTGAATTCTGATTATTTATACAATCTCGTATTCTTAAAATCCCATTTGAGACAACTCAAATGCTAAATTTCGATCTTTGAGTTTTTACGTGCTTTTTACGTATTATCGATGCACGTGTTGATTTCGGGTATTCCACCGTTACGTGCAAAGTTTTTGATGAGTTTCAATTATTTATTTTTATAAACATGTTTAAATTCATTTTTGTAAATAGAATTCAATTTTTGTCTATTTTAATTAAAATAAATTTTTACGTGCAATACACGTGTTTTCGGTATGTTTGAGTACATTATCATATATGTACATTAAATATACTTTATGTTGCATTCCAATTAATTATAAATATTTTTCTGTTAATAAAGTCAATTCTTGTATTTGTTAGATTTTACGGGCGACGCACGTGTTTCGGTGCACGTGTTTTAAGCGTATTATTCTTTCAAAATGAATTTCATGAAATGATGAGTGTCTATCTTAATTGTGCATAAAAAGTATAATTTTAAAGTTAATTTTGTATATTTAGTACATATTTAAACAAGTTGTTTTAAAGAGATTAAATAAATAAATTGTTTTGTACACAAAGCACGTGCACGTGCACACGTGCGATGTGCACACTTCTTGGGGACCGGGCTGCTCATGAGGAGAGGGAAAATTCTGAAGTTTGATTTTGAAAAGGAGGGAAAACAAGTTTTAGAAGTGGAGTTAGTGGTATTCATGTGTGGGGGTAGTTATACTAACTACCCTACTACTCTCTTATAAAAATACCCCCTTAGTCTCTCATTCTCTCATCTCTTTTCTCTCTTCTCTCCTGCCTATGCCGAAAGCAACCCCAAGCCAGCAAAGCCTTGCCCATTTCTCCACCTAATCACCATTCCACATGCCTATATACATATACTAATGTATATATATGTACATACATAGTATGTGTACATGAAAGAAGATGGGAGTTGTTCTTGATGTTGCCGTAATGGAGTGGGGATGGGGATGCTCTTGATGATTGTTGCTTGCCGAAATGGATTGAAGGCTTGGCTTTGGTGCGCGGATTTTGAGGAGTTGCAATTGGAGTTTTCTTTAGGAGCTTCTAATTCTAGGAGTTCATTTGGGTACCAAATCTTCAATTTAGGTGGGTGTTTCTTAAATGCTTTCTAATTTAGGAGTAGATATTGCATGATAGATGATATATGATTCATTTGGTTGAAATTGAATTGGTATTATGAAATTACATGCAAATTAATGAATCGTTAAATTTTGATTGATTGTGGTAAATGCAAATTGCTATTCCTTAAATTGTTATGATTGCTAGTTGAAATGCTAGAATTGAAGTGATTGCATGAAATTGATACATGTTGAGACATGATTAGAATAATGCAAACATGTTGTTTGTTGAGAATGTGGCAAAGAAGTGTGATTATAACCTCAAAATACTATTTATACAAGTATAGAGATTTTTGTAAGGTGATTTTGATAAAAGAAAACAGTTTATTTGGAAAATTGATTGAATATGTGTTTTGATACATTTTAAGGATTTCATTTGAAAAATGAGAAACTTGAGAATTTGATAACATATACGATATTGTTTTAAAAGGAATACATTCTGGAAATAATTTATATTTTGTATATGGAAGTACAAATCGATTAAAAGGTCGAAGAATATATGCAAAGATGCAATTGGTGAAGTTGACAGTCGACTGTCTAACTTCCACAGTCGACTGGCAAGTGTAAGAATTGGGTTTTCGTCGGCAGGACAGTCGACTGACTACTTTCACAGTCGACTGCTGCTGTACTGAATTTTGATGGTTGAATTTTCAAAAGTATTCGCGGAACAGTCGACTGATTCCTGGTCGACAGTCGACTAAACCGACTGTGCTATTATTGATGTTTTAAAGCTTTGTAAAACAGTCGACTAATTCCTTGTCAACTGTCGACTGAACAGACTGAGATGTTTTGATGTTCGCTGAACAGTCGACTGATACTGTCACCAGTCGACTGAACCGAACTGTTTATTTTGATTTGAATTTGGATTTGATTCTTGACAAATGAAAGTTAAATAAGTTGAATATGAGATTTTATGGTTATTAATATTTGATTGAGTTTTTTTTGTGAAATGCACACCAGGGGGTGGAAGATGAAATGGATAAAGAAATCAGATTTAATTGTTCTCATGCTATGAGATTATAAAAGAAATGTTTTGAGAAAGAGTTTGTGAACAAAAAAAATGGAATTGTTATTGGAGATTGATTATGAAATATTGTTGATCTCTAGAAAGAGATAGTTGTTGGAATCTAGAGGCTAGGCGAGACCCTAGTGACCGGCAGTTTTATTTATGATTTGAGAGCTAACCGTTGAGGGTTGAGCGTCTCTTGAGAAGTAGCCAGGTAGGCTGACTGTCTCTGTTGTTGATTTAAGTCCGGTAGGGTAAGCTAGCTCTAGGTTGTGATGATTTTTCTTTTAAAACAAACTTTGTAAGGATGTAATAAAAGTAAGAGAAAAACATAAGTATGAGAGCCTCGAGTCTACGATGCGGATGTGATCCACAGAATGCATGCTTGATGAGTCAAGACATGGCGTGGGCAATACTCCAGAATGATCGGGATCTTGGCGACGCTTGTGGGATGTTTGATGACTGCAAGAGGATCGTGTGCCATGAAGGAGGCTGAATTGCCACAGAATGCATGCTTGATGAGTCAAGACATGGCGCGGGATTCCCCTCCAGGTTTTCTGTACACGTGCTTGTAATCATAGAACATCTATGATACTTACCGAAATTTCAGAGAGATACATAGTGAAGATGTGATGAAAGTGAGAGAAAAATACGAGTATGAGAACTAGGGTTTACGGTGCGGGTGTGTGAGCCACAGAATGCATGCTTGATGAGTCAAGACATGGCGTGGGCACAACTCAGAATGATCGGACTCTAGCCATGCTTGTGGAATGTTTGGTGACTGCAAGAGGATCGTGTGCCATGAAGGAGGCTGAATTACCGCAGAATGCATGCTTGATGAGTCAAGACATGGCGCGGGATTCCCCTCCAGGTTTTCTGTACACGAGCTTGTACTCATAGATCATCTGGGATACTTACCGTAGTTACAGTAGTAGATTAAGTCATGGCGAGGGATTGAACCCTACAAAGATGAAGAACGAATAAGAGGCTTGCCCTCGGACCTATGTAGTATGGGATGCATAGAATCCGAACAAGTGTGCATTAGTGTCATGTAATATAATAATTGCATTAAGGATTAAGTGCACCGCACAACACGACATCAGCAGGATAGTCCCTTTTGTAGCTTTGTTTGTGATCAAGTTTGTGTTTGCTAAAGTATTTAAGAATCGTTATACTGTTTCCGGCATAGAGAGGATGGCCGTGTATAATATTTCGTCAGTTGTAAGCAACTGACGTGCCCACAGGTTTATATACAGGATTTAGAGTTTCATGAAGATATAAAGAGAATTGATGCTGATGATTACTTAAATGTTAAAGTTGTAACAATTGTACATTCATTATGGTTGTATTTTATTTATTCCGCTACGTATTGATGTAAAAGACTTTGATGTAATTATTGTTGAAATAAAAGTTTTAAATTCCTTGTAAAATTGTACGGAACAAGTGAAAAGATCCTGTAGAACATCTCGAATTCAGTGTATTTGGAATTCAGGGCGTTACAACTAGCAATATTATTGTGCAGTCGGTACTGCAATTTAAATTTGGGTTGCTTTGTGTACTCTGATACATACTAATTATTATAATATGAGAGAAAAAAAAAATCGAAGTTGTGATACGAGAGTTGACATGCAGTTTAGTATTCTGTGAATCATATATAACAGTTTACCTAAGTCTTTTTAAACCCATTTCAACAAATCATCTATTTTCGCATTTGTAATTACAACAATCTTAAATTCTTAATGGCCAAGAAAAACAATTAATGAAGAAAAAGAAGTGCACTAGCTAAAGAGTCAGTATCAGTATCACCCTCAAATGGACCAACTGATCACCCACTACACCATTGACCTTGCCAGAAATTATCCAAACAAAAAATGGAAAGTAAGAAAAAGAATATAAGAATAAACTAGGATCTTCTAGTTTATGTGAGGATTCTTATAACTAGATGCTCCCTAATCTCTCCAGTTCTTGTAACAATCCTTAATCATCAGAATGGAATTGAATATTGTATATTTTATTAGTGTGCAGGTTTAGTGTGCAGGTTTACCATCTCCTAATGTAGTATGGAATACTACATCTCCTAATGTAGTATGCAGGTTTACCATCTCCTAATGCAGGTTTACCATCTCTTGTTAGTGTGCAGGTTTAGTGTGCAGGTTTACATGGACACCAAATATATGGATCCATCCATCAGGGTACTGATGAAGTGAATGCAAATCTTGAAGTATCGAAAAGATGACTGAATCATTTGTACTGGATCTTGCAAAACAAATCTGTTGACATGGTTTTGAATGCAAATTATGATCTTTTAAAAAAATTTGGGATAATTTCAGTTGAAACTAGAGAACTGCAGCATCAAAATAAAAAATAATAAAAATATAAAAAGTTAGTAGTTGGATGCCAAAGACTATTACCTGATATTTAGTAGTATGAGAACATTATATATAAAAGTTAAAACTTGATGCATGGAGTTGACTTGAAGTATCCTATTAGGATCACGGGAAGGATTATCAAGTGGTACTAGATTTAAGATAACAATCCGACATGCTGATCAACTTTAGAGTGTACTAGATTTAAGATGAAAATCTTTGGGTTTAAAATAGATTAAGGTTATTGTGTTTCATACCTAAACCAACTCAAAAGTTAAACTCAATACAAGAGTTTAAAAGGGAAATTCTTAATTTTTTTATTATTATAATACAATATCATCCAATACATCTCCTGGCTCTCCATCCGTACGGAGCCAATTAGGACTACTGTTATCATCTGTTATGTTAACATCTAATATTGGAAACTCATTAGCAATATAGTTGTTCATGGGATCATTGTTCTCATCATCTGCAGCCTCGCTCAACTGAATTACATCTCTTGGTTGCATAATAAATGCAATATGAGATTTGGGGCAAACTGGATCCTCAACATAGAACACTTGAAGGACTTGGGATGGGAAGACAAATGGCTCATGATTAATGTGTGTACCTGTGTGAATCAAATTTGAAAAGTTTACAATGTAAAACCTAATTTATCCTTGTTATTGGGATAATTCTTATCCAAACCAGCACATTCCCCACGAAATAAGACTACCCAGAAATGACCGTAATAATCCAACTCGATGATATCGGTGAGCATCCCATAATAGTCAACATCTTCATCTATAGGATTCGCGTCTTCCCTAGTAGCATAACTTCTAGTCTTTGACGTGACTACAATTCCACTATTCTGGGACTTTAAATAACGTTCACGATCTTTAGTATGAAATCTGAAGCCATTGTATATATATTCCCTAAATCTTCTAACCATTTTATGGGGACCTTTCACCAGAATCTGTATTTCAGATGAAAGATCCTCATCATGCAATTTACAGACCTACATAGGTGATGGTTAATCGTATAAGTACAGTGACGAATATAGATATAAAATATCATTGCATAAGTTGGAATTTCACTTACATGAGATTGAAACCAAGTATGGAATTTTTCATTCATTATCTTACTTTGATCATGTGCTCTCATTCTTCTCGGTCTAGCAGTTCTTTTAATCTCACGGATAAATTCACTAGAAATAATAAAATGATCGAAATGATGGTTAGTTAAAATTATGTCTCGTTTTTAATGCAATATAAACAACACCAAATTTGACTTACGCTCGAAATGGCTCAACTGCTGTATGGTGATCTAGTACATATTGATGTGCTTGTTCCCATATTAAGTTATCTAACTCAAATGCATCAACTTTACCGATAGTAGTGCCAGCAGTTTGAAAGAGATACTTAGCCCCGCCAAGGTTTGACATGTCCGGGTTTTCCCTTGGCCTATTCAGACTGGTCTCTACACCCAGAAGATATCTTGAACAAAAATTAGAGCACTCTTCTGATAGATACCCTTCAGCTATCGAGCCTTCTGGATATGCTCTATTTTTAACATTCCCTTAAGTCGATAAAGATACCTATATAGTTAAATATTTTGGAGTTAAAAAATGAATAAATACACCACATAAAGTAAAGAAACCAGATATTCAATGAGGCATGAATATTACCTCTCAGTGGGATACATCCACCGATAATGTACGGGTCCCCCGAGTCTAGCTTCACCGGCCAGGTAGATTATCAAGTGAATCATTATAATGAAAAACGATGGAGGAAATATCCTCTCCATTTGACAAAGTACCACTGCAGCATGTTGCTCCAATTGGTCAAGATCTTCAATACGTAGAACTCTTGAACAAAGTCCTTTATAAATACTACAAAAATCCTTAATGATGGCAGTGACTTGCTCACACATCGAAAACCTTAGAGCCACAGGAAGGAGATCCTGCATCAATATGTGGTAGTCATGTGACTTTGGACCCTGAAGCTTCTTATCCTTAGAGTTGACGCACCGTGCTATGTTAGATGAATAGCCATCAGGGACTTTAATCTCCTGTAACACCTTGCAAAACAATCCCAACTCTTTTTTTGACATTGAATAAATTGCAGGAGGGAGACGAACTCTGCCATTAGGTAAGTACTCTGGGTGCAACTCATGTCGTATATCCATCGTAACTAAATCAAGGCGACACTTAAGATTATCTTTGGTCTTCCGATCATTCCCCATAACAGTTCATGTACAGTTTTCACCGATATTTTTCCCAATGTGCATCACATCTAAATTATGACGTAATGAGTTGAATTCCCAATACGGCAACTGAAAAAAAATGCTCTTCTTCTTCCATGACCCTAAATCAACCATGTTGTCACATTCATCTGCATCACATAAGTCGGTGTCCTCATCACTTGCTCTATTCTTCCCTTTCTTGATGACTTCTGGTTCTTTACCGTAATTGAAATTATGCCCTTGTAATCGCCTAGACACATCTGACCCTGTCAAAATTTCAGGTGCATTTCCCTACTCCCGCAACCCATCAAATGTTGAAGTTTTTGACCTGAAAATATGTGCGTCATGTAACCATCTCCGATGACCCATGTAACAAAATTTCTACCATTATAAAACCATTTTGAAACTGTTTGATCAGTACAACAAGGACATGCGTAACGCCCTTTGGTGCTATAACCGGATAAATTTGCATATGCAGGAAAATCATTGATTGTCCAAGTCAACGCAACCCGGAGACGGAAAGTTTCTTTAGCTGTTGCATCATAGGTTGGAACACCATCCCATAATTTTTGAAGCTCATCTATTAATGGTTGAAGGTACACATCTATATCATTTCCTGGACTTTTCGGTCCAGGAATTATCATGGACAACATAAACGATGAAGGTTTTATACATTTCCAATGAGGCAAATTGTACGGAATTAACACAATAGGTCATATGCTATATGTATTGTTCATTTGCTTAAATGGGTTAAAACCATCACTGGCTAATCCAAGTCTCACACTACGAGGATCTTCAGCAAAATCAAGGTATCTTTCATCAAAATTTTTCCAAGACTAAGAATCAGCCGGGTGTCTGAGAATCCCATCATTCTTGCGACATTCTGCATGCCATCTCATATCCGAAAAAGTTTTAGAGAACATAAACATTCTTTGCACCCTAGGAATTAGAGGAAAGTATCACAAAAATTTTTCAGGCTTCTTTCTCCTAATTGTTTTAAATGGGTCATCAACTTCTTTGCCTTCATTCAACTTTCCTTTCAATTTCGAAGTTCCGCAGATTTCACAATTCTGGAGTTTCTCCTTATCCCCCCTGAAGAGCATACAATCATATGGACAAGCTAAAATCTTCTCATACCCTAAATCGAAAGACTTGAGGAATTTTTTAACTGCATGGGATGATTCTGGAATACAGATTTCAGGAAATTCTTCATTAAGTAATTGAAGTAGCATGTTGAAGGACTTAGCAGATCACCCGTTTAAAGTTTTGATTTGAAATAGTCTAACAATGAATGCAAATTTCAAAAATTTTGAGCAATCACGGTACAAAGGTGTACTAGCATCTCCCATCAACTTAGTAAATACTTCGTATTCTTTATTAACTTCGGGATCTTATCTTTCCTCCTCCACTCCACCATCAATTTCTAATGTTTCTCTTGACTCATTATGGGCTAGTGATGTTGGACTGTTAGAGTGTGCTGGATTGTTATGAATTCCAAATGCATCCCGCAATAAATCTTACATCTCATTGGCCACACTTAAGTCGTCCTTTACTATGGGCTCGTTTTCATCTTCTAGCTCATCCGGTCCAACCAGAATCGCCGGGGCATGCTCTCCATGGCAAAACCATTGTGTGTACCCTTGAAGAAAACCATTAATCACCAAATGTGTTTGAACTTCGTCGCATGTCTTTAGATGAAAGTTTGTACACCGCCGACATGGACGAAGAATCAAATTAGGATCACGGGAATTTTTCTTGACGAAGATAATAAAATCTTTAACGCCATCCCGATACTCCTCTGATAATCGTGACTTATTCATCCAGCTTTTATCCATTTCAACAATATCGCTCAATCTGAAAATAAAATTTCAAAAATTAAAATTGGAAGAGGAATTGTTTGGAGATTCTTCAATCTTCCTGATCTCCATATATATGTTCTACAACAAAGTTTTTATATATCTCTATATAATCGCTCATCTCTAATATTATAACTACAAAGTTGGAGTAGTGCAAAGTGTCAACGACCAACCCAATTAATCTGATTCAGACACTATATCTGAAGTAGTATTGACTTTTGATCATCTATTACAAATCAATGACTCAATATAGATCTTAATCACACCTTACTTTCGCGTGCATTGCACATACTAATTAGCTAATATACTAGCTAATATCTCTGCTATTTTAATGGGAGAGTTGAGATTTGTAACAAAAATTTCCTAAACATACTAGTTCCTCATGATTCCATAATTTCTAAACATGAAATGCAACTAATATTAGAACTCCTACATACCCTTTATGTATAAATCAGAAAAGAAACAAAATATAACAACAAAACCTAATTAAACTACAAACCCTAATTAAGAAATCCACAAATTTAGCAAACCCTAAACAGTCAAAATTTCCCCACAAGATTCCATAATTCCTAATTACTCATTCACACAATCCCAGTTGCAAATAATTTTATGCATAAAAAAAATTACCAAAAGTTATAAATAATTATAATACCTGACGGCGGGAGAGGTGGACGGCGAGAGCGACAAGGTGGTGACGATGGCGGGACAACGGCGGAGGAGACGACGTCGTAGTTCGATGGCGGGAACGGACTCTGTTGGAGGGAGGGAGAGAGAGAGAGATGGAAATTACCGCGAGCGAAAGGGTTTAGTAAAAAGAGGGAATTGGGGAAATAGGAGGCGGCAGGGGTAAAAAAAAACCCCAGAATGGCCGGCGTTTGTTTAATAAATGCCGGCCTATAACATAATAGCCTGGCGCTTATTAAAAGCAACGGTGTATGTTAACGTTTTAGCTTCCCCACGAAATAACACATTCATACCCCGGCGTTTCCCAAAAATGCCGGGGTATAAATGTCGCTAAATACAGTTTTTGTTGTATATAGGTTTAGTTGATAATCTAACTGAAGTAACATATAAGGGCGTGCATCGCACGCGTGCAAATAGCTAGTATCTATATAATAAAACACAAAGAAAACTATCAAGTGGCGCTCCTTAAATCCCTAAAAATTAAAGGCCCAAATTTAACCCCCCCAATAATTCAAATTCAAATTCCCATACAAAACAACTCATTTATCTATTTAATTATTTCTCTCTCTCTCTCTCTCTCTCTCTCTCTCTCTCTCTCTCTCTCTCTCTCTCTCTATATATATATATATATATATATATGGGTAAAAGGAATATGAGCAACTTGCTCATTTAGTAAATAGGCAATTGATTATGTGGCAGACATGTGATACATTGGACAACTAACCTTTTTAAGAATTTTCCAATCACATTTATGCCACATCATCAATTGCTTATTTACTAAATGAGCAAGTTGCTCATACCCCCTTTTCCCATATATATATATATATATATATATATATATATATATATATATATATATATATATATATATATATATATATATATATATATATATATCTGTGGAAACATTGACTTTTATACCCTAATTTACAATTATTTTTTATCATATACTAATGGAAACATGGACTTTTATTTACAGCTAATTATTGTCATACTATTCAAATTTCAGTTAGATAATTGTTGATTTACTGTTTACAAGACTTTTCATATGTTGTATTGTTTTGAAGACGTGTCGTAGGCACGTGGCCACGGGCAAATCTAGTATAATATATATATATATATATATATATATATATATATATATATATATATAAATGAGTATGACTAGTGTACTATGCGAATTAGAATGAATCGGTTGTTGCTTCTAATGCATTGCATTTGGTGGTCCATCATATATGCGAGATGGAGGTAATGAGATTTTTGGAACCTATTCCAAGCTGATTATTCAAAGGGAGGAGCGGTAGGTCCTGTTGGATATATAGGTATATTCTCACTATATGAATAATATTATGTGTAATATTATTCTTTGTGTAACACGTGTGTTACACGTACTAATTGTATGGATATCGGAACGCGGGTTGAGTGGGTTGAGAACCTAATACCCAAACCAGTATTTATCTTATAAATACTGGCTTGTGATGGTAGTCTAGGTATTCCAATTTTGATACCTAGGATAAATATCTCAAGCACCTTAGTCTAGGATATTAACCCTAATTTCTATTGTTATAATCTCTTATAATCTCTAACAATCTTGAGATATTTATAATTAATTTTTTAGATTAAGAGAGATCAATGAAATCACCATTTGTCAGGACTTGATTGTAGCTGCCGCCATCGCCGGCATCGACACCCGCCTTCGCAGCCGTCGCTGGCGCCACCGCTCTCCTCGACCCAACAAAATCGGGTCAACTTCGACCCATCTTCTTCTCCTCTGACCCGATCCCGCCATGTCGTCGTCGGAGATCGAGATGGTGGAGGAGCCGCTGAGAGCCGCAGCCGTCGCCAGCATTGCCGGCGCCGCCGCGAGCCGATGGGGTTGCCATCACTAGCCACCACCTTCCCCTCCCCCTTCTTCCCGATCAATGTGTTATGGGAGGATTTGATTTGTTCAGATATGATTTGTTCATTGGAGGATTTGGGTGTATTGTGTTTGGGTTTGAAGAGGGAATCTTTTGGTGATGGCTGTGTTGACCCAGATCCCACCTAACAAGAATGCTATTTACTGAGCTTTTGGTGTTTGGTGTTCGGGTTGTTGGAGCAGATCCAAATTTAGATCCAGTCCAACAACTGCTCTATTGGTTGGAGATTGTTGTTGGTATTTGGACTATTGGAGTATATCCAAATTCAGATCCAGTCCAACAGCTACTCTATTGGTTTGAGAGTTGCTGTTTGGTGTTTGGACAGTTGGATCAGATCCAAATCCAGTCAAAAGGAATCAGATCTGGATCTAACCAGTGGAGACAATCCATTGGGTATTGTTTTGTATTCTGTATTTGGGGAGACTGAATCTACTGCAGTATACTTCCAATTCAGATCTAAATTAAAGATAAGTTCTTCACCAAATTTAAATTGTTATTTAATTATTTGTTTGAATTTTGTTGCTAAGTGCTAAAGTTCAAAACCGTATTATGCATTGTTTAATTAAATACAAATCTGAATAACTACTTTGGCTACGTGCTATGGATCAAATATTCATTTTGATAAATTATAGGCTTTGACTATAAAATTAAATCTCCAATTAAATTGTTGTGAATTAGATAGTGCTAATAATCTGTTTAATTGGCTAATCTTTAACAATTTGATGAATGTAGGAACTTCAAAGTTACTTACAAATTGTGTGTATTGGAGACGATGGATTTGCATCATGGTATGATAAGTCTGCACTACGTAGGTTTCTCCATCAAATTTGGAAAACACTTTTAAATTGAAGTGTCAGTATGATCTACTCTAATCTTTCTTTGTATTTTTATGTAATGAATGTGTTAACGTTTTATGCATTTGATCTGTAACGTCCCGAATCCCAAATACACTGAATTCGAGATGTTCTACAGGATCTTTTCGCTTCCTTTAGTACAATTTTACAAGGAAATTTGAACTTTTCACTTTACATCAGAGTTTACATTAATACATTATAATTTACACTACACAGCGGAAGTAAACTTTACAACAATGAAACAAATATACAACAACGTTGAGTAATCTTTAAGCATTTGTTCCTCTTTAATTTTTATCAAGCCATTTACCTGCATATAAGACTGTGGGTACGTCATTTTATTCAACCGACGATCATTATACACGGCCATCCTCTCTATGCCGGAAATAGTATAACTTATTATCCATATTTAGCAAACACGAACTTGTCACATATCAAACTAAAGGGACTACCCTATTGATGTCGTGTTGTGATTGTGCAATTAGTCCTTAATGCAGTTAATTATGTTACATGACACTAATGCACACTTGTTCGGATTTTATGCATCCCATACTACATAAGTCCGAGGGCAAGCCTCTTAATCGTTCTTCATCTTTGTAGGGTTCAATCCCTCGCCATGACTTAATCTACTACTGTAACTACGGTGAGTATCCTAGATGATCTATGAGTACAAGCTCGTGTACAGAAAACCTGGAGGGGAACCCCACGCCATGTCTTGACTCATCAAGCACGCATTCTGTGGCAATTCAGCCTCCTTTATGGCACACGATCCTCTTGCAGTCACCAAACATCCCACAAGCGTGGCTAAAGTCCGATCATTACTGAGTTGTGCCCACGCCATGTCTTGACTCATCAAGCATGCATTCTGTGGCTCACACACCCGCACCGTAAACTCTAGTTCTCATACTCGTGTTTTCTCTCACTTTCATCACGTCTTCACTATGCACTAATCCTTAGTTTTTATTAGAATTATGAACAAAATCAAAGCTCTAGAGTTAGCCTCTCCACTAAACCGGACTTATTCATTTATTCACACATGACCAACCTTGGTCTTTCATTTCAATATTTCATTTCATTTCTTTCGAAATGCCAGGGGAGACTTAGCTACTCTTTTGTTTCAATTCCAATTCACAATTTCTATTTGAGCATTTCCACTCATAAATTCATTTGTTGATTTGTCATACTCAAAAGTATTTCTCTTTTCCAATCATGATTTCTAATTCGTTCAAATAGTCCATAACTATATATACATGAAAATTCATATGCTTTATCAATTATCAATTACACTTTGAATTTCACATCACTAAAGAATATTCACATTTCACATTTTTCACACTATTCTCAAATGAGAATAATTTGCATCACATCACACAATATAATTTTCTTCTTGCCACATTAATCTTCTAATCCTTCATTTCAAATCATTTTTTTGCAAGATACAATTTCACAACAATAAAAATATAGAACCATAGTTCTATTTACACATTTTATTCTCAAATCATGTTTTATTTCATGCAAATAATCCCCAAATTATTTTTATAAAGTCCTACATATTTTTAGAAGAATAACCATATTTTTTCCACATTTTTTTGATCACCAAAACATCAAAAAAACATTTTTTTTCCCATCTTGCCGAGGGCAAGATTCGAACCCAGAACCCCGGAGAACACAGCCGACAGCACAACCACTAGGCCAAAGGTGCTAGACGGTATAAAGGGGCGCTGAGAGTAATAAATACTCTCGGCCGCTGATATTATACGCTTAAAAATTTATGAAACAAAATAGTGCCACAAGGATTCGAACCCGCAACCTTAAGGCCGAAACCACTGTAGCGATCAGAGCCATCCCGGCCGCTTGAGCTACGTGCTCAAGTTGTCACTAGCTCAATTCAAATCTCATTTAACCCATACTCTTTGTTATTTAGAACATTTCGACGTTCAACAAAATTGCATATCACATTGTTCTTACTAATATACTGTAAAAATCCGAATTAATCGTTTTCCATCAAGAATTTTATTCCAGTAGATGAAAATAAATTTCTTAAATAATTAAACATAATTTTCTCCATAATTAACACATTTCTACCATACAATTTGGTTAATGTAACATACTACTAATACAGTTTTTGACATTATAATTTCATCAATCTCTATACTAATTCTCTACTCTTATACATTTTCCAAACATAAAAATTACATCTTAATTTATTCGTTACCACGCCATACAAAGTTTCCAATTTAGCACATAAAAGTGACATAGTCGATATACTAATTTTTTGCACATAATTTTTCATGCTACTAACAAAGGTTTCTTCACACAATTTATAACCACATTCTTATTGCACACACTTGAATTTTAAGAGTAGAAACACACACAGATTTGCATGTCAAAAATTCAATCAATTAGAGATCATCTTTCCAATTAAATGTGCATTCTTATTAATCATTTTCATGCATTATTTTGCTAATTAAATCTAGCATGCATTCCTATGTTAGAAATAGGGAAAATTTACCCACCTTGTATGGAGAGAAAAATTACAACTAGCAAATCCCTAGACGAATGTCCTTGCGACGAATGGCTCCTCCTTGAACACGTGCACCCAAGCCTTCAAGTACCCAACCGAATGCTCCCTCTTCCTTGATGTAGCTGGCCTCCCCTCTTCTAGTTGCAAGCAAAGATCCCACACACTCTCAATCTTTTAACTCACAAAATCACCACTAGATAATATAATTGAACTATAGGTTTGGAAGAGAATAATTTTACACAAGAATAACTAGTCATAGGGGGGGGTGTATTTATACTAAAAATCAAAGAGAATGGGGGGCTAGGATCAAGTAGTTGGTTGTAAGATGGAGGGCTAGGATGAAAGTAGGAGTTACATTAACTACCCTCAACCAAGTAACCACCACACCATGATCACCACCCAAATTTTGGTTTTCCCTCCAAGATGCAATCCGGCCATGCTAGGAGTGTGCATATTGCACGTGTACGCGTAGTGCACGTGCATGCAACTAGGCCCAAAAATTGTACATTTTATTTATAAAATAAACTTTAATTTTGTATTCTACATTACAAGTCATATAAAAAAAAAAAAAATTAACTAATGGGCTTTAGTTTAATGGGCCAAAATAATTATTATAAAATAATAAATTAAATTACTTTGGGCTTTTAAAAGAAAGGGCTTTTTGTCTAATTGAAAGAAGGCTTATAGAAAAATAATTAAAGGCACATATTAGATATCTTTACTCATCTTGATGAAAATATTTACAAAAATATTGCACGTGCACACTATGTGCAAAATAAATAATTTTTCATTAAATGAAAAATCAGGGCATTACAACACTCCCTCCTTAGAATAGTTCCATCCCCGGAACTACAGTCAAGAGTGAGAAACAAAAAAAATACAACACTCACAACAAGAACAGAAAAAAATACAAAGATACAAATCAAGCAAAAAGCTCAGGATAGTCCTTCAACATCCTCTCCTCAGATTCCCAAGTAGCCTCTTCAACCAAATGGTTTCTCCAGACTACCTTGACCATCGGTATCGTCTTATTCCTCAAGACTTTCTCTCGACGATCAACAATCTCGACAGGAGACTCGATGTAATTCAGATCCAATTGCAAACCTTCCGGCACTTCAGGCAAATGATGACTCGGATCTGGAATATAACCTCTCAGCATAGACACATGAAAGACATTGTGTACCTGAGATAACTCTTCCGGTAATTCAAGCCGGTAAGCAGTCTTCCCGATCCTTTTCAATATCTTATACGGGCCTATAAACCTCGGGGCTAACTTCCCGCCTTTGCCAAATCGAACCACACCTTTACTGGGTGATACTTTCAGAAAGACGAAGTCACCAACCTCAAACTCAAGGTCCCTTCTCCGGTTGTCTGCATAGCTTTTCTGCCTGCTCTGAGCTTCTACCAACCTTTTCCTGATCAGATCAATCTTCTCAGAAGTTTGCTGCACAAGCTCAGGACCAAACAACTGACGCTCCCCAACTTCAAACCAACAAACAGGAGTCCTGCACTTCCTGCCATATAAAGCTTCGTACGGCGCCATCCCGATGCTAGCCTGAAAACTGTTGTTGTAGGCAAACTCTACCAAAGGTAAATGCCTTTCCCAACTGCCTCCAAAATCTAGTATACAACACCGAAGCATATCCTCAAGAATACGGTTGACTCTCTCGGTCTGCCCATCGGTTTGCGGATGAAAAGCAGTGTTGAAATCTATCTTGGTACCCAAAGCTGTTTGAAGACTCCTCCAGAAATGCAAAGTAAACCGCGCATCTCGATCAGACACAATAGTTGATGGAACACCATGAAGTCGGACGATCTCGCCAACATACAACTCAGCTAACTTGTCCATCGAAGCAGTGAGTTTCATCGCCAAAAAGTGAGCGGACTTGGTCAGTCGATCGACTATAACCTAAATTGCATCATTGCCTTTAGGACTTTTAGGCAATCCCGTGATGAAATCCATGCTGATGTTATCCCACTTCCATTCCGGAATAGGTAACGACTGTAATAGACCTCCGGGTCTCTGATTTTTGGCTTTGACTTGCTGACAAACCTCATACTTCGCCACAAATTCAGCCACATCCCGCTTCAAACCTGATCACCAGAAATGCTGTTTGATGTCTTTGTACATCTTAGTACTTCCAGGATGTACCGACAAAAGAGTAGCATGCACCTCCTAAAGAATACTCTCTTTCAGGTCCGCCTGATTTGGAACACACAGCCTCTCTCCAAACCACAGCACTCCATCCCTGATTTGAAATCCGGGCAACCTGCCAGCACCAACCTGCTCCTTCATCTCCAAGATATCAGCATCAACCTCCTGACTTGCAATGATCCTTCCATTCAGTGTAGGCTGAAGCCTCAACTGAGCCAAAGATGCTCCCAATCCTTGCAAAACAACCTCAATACCTGCTCGATCCAATTCCTCAATCAGATGCTTCTGAGTCGTAATCAAACTGGCTAAACTGCTCTTGCAACTAAGTGCATCAGCAACAACATTAGCCTTTCCAGGATGATATTTGATCTCAGTTCGCATGTCCTCGAGCACTTCCAACCATCTCCGCTGCCTCAGATTCAGATCCCTCTGCTGATAAATGTACTTCAAACTCTTGTGGTCCGTGTACATGTTCAACTTCTCACCGTACACGTAGTGCCTCCACTGCTTCAGGGCAAAGATAATCGCAGCCAACTCCAGATCATGAGTCGGGTAATTCTTCTCATGCAGTCGTAGTTGCCTAGACCCATAAGCGATTACTCTTCCTTCTTGCATTAAGACACAACCAAGCCCACGATGTGAAGCATCGCTATAAACATCATACTCAACACCTGCTCTAGGCAAAGCCAAAATAGGTGCAGTAGTCAGCTTCTCTTTCAACTCCTGAAAGCTTGCCTCACATTGCTCAGTCCACTTGAAGTTCACATTCTTCTTGGTCAGACCAGTAAGCGGCACGGCTATCTGAGCATAACCTTGAATGAATCTCCTGTAGTATCCAGTCATTCCAAGAAAACTTCTGACTTCCTTCTGTAGCGCCCCGAATTTCGAATAAGATATCTTAGAAAATACGTGGCACATTCCCAGCGATCCACTTCAATATAATATTAAACACAACTAACACCACTAAAATTTTCAATATTTATTACAACAAACTTTTACAAAACACAGCGGAATTCAAAAACAACTCAACTCATAATTTCTTTTATTTACAACCCAAATTTATCTCAAAACTGTTATTACAATTTTACACGAATCTCTTAGGAGTCAATTATATCTCAAAATCACTCAAGCATCCAATCTCCAACTCTACGCAACTACCTGCAACATGTGAGGCTAGAGATGATCCCTAACCCCCAAACTAAAGGGGTCAGCCATAAATGGTGTGAGTGACAACAACAAACAACATATATAAAACTTAAGCATGGATTCATAAGTAACATATAGTGAACCAAAGTACATAAAATATGAGATAGCAAGAAATGTAACAACAAGTGATACCAACCAAGTGTTAAGTGTAGAAAACCGGGAAATCCATATGCATAAAACTAAGTCAAGAAAACACACAATTCTATATGTGGACTCTCTAATGCATACTTGTCGAAGTCTATGCATCCCATTCTACATAGGTTCGGTGCAAGCCCTTAACGTCTTCACTTCATAGGGTTCAATCTCCCGCCATGCAACTAATCCTATCACGATGACTACTACGAGATAAAGATAAACTGTGAGAATTAGCCCATGCTTGATAATTCCGGAGATAGATCCCACATCTCAGGCATTTTACCTGGATAATTCCGGAGATCATCCCACATCTAAACATAGACACATCACCACATGAATACCACATGTGCGTCGCCTCGACTTTGATAATTCCGGAGATCAATCCCACATCTCAAGCAACCACTTGGATAATTTCGGAGATAGATCCCACATCTCAGGTAATTTACCTGGATAATTCCGGAGATCATCCCACATCTCAAGAAAGTTATTTGGATAATTCCGGAGATTAAATCCCACATCTAAAGCCATACTGAGGTGCATAACCCATGTTCCCGTTCATCATATCACCACTAGTGCCTGTCCTTATTATTTTGGGTTAATTGATTACCTAACGAATCTCCTAGAGTGGTATACCCTACCGGCCTAAATTCAAATCTCAATAACTGAAATGCCTAATGGGGCCTCAACAATATACTCAACACCGGTATACTAGGGTCACACACCTCTAGAGGCTCAACTCGAAAGTCTGAACCAAAGTTCCACTAAACAAAGTGGCTCAACTAAATGTCTCAATTTCAATACTAAACTGAATATCTCAAAATCATATGCTTAATCAAATACTGAACTGAATGTCAAGTAGGGACTGAATTATCAAAAAGATCAATCATTCGAAATAGCACTAAAGTTTACAAAGATCCTTCCGTACCAGTCGACTTATACTTTAGTAAGTCGACTGTCCAGAAGACGAATTTTCAAAATTTTACGAAAATAAACTAAGTCATATAACAGTCAACTTAAGAGAATGTCAGTCGACTTACCCGAGGTAATTTCCAATAATCTTCTCAAAATTATTCTAAGTATACAAGTCGACTTAAAGGAATCATAGGTCGACTGTCCAGAAGGACTAATAATTTTTCAAAATAAGTTTCTCAGAGGACCAGTCGACTGCCTAGGAGCTAAGACAAATGTTCAGAACGACTATTTCAAGGATTCAAAAAAATACAGTGTCAGGCTCGTACCAGTCGACTGCACGGCAGGCCAGTCGACTGTCGGCCTACAGATTTCAAAATATAGGTCTGATTACGAAATCAAGTCTGGAATTTTCTAAAGATTCAGTGTTCATGAAAGATAGTTCGTATTCAAGTAAAATGACGAATCTCCATAATCTCCATTAAGGATATATTACTCAAAACCTCAAATATGTCAAAACCCAAGTTCTCATGTTCTAGATCTCTAATTCTTTCATTCGGGTTTCTCAAGACTAAATTCTTTCACAACTTCTAAATCAAAATCTGATTTACAATATATATAAAATCCAGGTGTTCCTCATCCGATAACAATCATACTCAAATCTTAATAATACGGTGTTATGAACAAGATCTACTAATCATTTTTAGATTCCTCAACATTGTATAACCAACAATCATTTATTCATATGAATCATACCACAATACAAGATCCATATCATTCACAATATCAAATCTAACAACATTTCCACTCGCATGCATAGATCAACAACAAGATAAATTCAAGTCATTCACAAACAAAACAAAACACACAAAGTCACTCATCTTTTAATTGAGAGAAGTCCACGAAAAGCTTTCCTCTTTGCTAGATCCAAAAATCGCCTTTCTCCTCCAAAACAAGATCTCAAAATCTGTATTATCAGTAAATGACGGCTGGAGAAAAGTTCTCTTAAATATTCGGGATTGAATATTAGGGTTTTACTCTCACTTTTGCAAAACAATCCTTTCCAAAATACAATTTACATTTATAGTTCTATCCTTGGAAATTCCATCAAAACTCCTTTAAATTTGGATTTAAAAGAAAATATACTTCTAAATCTCACCCTATACTGATCCAAAACGTCTAGAATATACATTTTGCACTTTAACCCTTAAAAATGTCAAATTTGCAAAAAGGTCCTTCTTTTCTCAAAAATTGCAAATAGTTCCAATTAATTTCAAAAAAATCTGGAAAAATACTAAATAATTCCCAAATATTAAATGATGATTTTTCATAAAGAAAATTTAACTTTCAAACTTCTCAAAAGTCATTTGCACGTGTACAAAGATAAATCTTTTTAGAAAATATTAATTAAATCTCCAAAAAATCAATTTAAATACATTTTCAAATATAAAAATAATATTTGAAAATACGGGGTTCTACATCACTCCCTTCTTAGAAGAGTTCTGTCCTCAGAACTACTAATGAGTCCAAACATCATACCAACAAAGAAATCAACATCTCAATAATGGAAACATAATTCAAACAATTGTGTAAGACAACTCAATCAAAATAGAAGAAATACAACTCAATTCGAAGTACTATCATTCAAAGAATTACAATCACACAAAGGAAATACACTCATGCAAAAAGTTCAGGGAAGTCCTTCTGCATGCGGTCCTCAGGCTCCCAAGTAGCCTCCTCGAACTGCTGATTCCTCCACAACACCTCGACCATAGGTATCACCTTGCTCCTAAGAACTTTCTCCCTACGATCAATGATCTCAACAGGCCGTTCCTTGTAACTCAAGTTCACCTGTAAATCTTCAGGAATCTCTACCAACTGATGATTCTGATCTGGCACATATTTCCTCAACAATGACACATGAAATACATCATGCACCTGTGCCAACTCCTCTGGAAGCTTCAATCTATATGCTGTCTTGCCAATCCGCTCCATGATCCTGTATGGACCAATATACCTTGGCGCCAACTTGCCTCCCTTACCAAACCTGATCACTCCCTTGGTCGGAGAAACCTTGAGGAAAACTGCATCCCCAACCTCAAACTCCAAATCTCTTCGCCGAGTATCAGCATAACTCTTCTGACGACTCTGAGCCTCAACCAATCTTTTGCGAATCAGCTCAATCTGCTCCGATGTCTGCTGTACGATCTCAGGACCATACATCTGCCTCTCGCCAACCTCATACCAACAAACAGGTGTCCTGCAACTCCGCCCGTACAAAGCCTCATACGGTGCCATCCCAATACTCGCATGGTAACTGTTGTTATAAGCAAACTCAACCAATGCCAAGTACCTCTCCCAACTACCACTGAAATCCATAACACAAGCCCTCAACATATCTTCCAGTACTCGATTCACCCTCTCAGTCTGACCATCGGTCTGTAGATGAAAAGCAGTACTGAAATCAGTTTTGGTGCCTAAAGCTGCTTGTAGGCTCTTCCAAAACCTTGAAGTAAACCTTGCATCTCTGTCGGAAACAATCGACACAGGAACTCCATGAAGTCTCACAATTTCCCCAATGTACAACTCAGCCAATTTCTCCATCGACCACGTAATCTTCATGGCTAGAAAGTGAGCCGACTTAGTCAAACGGTCCACAACAACCCAAATCGAGTCATTGCCCTTCGAACTCCTCGGCAAACCTGTGATGAAATCCATACTGATATTCTCCCACTTCCACTCCGGAATGGGTAATGGCTGTAATAAAGCTCCAGGTCTCTGATTTTCTCCTTTGATCTGCTGACAAGTCAGACACCTTGCCACAAAATCTGCTACATCCCGCATCATACCAGACCACCAAAAGTGCTATTTGATGTCCCTGTACATCTTCGTGCCTCCTGGATGAACTGACAACAATGTACTGTGTGCTTCCTGCAAGATACTCTCTCTTAAATCTGCATTATCTGGAACACACAACCTCTCACCCAACCAAAGAACTCCATCTTGGACACGAAACTCCGATAGCTTGCCTTCTGAAACCTGTTGCAACATCTTCTGAATCTCTGAATCTAATCTCTGACCTTCCACAATCCTCTCTCTCAAGGACGGCTGCAGCCTCAACTGAGCCAAAGATGCCCCTAAACCTTGCAGTACCACCTCGATACCTGCCTGATCGATCTCTGCTGCCAACTCTCTTCGAGTAGTGATCAAACTCGATAAAATACTCTTCCTGCTAAGTCCATCAACCACCACATTCGCTTTGCCCGGATAATACTTGATCTCGAGACCAATGTCTTCCAATACCTCCAGCCACCTTCTCTGCCGAAGATTTAGATCCTTCTGCTGATAAATGTACTTCAGGCTCTTGTGGTCAGTGTACATGTTAACCTTCTCACCATAAACATAATGCCTCCACAGCTTCAAGGCATAAATGATAGCTGCTAGCTCCAAATCATGCGTCGGATAATTCTTCTCATGCGGACGCAATTGCCTCGAACCATAAGCAATAACCTTGCCTTCTTGCTTGAAGACACAACCCAAACCTCTGAGAGATGCATCACTATAGATATCATAATCCTTCCCAGCTTGTGGCAAAGCTAAGATAGGTGCAGTAGTCAACCTTTCCTTTAACTCAAGGAAACTCTCCTCACACTTATCTGTCCACACAAATGCCACATTCTTCCGGGTCAAACCTGTCAATGGAACTGTAATCTGAGAATAACCCTGGATAAATCTCCTGTAGTATCCAGCTAAACCCAAGAAACTCCTGACTTCCTTCACAGACGTTGGCCTGGGCCAATCCTTCACTGCTTCAACTTTCTGAGGATCAGTAGCTACTCCCTCCTTAGAAAGAATATGCCCAAGGAAAGCTACCTCAGACTTCCAAAACTCACACTTCGACAACTTGGCATACAAGCTATGCTCCTGCAATTTCTGTAACACCGCTGTCAAGTGCGTAGAATGCTCCTCCTCCGACTTCGAGTACACCAAAATGTCGTCGATGAAAACCACCACGAAGGAGTCAATAAATGGCCTTAAAACCCGATTCATCATATCCATGAACACTGCTGGCGCATTCGTCAACCCGAATGGCATTACCAGAAACTCATAGAGTCCATGACGAGTCCTGAAAGCTGTCTTACTCACATCTTCCTCCTTGAGTCGAACCTGATGATATCCTGACCTCAAATCAATCTTCAAAAATACAGCTGCTCCTCGAAGCCTGTCGAACAAATCATCAATCTGCGGCAGTGGATACTTGTTCTGAATAGTCACCCTATTTAACTCCCAATAGTCAATGCACATCCGCATTGAACCATCCTTCTTCTTGACTAACAGCACTGGCGCTCCCCACAGAGAAGAACTCGACCTGATAAGCCCTTTGCTAAACAGCTCCTCAATCTGCTTCTTCACTTCATCCTGCTCTACAGGTGCCATCCTGTACGGAGCCTTGGAAATCGGCGCACTCTCCGGCTGAACATTAATACAAAACTCTCGTCTCTCTGCGGCGGTAATCCTGGAAAATCATCCAAGAACACCTGAGGAAAATCTCTAACAACCGGAATGCCCTTGACTTCATCTGGGATAACCATCTTAGATACCATTGCAGCCACCTTCGGAATCTTCTTCTTCCCTTGGAAAGTCACTGCGGGTCCACCTGGTGCTTTCACCAACACCTCCTTCTGCTTGCATTCGATTGTGGCATCATATATTGCCATCCAATCAATGCCCACGATGACATCCACACCCAATACTTTCAGCTCGATCATATCAATGCCGAACAACCTCCCACCAATCTCGATATCACAGCCCTCGTAATATCGATCCGCAATCAACTCTTCACCTGACGGCGTTGCCACCGACAAAACCCTGCCTGGAAATAACTTAGGTTCCACACCTAAGATCTTTGCAAAACTTGGCGATACAAAAGTATGCGATGAACCAGTGTCAAATAAAACCTTTGCCTTTATTCCATTAATTAAAACAACTCCTGTTACAATAAGAATGATACTCAATCTTAAATTGTTCTCAAATAAAGGTCTCATTTATTACATTGATTCAAAATAAAAATCAGAATTCTTGCATACCCTGTATTACATCTTCCGAGTTACCAGCGTCTTCCTCGGTTAATGCAAATACTCGCCCTTGCCTCTTCTAAAATTTGCTCCCACCAGAACCATCCTTCCTCAATTGTGGACAATGGGGCTTAGAATGTCCTGCCTACCCACACTGGGAACAAATATGCTTCGCCAACTTTGGATCACTGAATTTGGCCTACTTCGCGGGGAATCCCTTCCCACTCTGGCCTGATGCTGGCCTCTTGTTCCGGTTCCAAGTATCTTGCTTCTTCTGAAACTGGTCCATGTCCTCCTCGGTCATGGCTGCTCTCCTGACCAGCTTGTCGAATCTTCTGATACCCAATGGAATCATCCTCGACCTCAGGCTTGGCCTCAAGCCCTGCTCAAACTTTTTGGCCTTCTTTGCCTCATCAACGACCAACTCTGGTGCATACCGCGAAAGCTGAGCGAATTTGGTCTCATACTCCCGCACGGTCAAGCTGCCCTGCTGAAGGTTCAAGAACTCAGTCGCCTTCTTCTCCTGAACATCTAGGGGAAAGAAGCGATCTCTGAACTCCTCCAGAAAAGCTTCCCAAGTCAACTGCTGATCTCCCAAAATCCTTTTCAGCGACTCCCACCAGACACCAACGTCCTTCTTAAGCTGCATCGAAGCTAACTTCACCTTGCTGGCTGCCGAAGTCTCCGATACCTCGAAGATCGTCTCCATCTTCCGAATCCAATCATCAGCTGCGGTTGGATCAGCTTGCCCCTCAAAGACTGGCGGCCTCATCCTCTTAAAGGATTCGATCTGCTTAATAGGATCGGCGTTCACCAATCCATGTCCAGCTCCATGATTTGGCTGCAGATTCTGCTGCTGATTCTGAGCTTGTGCCACATTGAATGCCATCAACATGTTCAGCGTCTGATACACCTTGGCAAATTCAGCCTCAAGGTCGATCTCATTTCCTCGGGAACTACCAGATTCATCCTCATTGTTGCCACCATTCCTGCCCCTAGGTGCAACCATTCTGAATACTGCAAAACGAGGGAAAAGTTAGAGCATCACACACAATTCAAACTCACATCAATATCCTTTGGCAAAATCTCAATTAAATCCCAAAGGTAAAACATCATATTCAGTTCTATGTGATGCTCACTCTTTAATGTCCACACCTAGGTACTCACACTCTAGTGTCCACACCTAGGTTATTTTTATGTCATGTTTAGTATTACTATAGAAGCGTGCTCTGATACCAATCTCTGTAGCGCCTCGAATTTCTAATAAGATATCTTAGAAAATACGTGGCACATTCCCAGCGATCCACTTCAATATAATATTAAACACAACTAACACCACTAAAATTTCCAATATTTATTACAACAAACTTTTACAAAACACAGCGGAATTCAAAAACAACTCAACTCATAATTTCTTTTATTTACAACCCAAATTTATCTCAAAACTGTTATTACAATTTTACACGAATCTCTTAGGAGTCAATTATATCTCAAAATCACTCAAGCATCCAATCTCCAACTCTACGCTACTACCTGCAACATGTGAGGCTAGAGATGATCCCTAACCCCCAAACTAAAGGGGTCAGCCATAAATGGTGTGAGTGACAACAACAAACAACATAAATAAAACTTAAGCATGGATTCATAAGTAACATATAGTGAACCAAAGTACATAAAATATGAGATAGCAAGAAATATAACAACAAGTGATACCAACCAAGTGTTAAGTGTAGAAAACCGGGAAATCCATATGCATAAAACTAAGTCAAGAAAACACACAATTCTATATGTGGACTCTCTAATGCATACTTGTCGAAGTCTATGCATCCCATTCTACATAGGTTCGGTGCAAGCCCTTAACGTCTTCACTTCATAGGGTTCAATCCCCTGCCATGCAACTAATCCTATCACGATGACTACTACGAGATAAAGATAAACTGTGAGAATTAGCCCATGCTTGATAATTCCGGAGATTGATCCCACATCTCAGGCATTTTACCTGGATAATTCCGGAGATCATCCCACATCTAAACATAGACACATCACCACATGAATACCACATGGGCGTCGCCTCGACTTTGATAATTCCGGAGATCAATCCCACATCTCAAGCAACCACTTGGATAATTTCGGAGATAGATCCCACATCTCAGGTAATTTACCTGGATAATTTCGGAGATCATCCCACATCTCAAGAAAGTTACTTGGATAATTCCGGAGATTAAATCCCACATCTAAAGCCATACTGAGGTGCATAACTCATGTTCCCGTTCATCATATCACCACTAGTGCATGTCCTTATTATTTTGGGTTAATTGATTACTTAACGAATCTCCTAGAGTGGTATACCCTACCGGCCTAAATTCAAATCTCAATAACTGAAATGCCTCATGGGGCCTCAACAATATACTCAACACCGGTATACTAGGGTCACACACCTCTAGAGACTCAACTCAAAAGTCTGAACCAAAGTTCCACTAAACAAAGTGGCTCAACTAAATGTCTCAATTTAAATACTAAACTGAATATCTCAAAGTCATATGCTTAATCAAATACTGAACTGAATGTCAAGTAGGGACTGAATTATCACAAAGATCAATCATTCAAAATAGCACTAAAGTTTACAAAGATCCTTCCGTACCAGTCGACTTATACTTTAGTAAGTCGACTGTCCAGAAGACGAATTTTCAAAATTTTACAAAAATAAACTAAGTCATATAACAGTCGACTTAAGAGAAGGTCAGTCGACTTACCCGAGGTAATTTCCAATAATCTTCTCAAAATTATTCTAAGTATACAAGGCAACTTAAAGGAATCATAGGTCGACTGTCCAGAAGGACTAATAATTTTTCAAAATAAGTTTTTCAGAGGACCAGTCGACTGCCTAGGAGCTAGGTCGAATGTTCAGAATGACTATTTCAAGGATTCAAAAAAATACAGTGTCAGGCTCGTACCAGTCGACTGCACGGCAGGCCAGTCGACTGTCGGCCTACAGATTTCAAAATATAGGTCTGATTACGAAATCAAGTCTGGAATTTTCTAAAGATTCAGTGTTCATGAAAGATAGTTCGTATTCAAGTAAAATGACGAATCTCCATAATCTCCATTAAGGATATATTACTCAAAATCTCAAATATGTCAAAACCCAAGTTCTCATGTTCTAGATCTCTAATTCTTTCATTCGGGTTTCTCAAGACTAAATTCTTTCACAACTTCTAAATCAAAATCTGATTTACAATATATATAAAATCCAGGTGTTCCTCATCCGATAACAATCATACTCAAATCTTAATAATACGGTGTTATGAACAAGATCTACTAATCATTCTTAGATTCCCCAACATGGTATAACCAACAATCATTTATTCATATGAATCATACCATAATACAGGATCTATATCATTCACAATATAAAATCTAACATCATTTCCACTCGCATACATAGATCAACAACAAGATAAATTCAAGTCATTCACAAACAAAACAAAACACACAAAGTCACTCACCTTTTAATTGAGAGAAGTCCACGAAAAGCTTTCCTCTTTGCTGGATCCAAAAATCGCCTTTCTCCTCCAAAACAAGATCTCAAAATCTGTATTATCAGTAAATGACGGCTGTAGGAAAGTTCTCTTAAATATCTGGGATTGAATATTAGGGTTTTACTCTCACTTTTGCAAAATAATCCTTTCCAAAATACAATTTACATTTATAGTTCTATCCTTGGAAATTTCATCAAAACTCCTTTAAATTTGGATTTAAAAGAAAATATACTTCTAAATCTCACCCTATACTGATCCAAAACGTCCAGAATATACATTTTGCACTTTAACCCTTAAAAATGTCAAATTTGCAAAAAGGTCCTTCTTTTCTCAAAAATTGCAAATAGTTCCAATTAATTTCAAAAAAATCTGGAAAAATACTAAATAATTCCCAAATATTAAATGATGATTTTTCGTAAAGAAAATTTAACTTTCAAACTTCTCAAAAGTCATTTGCACGTGTTTTGCACGTGTACAAAGATAAATCTTTTTAAAAAATATTAATTAAATCTCCAAAAAATCAATTTAAATACATTTTCAAATATAAAAATAATATTTGAAAATACGGAGTTCTACACCTTCACTATAGTAGGCCTAGCCCAATCTCTCACTGCCTCTATCTTCTGAGGGTCAGTTGCCACTCCCTCCTTAGGAAGGATGTGACCTAGGAATGCCACCTCAGACTTCCAGAAATCACACTTGGATAACTTGGCATACAACTTCTACTCTTCCAGCTTCTTCAAAACTGCTGCCAGATGCTCGGTGTGCTCCTCCTCTGACTTGGAGTACACGAGAATATCGTCGATAAACACCACGACGAAAGAATCAATGAACGACCTCAGGACTCTATTCATCAAATCCATGAAGATTGCGGGTGCATTCGTCACTTCAAATGGCATAACTAAGAATTCGTAATGCTCATGTCGAGTTCTAAATGCAGTTTTATGCACATCTTCAGCTTTCACCCGAACTTGGTGATATCCTGATCGAAGATCTATTGTGGAGAATACAGCTGCTCCTTGTAGACGATCGAACAAGTCATCAATTCGAGGAATAGGATACTTATTCTGAACAGTGACCTTATTCAGCTCCCGGTAATCAATACACATTCTCATCGATCCATCCTTCTTCTTTACCAAAAGCACTGGTGCTCCCTAAGGTCACGCACTAGGTTGAATAAAGCCTTTCTCCAACAGTTCCTCAATCTGCCGTTTCACCTCATCCTGTTCCACTGGAGACATCCTATACGGTGCTTTAGAAATGGGTGCACTTCCCGGTTGAACAGTGATGCTGAACTCTACATCACGATGAGGGGGTAACCCAGGAAAATCATCCAAGAACACAGTCGGATTGTCCCGAACCACAGGAATCCCTTGCACTTCCACAGGAGTCTCTTCCTTGCGGATAGCTGCCACCAGCCTAGAACATTTCTGCTTCCTTTGGAAAGTGACTTCAGGTCCACCTGGAGCCTTCACTGTTGCCGTCTTGGTCTTACACTCGATGCTTGCACTGTACACCGACATCCAATCAATGCCAATGATAACATCGACTTCCAAGATAGTCAGCTCGATTAGATCAATCTCAAAGATTCGATCTCCAATCACAATCTCGTAATCAGCATAATACCGATCAGTGGTTAAAGTTTCCCCTGATGGAGTAGCTACTGCCAAGATCTTGCCTGGAAAAATCTTCGGTTCAACTCCCAACACTTTAGCAAATTTAGGAGACACAAAAGTATGAGAGGATCCAGTATCGAACAACACAACAGCTTTCATTCCATATTCTGATGTAAAAGGTCCATCAAATTCGAAGTATGAGACATGAATTTTAACTCAACTTGCATTTCATTAAATTCCAAACTTTATACATTCGAATTGAAAAACATTTCTTGACATCAGAATGAAAATAGTAGAAGCTACAACATTCTAACTCCTACAGTTCCTCTTCGCTTCTCGAAGTTCTCCCCGTAGTTCATCAACTTCATCCTTCAGCACATCGGTCAAATTCTTCCTCTTCTCGAGTTCCCATATACGATGACTGAGAACAGAATAGTCGTCCTTCCGTTTTGCCAGCTGAGCCTCCAATAATCCGACTCTCTCTCGCAGTGTTTCTACCTGCCTCTGAAGAGAAGTCACAAGACTATTCGGAACTGGTTCTTCTTCTTCGTCAGAAGAAGAGTCATCAGATGAATTCAGAGGTGGGGTGATCTCTCGGAATTCAGGCCATTCTTCTCCGTCAGAATCTGCTTGTCCTGGGTAGTACTCGTCCTCGGAATCTTCCTGTCCAAGATGGTACTCTTCCTCAATGATATGCCAGTCGTCGTCTCCCGTATGGTCGAAGTGAGCAGCCATCTTAGAAATAGAGAGGAAGAAGCATAAGTCATAGAGCAACACAAATGTAAGTCACTTACATTTAAATCTCTAGACTCAAACACACACTCTAATGTCCACTACTAGGGTGTCGTTCCTTATAAATTTGTACAAGTGTGGAAGCGTGGCTCTGATACCACTCTGTAACGCCCCAAATCCCAAATACACTGAATTCGAGATGTTCTACAGGATCTTTTTGCTTCCTTTAGTACAATTTTACAAGGAAATTTGAACTTTTCACTTTACATCAGAGTTTACATGAATACATTATAATTTACACTGCACAGCGGAAGTAAACTTTACAACAATGAAACAAATATACAACAACGTTGAGTAATCTTTAAGCATTTGTTCCTCTTTAATCTTTATCAGGCCATTTACCTGCATATAAGACTGTGGGTACGTCAGTTTATTCAACCGACGATCATTATACACAGCCATCCTCTCTATGCCGGAAATAGTATAACTTATTTTCCATATTTAGCAAACACGAACTTGTCACATGTCAAACTAAAGGGACTACCCTATTGATGTCGTGTTGTGATTGTGCACTTAGTCCTTAATGCAGTTAATTATGTTACATGACACTAATGCACACTTGTTCGGATTTTATGCATCCCATACTACATAGGTCCGAGGGCAAGCCTCTTAATCATTCTTCATCTTTGTAGGGTTCAATCCCTCGCCATGACTTAATCTACTACTGTAACTACGGTGAGTATCCTAGATGATCTATGAGTACAAGCTCGTGTACAGAAAACCTGGAGGGGAACCCCACGCCATGTCTTGACTCATCAAGCACGCATTCTGTGGCAATTCAGCCTCCTTCATGGCACACGATCCTCTTGCAGTCACCAAACATCCCACAAGCGTGGCTAAAGTCCGATCATTACTGAGTTGTGTCCACGCCATGTCTTGACTCATCAAGCATGCATTCTGTGGCTCACACACCCGCACTGTAAACTCTAGTTCTCATACTCGTGTTTTCTCTCACTTTCATCACGTCTTCACTATGCACTAATCCTTAGTTTTTATTAGAATCATGAACAAAATCAAATCTCTAGAGTTAGCCTCTCCACTAAACTGGACTTATTCATTTATTCACACATGACCAACCTTGGTCTTTCATTTCAATATTTCATTTCATTTCTTTCCAAATGCCAGGGGAGACTTAGCTACTCTTTTGTTTCAATTCCAATTCACAATTTCCAATTTGAGCATTTCCACTCATAAATTCATTTGTTGATTGGTCATACTCAAAAGTATTTCTCTTTTCCAGTCATGATTTCTAATTCGTTCAAATAGTCCATAACTATATATACATGAAAATTCATATACTTTATCAATTATCAATTACACTTTGAATTTCACATCACTAAAGAATATTCACATTTCACATTTTTCACACTATTCTCAAATGAGAATAATTTACATCACATCACACAATATAATTTTCTTCTTGCCACATTAATCTTCTAATCCTTCATTTCAAATCATTTTTTTGCAAGATACAATTTCACAACAATAAAAATATAGAACCATAGTTCTATTTACACATTTTATTCTCAAATCATGTTTTATTTCATGCAAATAATTCCCAAATTATTTTTATAAAGTCCTACATATTTTTAGAAGAATAACCATATTTTTTCCACATTTTTTGATCACCAAAACATCAAAAAAAATTTTATAACCACATTCTTATTGCACACACTTGAATTTTAAGAGTAGAAACACACACAGATTTGCATGTCAAAAATTCAATCAATTAGAGATCATCTTTCCAATTAAATGTGCATTCTTATTAATCATTTTCATGCATTATTTTGCTAATTAAATCTAGCATGCATTCCTATGTTAGAAATAGGAAAAATTTACCCACCTTGTATGGAGAGAAAAATTACAACTAGCAAATCCCTAGACGAATGTCCTTACGACGAATGGCTCCTCCTTGAACACGTGCACCCAAGCCTTCAAGTACCCAACCGAATGCTCTCTCTTCCTTGATGTAGCTGGCCTCCCCTCTTCTAGTTGCAAGCAAAGATCCCACACACTCTCAATCTTTTAACTCACAAAATCACCACTAGATAATATAATTGAACTATAGGTTTGGAAGAGAATAATTTTACACAAGAATAACTAGTCATAGGGGGGGGGGTATTTATACTAAAAATCAAAGAGAATGGGGGGCTAGGATCAAGTAGTTGGTTGTAAGATGGAGGGCTAGGATGAAAGTAGGAGTTACATTAACTACCCTCAACCAAGTAACCACCACACCATGATCACCACCCAAATTTTGGTTTTCCCTCCAAGATGCAATCCGGCCATGCTAGGAGTGTGCATATTGCACGTGTACGCATAGTGCACGTGCATGCAACTAGGCCCACAAATTGTACATTTTATTTATAAAATAAACTTTAATTTTGTATTCTACATTACAAGTCATATAAATAAATAAAAAATTAACTAATGGGCTTTAGTTTAATGGGCCAAAATAATTATTATAAAATAATAAATTAAATTACTTTGGGCTTTTAAAAGAAAGGGCTTTTTGTCTAATTGAAAGAAGGCTTATAGAAAAATAATTAAAGGCACATATTCAATATCTTTACTCATCTTGATGAAAATATTTACAAAAATATTGCACGTGCACACTACGTGCAAAATAAATAATTTTTCATTAAATGAAAAATTAGAGCATTATATGATCACATGATTGAGAGTTTTAGATCATAGTTATTCTCGCTTTGAAATCTAGCATGTTTAGGGTTGTTAAGTGCTTTATCATACTGTGTGTATAGATATTTTGACAAATCTATTGCTTGCAGTTTGTGTGAGATCATATATTTGCTTCTCTAATAAAATAAAATTAAAAATTTTGATGTATAAGATGTATAACAAATGTCTATAACTTAGAAGAGAGCATCTCTTAATATAGGATATGACTCTATTAGTTACGTTTTGTTCTTTCTCGTTCATTATACTGTGTGTGCAAAGTTGAATTATATTATGTTAGTCATTATCTCATTTAGCGTTATGAAGATGATGACGAATGAATAAAGGAAATAACTTTTTGCTCAATGTATTTGAGCAAGTCGACATTGTTAGAATCACTAGAAAAAGCAAATAGTTTTGTGAAATGTGGTTGAGTAATTTTGTATTAACTCTTATAATGTGCATATATTATCAATCGCATGTATAAGTTGAGTTTAACAAATGAGACAATTAATAATAATAGTTCTAATTGTGTATAGTTCCTGAACATAGCATAATTGGCTAGGATTTGAGAACTATATATTAAATTGTTTGTTCTTGTTAAAACTCATAACTCTGCTAAATGACTCTCCATTAAATAGGACAAATATGAAAGTTGTCTTTATATTATTGTAACTACTGTTTCCCCGTATTTGTATTTTATACTGTATTTTGCCATATTGTATTCTTTCATCTATTTGAGATCCGTATTTTATTCCTATTCGAATAAAATCGTTATTTTTGTCTCGACTCAATTTTGGATCTCTTTATCAAATTCTATTGTGTGCCATCTTGCACCGTTCTATATGAGTAATAGCCCGATTCTTCTCTTTTATCTCTCTAATCTCCATTTTGATGCATTTTGACCGTTTCTTCTGTTGGGCTCTTTTTGAATTGGATACCCAAAACCCACGAACCCGCTAACCCTAGTATTTAAACCCTAACCCTAATCCCTAACCCTAATCATCTACTGTTAAACCCCTTCCGCCGCTAATCCCTTCTCCATCATTTTTTTTCCCCGTTCCCTTCTCCTTATCTTTCGCCATACCCAACCCATCTCCGATCCCCACTCCCGATCGCCACCACCACCCCCACACCATCCCCGTCGCGCTCGCCATCTCTTCAACCACCGAACCCCACCATCGCCTGTCATCTTCACCATCGAACTCAACTTCGAACCCATCACCCATCCAACTCGCCGCACCAACTCGATCGTCTCCCTCAACTTCCGAACCATTGGCGCATCCATTCCTCCAGTACTTCGCCGTCGCCTCCTCACCACGACCTCCGCCATCAGCAACCGATAACACCCCATCCTCGCCATCCCCCTGCTCCGTCTTCTGCTCGCCCAAGCCAGCACCCCCGAACCCATTCCCCGCCATCGCTCCCCTGTTTCGAACTCGAGAACAGAGTGTCGCCATCATCGCTGCCAATCGCCGTCGTCGACCTCCCCAGTCGTCGCGTCTTCAGTCCACGTCGCCGCAGTCCAGCCGTGTCGTCGTCACCGCACCTTATCTCCCTCTCGCACCCTGTTACGAAGCAGCGAACGAAGAAGAAGAAGAAAGGGAATAGGGCGGGATCGAATCCCAGCCCTTGGATCCATCAAGATCCGTGCTACACTGGGTCTGATCTGATGCTGTTTGGTGTTCTTGCCACAGCGAATCCCCTCTCGCTGCACGCTGTTCTGGCGCAGATCCGCTGTTCCGGAGCGATCTGATTGGCTGATTCCGTGTTTGCTGTTTTGCCGCGCCAAATCCGCTTTTGCTGTCCGCTGTTTTGGGCCGATCGC